>WTXC01000377.1:0-15955 GCA_022496195.1 Lactifluus subvellereus | reverse complement strand
TGCCGCATCGCCCGCTATATCCTCACGCTCGGGGATTATCATATCACCCTAGTACACCGCCCAGGGGCCACAAACAAGGCAGATGCCCTCTCTCGCCGCCCAGATTTCGATCATGCCGGCCAGGACAATGCCGAAGTCCTTGCCCTACCACCCGCCCTATTTACTAACGCCGCAACAAGTGTTGACCTGGAGGACCGCACTTTTGCCCTCCAGAATGACCATACAGACACTCTTGCCACCTGGGCCTCCACCTACCCTATTGAACGACGCCCTGGAGGAGGCTGGTGGCATGCCAATCGCCTTGTTGTCGTGGCAGACAACGACCTTAGGAGGGGAGTGATCTCTCTATACCATGACTCGCCAACTGCCGGGCACCCCGGAATTTTAAAAACCTGCCTACTCATTGCCAAGGACTACTGGTGGCCCAACATGAAGCAAACCGTCCTCGCCTACGTCAAAGGATGTGCCACCTGCCAAGCCACCAAGGTAAACACCACCAAGCCGGCACCACCCCTTATGCCTATAACGACCATCCCAAACGCCTTGCCATTCGAAACCGTCGCCCTTGACTAATCGTTAAGCTGCCCCCATCAGGAGGATTTGACTCTATCCTCACGATCACTGACCATGACTGCTCAAAGCCGCCATATTCATCCCCTGCAACGAGGCAATGACCGCGCCAGAACTCGTCACGTTATATGCCAAGCACGTGTTTCCCCACTACGGCATCCCCCGGAAAATCATCAGCGATAGAGGAACACACTTCGCCTCGCACTTCCCACGAGAGCTATGCAAAACGCTGGGAATTGAACAGAACATTAGTACCGCATACCACCCCCAGACGGACGGACAGTCCGAACGAACCAACCAGTGGCTCGAGCAGTACCTTCGCATCTATGTGAACCACCAGCAGAACAACTGGTCCGCCCTCCTGCCCATTGCCCAATATGTCCACAACGCCTGGCCCAGCAGCACCACCAAGCAAGCGCCTTTCCAGCTTCTCATGGGGCACATCCCACCGCCCACCAGCCGCAACGATCCGAGAAAATGCCGTGCTCCAAGAACGCCTAGACCTTGTCCATCAAGGACGGATAGCAGCGCAGACCGCCATCACCAATGCCCAGACCCTTGTTAGTGCCAGAAGGGGAGCGCGATTTAAGCCATTCGCAAAAGGACAAAAGGTCTGGCTTGACGGAAGGAATATCCACATCACCCAGCCAAGCGCAAAACTTGCGCAAAGGCGCTATGGCCCCTTCCAGATCACTGATATCATCTCCCCAGTGGTATACCGAGTCACAATTCCCCCTCAGTGGAAATTACGTCGTGTCCATGACATATTCCATGCCAGTCTCCTCACCCCTACATAGAAACTAAAGAGCATGGCCCCAACTTCGCAGAACCGCCTCCTGATGTTATCGATGGAGAAGCAGAGTACGAAGTCAAGGCCATTCTAGAATACCGCACATTTGGAAAAACAAAGCAACCACAGTACCGAGTCAGATGGAAAGGGTACTCCGCAGCAGAAGACACGTGGGAACCTCGGAAGAACCTGAAAAATTCACTGAACCTAGTCCGCCAGTTCCACCGAGATAATCCCACAGCGATAAGGAAAGCCTATATAAGACATGCCCTGACCGCCCTCAAGTCATCATCCCCCTCTCTTGCCTCTACCACACCTAGCACACCCCCACCAGCTTACTCCTCGCTCATGTCCCTCGATGGCTCGCAGAAAGACCAACTCACCGACAAAGGGAAAGGAAGGGAAGCCCCCGTCGCCCCAAACTCGCCCACGCCCTCCATCTCGAAGAATGACGACGCGCTGAGCCCCGCACAGGTCCATATCACCACCAGGATATTCACCGTGTGAGGCGACGACAGCAGCAGCGACGACAGCAGCGAGGCCAGCAGCAATACCGAGTGGACCGCCAACGATAGAAGAACAGGCAGACCAATTCCTGAGTGAGCTTCTCCACTCCCTGACCTCCACAGCTGCACCAAGTTCAACCACCCCCTCTCTGCCGACAATTTCTGTGGAGTCTGCAACGCCCCCATTAAGATGGACGACGGCCACGCCACCTGGAGCGCCTCCCCCGTCTCGAGCAGCAACACAGCGACCGCCAACTCCCGTGCCCCCACTTCGCCAACCGGGGTCGACGCCCCCGCTATTTCCACATCCGTTAGACAAGGTATGAACAATGACCTTGCCAGCGCCTTCCAGCTTTTGCAGCCGCCAAACGTCGCTGCCATCAGAACGCCCGCCGCGCTTCCGACGCGGCTCCCAGCCCCTCCTATCCTCCGTAGCTACGCAGACGTCGCCGCCGCCCACACCAATCAAGGAAGAGAGCCCCGTACTACAACTCCACGCTCCCACAGTGCCCACGGAAATCCAGGCCACGGTCAGCAGGACAACACGATCGGCTACGATGGTTATTTCCTGCAATGGAATCGACTTATCGACCATCCAAGTGAACGGAACGTTATCCTTGTCCCCGATCACAACAATCGCCTCGTCCCCGCCACCTACTATGCCCACCTGCCCCGCCTCGATGAGCCCCTCATCCTCGGACGTCTGACGCCGACGTCCCATATTTACGCTGAGCCCCTCCATGCTAAACCACGTCCCGACGCTCACCTCCCAGCCATAGACGACTGGGACCTCTTCGTCTTGGAGGGCAGCCACCAGTATCGCCACCACGTCGACAGGCTGATCGACGGACTCGCTGACCCCGGGGCTACCGCTGAAGTTCACAGGTACCACACAGTGGTGAGGAAGCTCCACTTCCAGATCGAGCAGGAATACTACCACCTGCTGTCTACCCCCGAGCGCCGCACCGAATATACCGCCCTCCAGTTGCAGAGGGATGCTGACTTAGTACGCTGCCATCACAAGCTCAGAGATGAGCTGCGTGGCATCAAGGTGCGACTGTACGAAGCCGCGCTTATGTCGTGTATCGGGCCCAAGTTGGACCAAATTCTGGAGCGCCCCGCCCTTCCCTCTATGTCCTACTTCTTATGAGGCCGCCCAGCTACTCACCAGACCGACGTCGTCGCCACCCTCCCCGTCCACGTACTGCCCCACATCCACTTCATGAATGCCCGCCCCCTCCCTGTTCGCGATCGCACCGCCATCTATGCCCTCCGCCGCAAGCGCGCCTGCCCTGAGTCCTCCCCCGATGACAACGATGCCGGACGAGCCTTATCCGGTGAGCCTGCCACTTCGGACTAACAGCGTGGCAGCTGTCCCTTAGGGGAGGGCGTACTGTTACGTTTTCCCTTCGGACTGAGCGGACCGTCTCTTTTTCCTTTTCGCTACGATACCTAGCCCACGTCTGTTACGATTTCTTTCCCTTTTCTTTATTCTTACATCGACCCATGACCCGCATCGAACCTGCGACTTGACTACGATACTGAGACTCACGTGACCAGATACGGAAGGGCCTTCTCGCCCTGCGATCCCTATATAAGGTAGCCTAGACTGTAGCTTCATCTCTAGGCTTGTTCTCTTTGTACCAATACCGAGCTACGCTCTGGCCCTTGGTGGCTATCGTATTACCCTCTCACCTTGTGAACCCTCAGATCCTCAGGCTGTTTGCCTGACTCCTAATTCCCCTGTATTGAACCCTTGACCTGGGGTTGTACACATAAGGGGACCGCTGCTGCGCTCTGTCTTAGACACGAAGACTCGCAGTATCCAAGTCGACCACGTGACTTGGCGAACCTCGACCGATACGCTCAGAGCTCGAGCGTAACATTAGAACAAGCCTCTCGAACCCCTGACCGACAGAAGCCAAAATACTAGGCAAACTCGATAGCCATTGAAACTCGACGATACACCCCACTGATCGCTTAATCGCGAAAGATCCGACCGACATCGACAGACCTGAAACCCATCGATCGAAAGATAGACATCACCCCGATCCAGATCTAGGAGCATTTATCGATCGCTCCACGATAACGAACACCAGACCGAAAATGGCGACAGGGGTACTTCCCACCGTCAACGACAGCATGCACGCGCCACCATCCCCTGTGGCGATGTTCCCACCAGGGTACGGACCCCCTCCACCAGTGCCCCAGCCGCAAGGCGACGACCTTCGACTGGAGGGCTGCGAACCCCCTGTCTTCACAGGCAATAGAACAATGACCGACACTTTCATTCACGAGCTGAAGCTCTATCAGTACCTGAATTCAGATCACCCAATCATTGCTCACGACCACACCCGGATTGCGCACGCCTTGACCTATGTACAAGGGACAGCAACCACCGAATGGAGACGAAGCCAAGAAGAATGGCTGATGACCGAACCGCACCCAGAATGGGATGATTTCGAAGCACGATTCGTCCAAGACTGGTTCGATGTTAATGAACCATACCGCGCCACCGCGCAACTTAATACCCTCACTATGACCCGCGACGACATCGACGACTATATCACCCAGTTTGCCACCCTAGCGCGCAAAGCGTTATATCGTGAAGAGACCCAGCAGTGCTTGAGAAGTTCAAGCGGGGATTGCCCCTGCAACTACTCAATGCTTGTATGTCTCACGACGAACCGCAGGACTGGGAGGCATGGAAGTTGTCCAGTCGCAAACGACAAGCCATCATCACGGCCTTGAAACCCCACAACAAACCAATGGGAAGACGACACCCTCGCATCCCATCACCCCCAATCGACACTCCACCACTCACCGATCACCATCGCCAACGACTAGTGAACCAGAACCGATGCGGTAGACAGCATCAAAGACCAACAGCGCACAAAGGGACTATGTTTCCTGTGCAACGACAAGGACACATCCAACGCAACTGTCCAGAAAAGCTCACGCCGACCCCAGCAAGAGTTGCGGCCACTCGCTCAACGGTTGAAGACCGATCAGTGAGAGGCCTACGCAACAACAAGTCTTTGATTATTTGCAGGACTGGGGAGTGAAGAATACCACGAACTAGCGACTAAGTGGTGCAGAGATGCCCCCGCGCACCCGACCCTCGGACAGACAGCGTTCAAGCGCGCCATGTTTCAGCGCGACGTCTTTCTCCCTCGTCTCAATTCTATGAGAATTGCAGTCTCCTTTCACACTGCATCACCAGAACGGACCACATCGCCTTCCTAGATTGTGGCGCGACGGAATGTTTCATCAGTCGCGCCTTCATAGACAAACACAAACTAGGAACACGACTCCTGCAAACCCCAAAGATGCTCCTGAACGCAGATGGATCACGCAATAAAGGAGGCAAAATCACCCACTACACCGACCTCGAGATCGTTACAGAAGATGCCCCCACACGCTTCGATTCTTCATTGCAGACATGGATGAAGATCACTTGGTGCTAGGGTACCCATGGTTCGCAGCGGCCAACCCTCGTCCAGACTGGAAGAATGGTGTCCTCCCCACCACGGTGATACTCCGCACATGCGGTGCAGCAGCACAAGCGCTACGTCGACAGTTAGAGTCGCAGGAATGACGACCGCCACGATCCAGAATGAACCGTTCTGGGAGGAGGGCGACCAAGTTTTTATGCGCATTGCCAAAACCACAGTTGCTCAGCAACTAGCAGAACAAGCTGCCGATAAAACTGAACGCACTTGGGATCAGATCGTCCCACCACAGTACCACGCACACGCCCGTGTCTTCAGCGAGGAAGCGGCACAACGATTCCCCGACCCGAGATCATGGGACCACGCTATCGACCTCAAACCTGATGCACCATCGACACTAGACTGTAAAGTCTATCCCCTAACACCAACGAAGACATCGCACTCCAGAAGTTCATCGACGAGAACCTCGCCAAGGGCTATATCCGCCCATCAAAGTCACCATACGCATTTCCCTTCTTTTTCATCAAGAAGAAGAACGGCGACCTCAGACCAGTCCAGGACTATCGCAAACTGAACACTTGGACCACACGAGAACCAACCCACTTCCCCTCATCCGCGAACTCATGGATCGACTCACTAGAGTAAATGGACAACCGTCCGCGCTCTTCACAAAACTCGACATACGTTGGGGCTATAATAACATCAGGATCCGCGACGGCGATCAATGGAAGGCCGCGTTCAAGACTAACCGAGGGCTTTTCGAGCCCATGGTTATGTTCTTTGGACTAACAAATGCGCCAGCCACCTTCCAATCCATGATGAATTGCCTGTTCCGCGAACTCATCAATGAAGGATACGTCACGGTATATATGGACGACATCCTGATCCACACCCCACGAAATCTCGCCCTTCACCGCCGTGTGGTTGAGACGTACTTTCGTCCTTGCCCGAAACGATCTTTCCTAAAACCCCAGAAGTGCCAGTTCGAAGCGACTCCGTCGAATACTGGGAGTCATCATATCCGAAAACGCCATCGGCATGGACCCGTAAAGTGCAGGCATCAAGGCCTGGAAAGTCCCCACAACCCTGAAGAAGTCGAGCGTTGCTCGGCTTCCTGAATTTCTACCGAATGTACATCAAAGGCTTCAGCACCCTGCAGCTCCGCTCAATGCGCTTGTCGCTCACTGCGCGAAAGGCGGCAAGTTCTACTGGAATGAAGAACACCAGGAAGCCTTTGAATCCCTCATTGATGCAGTCTCCACCGCCCCTATCCTCAGACAACCCCAGTTCGATAAACCCTTCGTTGTCGACACTGACGCCTCAGCGTATGCCATTGGAGCGGTGCTGCAGCAACGCGATGACAAGAACAAGTTACGACCAGTCGCGTTCCTGTCGGCGACCCTCGATGCTACGCAACGCAACTGGGACATTTACGACAAGGAACTGTACGCGTAGTGCGGCACTCGAATACTGGCGACCGTACCTCGCCGGTTCACACCATCAGACCCTGTTCACACCGATCACCACAACTTGCAATACTATCGCAAGCCCCAGAACCTGAACCGACGACAAGCGCGATGGCACCAAGAATTAGCCGATTATGACTTCAACTGGTGCACGTCCCAGGCAAACGCCACATCCCTGCCGACTTCTTGTCGCGTCCCTTCGGTGTAAATCAGGGGGACGACGATAATAAAGGAGTCGTACTCCTCCCCGATTCGCGGTTCGCAAAGCTCACGTTCCCTGAAGAGCTAGAAGAACGACGCGAAATTATGCGTCTTCACCACGATCACCCACTCGCCGGTCACCCCGGCATCGCGAATACCCTTCACCTCCTTGAACAACAATACGAAGGCGACGACATGAAAGAATTCGCCACAGAATATGTTCGTGGCTGCGCGTCATGCCAAGAAAACAAACCACGAACCCATCATGACACGCCCCACTCCAGATAATACCAGTAGATGCCACACAAGGCCCCTTCCAGACCATTGCCATGGATTTGATCACAGACCTGCCGGAGTCGCATGGCTTTAATGCCGTCCTCACGGTGGTTGATCAAGGCTGCTCGAAAGCAGCCAAATTCCTCCCCTGTACTACGAATATCACTGGGAAGGCGTCGCCGCCCTATACCTTCGCCACCTCATCCCTTGGTTCGGAATTCCCCGGAAAATCATCAGCGATCGCGACCCCCGCTTCGTGTCTCAATTTACCACGGAGCTTTGCCGACTTCTCCACATCCAACAAAACGTGTCTACCGCATTCCACCCACGAACTGATGGCGCAAGCGAACGCGCCAATCAATGGCTAGAGCAATACCTCCGCCTCTGGACCTCGAACGACCAGACGCATGGGCCCCCTACCTTCCCCTTGCAGAGTTTGTCCACAACTCATGGCCCCACAATCGCTCTGGACAAACACCCCACCAACTCCTCTTCGGTACAAAGCCGTACATCCCGATGTCCACTGAGGAAGCTTGGGTGCCAGAAGTCACCGAGCGCCTTCAGAAGATCCGGGAAGCCAGGGAAGCAGCGGTGAAAGCGTTCCAGAACGCAACAGACCGCGCAATACCAGTAGAATTCGAAGAAGGCAGCAAGTCTGGCTCGAAGGGCGCAATCTGCGTCTCCATACCCACATGAAATTAGCACCCGACGATACGGCCATTCCCCATCATGCAGAAGTTATCCCCTGTCACTTATCGATTGCGCCTCCCTGCATCGATGGATCCACCCCACCTTCCACGTCGATCTCCTCACACGCTACGTCGAAACGGCCGCTCATGGCACAATTACGCCCGGCCGGATCCTGAAGTGATCGAAGGCGAGCCCGAATGGGAAGTCGAATCGATCCGCAAGGCAGACCATTACGGCAGCGACGGGAACTCCGTTTCCTTATCCATTGGAAAGGATTCCCAGCCTCTGAGATCTGGGTCTCGGCCCATGATCTTCACGCACCTGACCTAATTGAGGACTTCTATCGACACAACCCTGATGCCCACGAGCGGTCCCACAAGCGCCGGGACGCCGCTTCCCTAGAGAGGGGGGTAATTTCCCTGATCCCTTCAACGACTCCCACGACACCATCGATAACGCCAGAATCCCTCGATCACTAACCCCTCAACCCAACACGAGACCGACATCGACAACTACAAGAACCGGCAGAACGACACGACTTCCAGCAAGATACGCTTTCCTCAAGCTATTCCCCTCACAATTCCAATACAACCTCGCCCATCGAAAGACGACCCCTTGGAGTACGGCCTGAATGAAATACACCGCTACATTCCTCTCAAAGAAGCGTACCCCGACCTCCAAACATTCGCACATTCCACATCCTTGCCTCCCCATACGCTATCCATTCGTTCCTAATTCCCCTTATCACGAAACACGACAAGAGCAGCACGGACGGCTGCACAGCTATTCTGCCGAACCGACGACTGCCCTTCCACCAATAGATGACCACTCGGTGGCACCACAACTCTCCACTTGACGAACTCGTCAGACGACGAAACGACCTTGATAGCCGGTTCTCCATCCTTTTCCTTCGCAGTCAGATCCACGGTCTCTCGTGCCCGAGACTGTGTACCCAATCCCGTTCCACTTATCGACCTAACCACGAACACCAACGACTGGCAGACGACTGGGCATCGTGGCAGCGAGACTCAGACAGATTTGTACAAGACGTACTTCAAGTCATACAACGACGAGTTTTCAGCCCATAATGCCCTATAAAGGAGGACCACTTCCACCCCCTACGCACACCCAGTTCATTAACCATAGCCCTGAAACGCCCTCTGTTCAGCGCAACGTCCTAGGGTCGCGACCCGAGGATGCGCAACTCCCCTTTTCACAAACACACCACGACCCATTCCCATCATCGACCTCGACAGATCCCCGACGCCAACCTTCACCAATGATGAAGTAGTGACACAAGCCCACGAAGCGCATCAGGCATACCTTCGAAAACGAAGGGAGCGATACGCGCAACGAAAGGCAGCGGAACGACGACGAAAAGAACCACCCCCATCATTCCCAGTCGTCCAACCCTATTTGGGACGACCCCTCCAAAGTACTGACGTATACTGGACCAGAAGCCGCGTAGAAGCGTTAGAACACGCAGAACGCCGTGGACAACGTATCCTTGACCTGTCCACCCTAACCATCATCCATCACGCCGCCTGTCCCCAGACTTGTCGCCCAGAATTTAACCCAGAACACCTCATCCTCATGTACTTATGGGACTTTGAGACTTGGGCGACACACCTCTATCACGACATCGACGATGACCCGGTCCTCTTGAGAGGGGACAACCCATTCCATTCGCGCCTTCGCTGATTCAAGTACGATACGTATCCGTTCCTGACTGGACTGATTTAATTCTCCGACGATTGTACTATAAGAACTACTGACAGCATTGCCCCCAGTCGCAAAAATGTCTTACCCGGACTCCCACTCGCCTTTCGTCCTCTCCCCATCATCCTCATCCCCTGAACCGACACCGCACGCACCCATCCATCGATCACCTCGACGCTTCCAAGCACCACGTTACCCACGACGACGACGCTCGCGAATCACGAACGATAGAAATGAATTAGAGCGTCGCGTGCAAGAATTCACCCAAAAGGTGCATGACGCCGGACAACGAGCAGTACAAGCTCGCGAACGATTTGAGGCGCGGTTCAATATGAAGGCCTATCATTCATTCATCTACAAACCAGAGGAGGACGCGACCATGACTGATGTCTGGTGAAGCCGGGACGTCTTCAGACCTGACAGAGGGGCAGTGTTACGATTTCTTTCCCTTTTCTTTATTCTTACATCGACCCATGACCCGCATCGAACCCGCGACTTGACTACGATACTGAGACTCACGTAACCAGATACGGAAGGGCCTTCTCGCCCTGCGATCCCTATATAAGGTAGCCTAGACTGTAGCTTCATCTCTAGGCTTGTTCTCTTTGTACCAATACCGAGCTACGCTCTGGCCCTTGGTGGCTATCGTATTACCCTCTCACCTTGTGAACCCTCAGATCCTCAGGCTGTTTGCCTGACTCCTAATTCCCCTGTATTGAACCCTTGACCTGGGGTTGTACACATAAGGGGACCGCTGCTGCGCTCTGTCTTAGACACGAAGACTCGCAGTATCCAAGTCGACCACGTGACTTGGCGAACCTCGACCGATACGCTCAGAGCTCGAGCGTAACAACGTCTCGCCTCATGCTCTAGACCCCGATAGCTATGACTCATTGCGCTCCACTGGACGTGGAGCGCATACTATACTTAGCCCTGACTCGATCCTGACTCGCCCCACTCCACAGTGGCCTGTGGAGCTGGTACTATACTTAGCGGACTACTCCACTACCCTCGTTATGACTCGGTAGTAGTAGCATGTGACTCCCCTGTACCAGGCCTATATAAGGGCCTTAGTTTGCGTAGAGTCGAGCCCTAAGCTTGACTTCGTTTCTCAATTCGATTGTCTTGCCTCTTCACTTAAGCTCGCCGCTCTAAGCCATTCATCTTACTTGAACTTGCCACTTCAAGTCGCCTTTATCGCTCAGCAAGGCCCTGCTTCGCTCTCACGCCTCTCTAAGTCGGCTGTAACGACTTAGCTCTGGGTCTTCGCACCAAGTCACGTGCTCGCCCTACTCCGAAAGAACTTAGCTTCACTCTCGCGTCGACGTGACCACCGGAAGTGTCACGCTCAGGACCACGTGCTCGCTGCCCTCACACGTGTTCACTCTTGCCCACGCCCAAGTCGCACAAGTCATGCTCACGGCCCATCGAGCCGTAACAGGCTGGGACGGTGCTAGGGCGGCGACGGTGATGATGCTGGCGTGATGGTGCTTTCGCCGCGGCCGGGATGGTGCTGGCGAGGCGGCGGTGGCAGCGGTGATGGTGCTGGCATGACGGTGCTTGCGCTGCAGCTGGGACGATGTGGCACGGGGTGGTGACATGCTGGCGCCGCGGCAGTGATGGCGCTGGCGCCGCGGCAGTGATGGCGCTGGCGCCGCGGCAGTGATGGCGCTGGCGCCGCGGCAGTGATGGCGCTGGCGCCGCGGCAGTGATGGCGCTGGCGCCGCGGCGGCGGCGATGGCGGTGCTGGCGTGGGGAGGTGACAATGCTGCCGCGGGGAGGTGACAGTGCTGCCGCGGGGCAGTGGCAATGACGGTCCTATCGCAGGGCGATGGCGGTCCTGGCACGATGGGGGCGTGGGAAGTGATGGTCCTGGTGCGGGGAGGTGCTGGTGCCGGTGCGAGGCGATGACGGTGCTGCCGCAGGGAGGTGACGGTGCGGGTGCAAGGGGATGTGGGGAGGTGACAGTGCTGCTGCCGCAGGGAGGTGACGGTGCTGCCGCGGGGAGGTGACGGTGTGGGTACAAGGCGATGACAGTCCTGGCGCTGTGCGATGGTGGTGCTGGCACGGTTGCGGTGGGGGTGCTAGCGCGACGGGGAAGATGGTCCTGGCGTGACGAGGACGACGGTCCTGGCGCGATGGTGATGATGGTGCTTGCGTGACGGCGATGACGATGCCGGCGGCACGCATAGCACTGTAGGCCTGGGCTGATACATTAATAAACCCATGTCCACTGCGTACGCACCTGAAAAGACTGAGAGCAACACAAAGTCGTTGTAAGACAGTAATTCTGTGGCTGTGAATGTTGAGAGTGTATCAACGAGGAGGGCGCTCACAGGTCTGAACAGGCGGATGGAGAGAGGGCGAAGGCCGCGGTATACTTTGAGGCGATTGTGGTCCCAGCTAGCGACCACCCTTCTCGACAAACTCGTCCGCTTCGTAAAGTTTGTGGAAATGAGCTGGTTGTCGCCGAAGAAGAAGCCGGTGTGGACAAGTGTGACTGTGTGAGGACGTGCTGCAACCGAAAGTCCGGTCTAAGACTGGTTGCGGCCGGTCTTTAGGCGGTCTATTGGAATCCAAATTTGAGGATGGACCGCAACCGGGGCATTCTGAAATCCTGTGCAACTGCAACTGAAAGTCCGGTTGCCACTGGTCCAGTCCGGTCTGGTTCTGGTTTTTTTCCGGTCCTATGGACCGGACTTCCAAACACTAGCCCTAGCTGCCATAGATGTAGAAGTGGCCACCAAAGGGACGGTGGAAGCTGACCACCCAGGGCACCCCTACCATGTCAACACCCCCACATCTCCCTGGTATTTCACAACCCGCATCCAAGACGGCTCGGGGGCACATGTCATCCCCAAGTACGTTGCATTCATGTATGGAGCCAAGGACCCTGTCATCCTGGCAACCATGGGACGCCATAAAATCATTTTTACTTTCGCCCTTCACGCACGCCCAGTTGCATCAAACTCCTGGTGCCCTCTCCCCCATCTCACACCACAACAGCTCTCCATCCACTCTGATGAAGGAGGGGACACAGGCCAGTTCTACAAGCATGTGGATGATGGGCTCAAGGCCTTGGGAGATCCATACCTTATTGGTGAGGTAGAACGCTTACGCTCCGCAGAAATGTGGATAGAAGCACACGCTCAAGAGATGGAGCTGGAGAAGCATTGCCTTGCTGAGGCCAAACGGCTCACCACATATCATGCGAGGAGGCTAGGCCACTATTGGGATCTCCGCCACCAAGTGGTGACATGCCTCTCTGCTGCGGATGCCTACAACGTCCTCTACCCCTTCCTCACCTCTGCACACGCCCCCCTCGACACTCCTGAGGACCAGGTCCTCAACTACTGCCCCTCTCCAGCTCTGCGCGAAGCCCTGAGGAAGGCCGGCCAAGGGTACACTCAACGCCCAGAAGAGTTGATGCTCTCCACCCACATCTTTGGCTGGCCCCCTCCCCTTTCCTCCTACTCCCTCGTTGCCCGCCTCACCAGAGAAGGTCCTGTCCTTACCGCGGAATATGATGCTGACGCCATGGACGCTTATGACTGGACAGAGAATGCCAGTGACTGAGGCCAGTCACAGACCTTAAGAAGGGGGTAATGTCACGTTTGTGCATGCTGGGATCCCTCTCTGATCACAGTGCGCACAAGGGGGGCCATGTACACTTCATTTTTCATCCACTTTATCCTTTCCTCGCCATGTTTATGGACTGCCAGGCCCCTATGGCCTGAGACTCTGCTTGAGGCCATGACTTGGCTGCTTTCGCTTACATCATGCTTACCTTCCTATTATAGTAGGTGTTCCCACGCTTCGTCTCTGGTGCACATTCCACTAATGCTACATTTGCATACCTCTGCGCATGTGCTGCCTCGGCACCTACTGACTCATACTGTACAATATGACTCACGCATCGCCTTGCTTACTGTACTATGACTTGATGCTTACTGTGCTCACTTACTAGTGTCCTAGGGGCACTATGACTTGATCTGACTCACCTTCCTGATGTACTTATATCACATTACATCGCCTTTGAGCAGACCCTAAGTCTGTTCTCTTGTAATCTCAGACAAGTCACCAGTCTTCAGGTCTTTACTTGTGAACCACCGCTCCTCTGGCTTATTGCCAGACTTTGCGTCGCTTGCACAAGTGTCACTAGCTTATGGTCAAAGGACTAAAGCTTAGGCATCATCTTAGCTCCCCAGCAAGAGCTCGTTATCAGGACTTAGGACCTTCGTGTCCAAGATCCCCTTCTCCTCTACCGTCATCACCACCGCCACCTCCGTCGCCTGAGGAGGTATGCCCAGAGTCTGGGTGTGACAGTATATGTAGTTTAAAAAATCAATAAAACTAATTTTTTATTTCCTTTGAATGAGGATGACTGTGGGTATGGGTAGTGTGGGCAAATTGTACCACAATGAACCCTAACCCTAATAGAGATAACTGCTCCATAGTGCTCCATAGTGCTCCATAGTTCTCATAGTGCTCCATATCATGTCCTGTGTAGTACTGTACAGCTCTCCATAGTAAGGACTCAACTGTGGATGTTATGCTCAGCCTTGGGCATTCTAAGCGACTTGCTTATCGTTGACTTGGTTCAGCCCAAGTCCTGCTTCAGGGTAGTGCGGCGTGCACTGTGGACAATTGAACAATGGTTCTCCTCTTGATTGCAATGGCTCAAGATGTAAGCCAACTGTCATGCACAAGTGACAAAGGTGCACTGATAGTGCAGTGACTCCTAAGTGACTTCAATGCAAAGATGTTCCAAGCCAAAAGAGTTCCCTTATGACAAGGGGGAGAAAGAGGGGTAGAGAGGAGGGGAGAGTGTACTGGTGGCCTTGGAAGGTCTGGTCTGGTTCAGAGTATCCTAGGGGTGCTTCCCACTGCAGGGATTCCTAGGTTCAAGTAGGCTGTATTGTTAAGAGGTCGAGTCTGTAGTCTACTGCACAAAGGAGTGTGCTACTTATAGTTCTTCGAAGGCCCCTATCTAGAGGGCTGCGTAATCGTCAGGGCATAGGGCCCATGCATCTAGTAGGTTCCAGACTACGCGTCATAGGGACGCGCAAGCGTATCAGTAAGAATTCGAGGGCGCGCATGAGGTATGAGATCAAGGGTCATCATGATCGACCCAATAGCAAAAGTACTCAATGTCCGGTGAACGCGCGGCCTGCCAACACGCTGCAACACGTCTGCATCACACCCTGGACCCAGGGGAACACGCCTTTAGCGTTCTGTGATGTGCCGATGTGATATGTGTGATGCGTGCACATGCATGTGCCATGCGAGTGCCACAACCATGCAAGCGTACATGAGGCTAGCAGCCTCCTTCCTAATCAGTCCATATAGTATCAGTTCAGTGTCCATAGTGTCAAATGAGTGCATAGCAGTTCAGGGGCACTCCCTAGGAGTCCCAATTCCATCCTTGTCTTGTCAGTTAGCCAGCTGGAAGCTCCAGGAGCTTCCGCACAGACTGGGTCGTGTGCAAGTCAGTGCGCATGGTGGTCGTGGTCATAACAGTGGAGCACTCCACAGTAAGGACCCAACTGTGGAGCACTCCACAGTAAGGACCCAACTGTGGAGTACTCCACAGTAAGGACCCAACTGTGGAGCACTGCTCAGAACATACCCTTCACTATGGCCACTATGGCACTATGGCTCACTATGGCTCACTGTACAGTGCTCCTGTAGTCTGCTGTAGACCTTCACAGCTGATGTACAGTTTGCAGATGAAGGCACTCATCAGTACAACAAAGCACCCTGGTACCACTCACCTGTCGCACAAGTCACCATTAGAACAAGGATTTACCTTCATAGGAGGATGCACACCAGGTTCCCGAGAGCAACGAACAAGCGCAGTGTGGACCGAGGGGGCGTGTTGGAGGAGGTGCAGCCACACGCTGTGGCGTGCCAACGGCCGGGCCAGCAGGACCGGATTGAGATGGACAACCTGATCGTCCTGAATCCTGATGTGTCTCAACTCACTATAAATTTATTTTCACCCAATCCTACATTCATTATGGATACTTATAGTATGATACTGTCTGCCAGTAGTCCCTCAGTCTTTCTCTCGAAGACTGAGGTCAGTAGCATTACCATTCTTGTCCTTCCTTACTTTCACTAACATGTACCTACCTAGCCCATATTCCAACAGGTAGATACACTAAATACACAGTCTTTCTCTCGAAGACTGAGCCCATATTCCAACAGTTCATCTTGGGCATTGACCTCATCAGCAAGATGGCATCTGCTAGAGGTGCCTGGCGTCACTAACGTCACTGGTGT
>WTXC01000376.1:0-15994 GCA_022496195.1 Lactifluus subvellereus | reverse complement strand
CATGATCCATAGGTAGTTAGTTCAACTACTTCCCAATGCAAATGCGATTGTGGGCCCGGGTTACTCGCGAGTAAACCGCTAGCTCCAAAATCCAAACTCGGAGCCGGCATGAGCCGTGGGAATCAAGTACTCGGATCCGTGGTTCAAGTTTCCCACAAGTATTTTGGCGGCTCAACCTGGACTCACCCATGGGTGAGCCGGAGTCGTGCTGCACCCTAACACACTCACATGATGCCTGCACACCCACATGACACCTATACAGTAGGGTGACAAAAGTTTTGCAACAGTTACAATGTCACATACTGAGACTTTGCACAAAATAAATTATAACATGAGATCCAATGCATTAGGGGTAATATCAATACTTTGTAGATCCTCCCTTGGCCCTATAGACTGCCTCAGCCCTATGAGGCATGCTGGAAACTAGCCCATTAATGAGATCTACCTCTATCTTCCTTCACTCCTCCTGCAAGATCTCTCACAACTGATCTAGGTTTCTTGGGTGATTGGGCCTAGCATTCACCCTGATCTTGAGCATCTTCCAAACATTCTCAATGGGGTTGATGTCTGGGGACTGTGCTGGGTGCTCCAGGATGTCCATACATTGCTGGGCATGGAAGGCTTTTGTGATGCCTGCATAATGGATAGGGGCACCTATAAAAATCTAACAACCTCAGCACTATTAGGAGAGAAGGAACTGAGGTGAGGCTGACGAGCGAGGAACACGTAAATACTGTCCGTCACGTGTCTTGGGCGACATGTCTCGTGACGTCTCGTGATCGTCGAGATCTAACACTCCTCCTCAACACAAGCATGGCGTATGAAGAGAGCATGGTATATGAGGAGACAAAGAATAAGAGTGTGAAATAGAGATCGCATGAATAGGAATGTAGGAATAAAAAGGAATAAAAGGAATAATGGCGCAGAGGCGTAGAGTACGAATTATAGGGACTGAAGATGAGAGGGAAATAAATAAGGAGGCTCCTCCTGGAGTAAACGCTCCTCCTCACACGCGAGTGCAGTTCTCAATTTGGGGGCGAATCCCGAGGTATTGTCGAAGGCGAAGGAAGTCGACGCGGCCAAGTGGTTTGGTGAGGATGTGGCGGTGTTGTCGGAGGAGCGGATGCGGGGGATGGTAATCTCGCCGTCAGCAACCTGGTCGCGGATGTAGTGGAATTTGACACGGATGTGCTTCACGCGAGAATGCCAGACGTGGTCCTCGGTCAGCAGGGAGGCGGCGTCGTTGTCACAGTATAGCGGTGTCGCCCCGGGTGGAAGGAGATGGAGTCCATCTAGTAGCTGTCGCAGGAAAATCACTTCATGAGATGCCTCGTGTAGTGCAATGTACTCCGCATAGCAGGACGAGTCTGCGACGGTGCGCTGTTTTCGAGAGCCCCAAGAGACCATACCTGAGCCGAGGGTGTAGCAGTAGCCGCCGATAGAGCGGCTAGAGTCGGGGCAGTTAGCGTAGTCTGAGTCAGAGTAGCCGAGTAGGCGTAGAGGGTTGGATCCCCCAAGGATGAGGGCGAGCGAGCGTGTGCCTTTCAGATATCGAAGGACGCGGATGGCGGCTTCCCAGTGTTCAGGTCTGTAGCAGTCAAGGTAGGAGGCCAGTTTGCCAACAGCGTACGCTATGTCGGGTCGCGTGGCCACGGCGATATACATAAGACTGCCGACGAGGGATCTGTAAGGGGTCCTTTCCATCCAGCTTTTCACTTCGGGTGGCACAGGTTCAGATTTGGCAGCCTTTCGTAGTTGAAGGCCGGCGACCATGGGGGTCTCATGAGGGTGTGCGTCGCGTTGTCCAAACTTCTCCACCACGCGATCGATGAGGGCGGTTTGGGAGATGGATATTGTGCGTTGGTCTAGGTCGCGGGAGATGGCAATGCCGAGAGCAAATTTCGCGGGTCCCAACTCAGAGATATCCCACTTTGAGGTGAGTTCAGATTTGAAGCGTTCGTTTTCTTCACGGGATGACGCTGCAGAGATGATGTCGTCGACGTGTACAGCGAAAATGATTATACCGTGGGCGTTTGTCTTCTATACACGCACCATTCGCACGAAAGGCGTACGAATCCCCACTCCTCTACAGCGCTGTTGAATGTTTTGTTCCATATCCTGCTCGCTTGCTTCATACCGTATATACTTTTCATCAACTTCATCACCCAGTCTTTCTTTCCAGGTTCTTCGAACCCGGGAGGTTGTTCCATAAACATGGTTTCGTCTTCGGGGAGGATGCCGTGTAGAAAAGCTGTTTTGATGTCGAATTGTTGGATGTCCCATCCCAGTGAAGCTGCGATGTGGAGGATGGATCTGAATGATTCGAGGCGGGC
The DNA here is from genome assembly GCA_022496195.1 of Lactifluus subvellereus. NCBI lineage: Eukaryota > Fungi > Basidiomycota > Agaricomycetes > Russulales > Russulaceae > Lactifluus > Lactifluus subvellereus. Next base: position 13,661 of record WTXC01000376.1, on the reverse strand, counting down.
TGTGGGAGCGGTGGTTTTGTCGTAGTCGATACCGTATTGTTGTGCGTAACCTTTGGCGACATAGCGAACTTTGTATCGGATTATATTGCCGGCGTCGTCACGTTTTCGTTTACAGACGAGTTTGCCTTTCAGGGGTTTTTGTCCATGCGGAACATCGGATCGGGGAACGAGGACGAACACTTTCAGGTCTGCCAAGCTCTTTAGTTCGTCACGACCGCCAGCGATCCAGTATTCTCGCTCTGGTGACGCGATGGCATCAGCCCACTTCGGATCGTCGTCTGGACCGATGTCGGGTTCCACGGATCCGTCGGTGATGGCGGAGAGAATTTCGTCTATCGAAGAGAGGCCGGGGACGTCAAGGTCGACGGGCAGTAGGTCATGTGTTCCGCGAACGGGAGAGAATTCGGCGAGGAAGGCATGTGTGTAGTCGTCGTCGAGGATGGTCTGCTCCTCCTCACGTTGGGCTTTAGAGGCGGAGATCTCAGAGATTGTCTTCGTAAGGCGTCTGTCGAAGCTGCCATCACGGGTCTCCTGGCGTGAGGATGGGAATTTGGTTCGCGTTGAGCGGCATAGGGTAGGGGTATGATTGTCGGGGGGGGGGGGGAGTTAGAAGGGTCATGGGGGGTGGCATGTGGGAGGGGGAGGGCGATAGCGAGGAGACATCGTGGTTTGCTGGCAGAGGGGGAGTATCGACGGGTGTGGGAGTATGTGTGATGCGAGCGGGGGACTGTTCCGTTGGTTCCGAGTCAGCGGTTTCCCAGGACGCGGGGGAGGAAGCAGTGTCAATGCCAGCGAGTGTGTTTGTTGGGAGGTTACGTGGCGTGGATTCAAGGTGTTCGATGAAGGAGACGTGATAGGAGTTGAAAATGGTCCCTCGCGTGGGGTCCCACAGACGGTACGCTTTCGATTTTGGGGCGTAGCCGATTAGGGTGCAAGGTGTCGATCGTTGGAAGATCTTTGGGTTATTGGTGGGAATGAGTGAGAAGGCGCGGCAGCCAATTTCGCGAAGATGGGAAAGGGAGGGGCGTCTTCCAAACCAGAGTTCGAATGGAGTCCTTCCATTCAAGGATTTGGAAGCAGTAAGGCTAGTGAGATAGGCGGCGGTAGCACAGAATTCGTCCCAGAGATTCGCAGGGGCGTTGCAAGCCAGTCGCATGGCGCGCGCTTTCCCGAGGATTGTTCGATGTAGGCATTCGGCTCTTCCATTTTGAGCAGAAGTGTAGGGTGCGGTGAGTTGATGGTCGATTCCATTCTTCGTGCACCAATCATCGATTGTTCTGGAAACTAGTTCTCCATTGTCGGTGACGAGGATCTTAAGGCGATTGCCCGACTGGTTCTCGACCGCGCGGTGCCAGTTCTGAAGTGCAATGGCAGCTTCACTTTTGTTTCTTAGTGGCAGGCTCCATACGTAGCTCGAGAAGTCATCGATGATATTCATCGAGTACAAACGACCAGATCGGGAAGGAACAGACATTGGACCGCACAAATCAACGTATACCCGCTCTAGTTTCATCGTCGCCTTAACACCTTCACGCGATTTCGGTACTGGAGATCGCGTTTGCTTTCCGAGAATACAATGTTCACATTTTGCGACGGTGGTGGATAACTTGATTGGCATACCTTCAACGCTCGACGTGCGAGCCATGTCGATGATCGTTTGTGGATTGCAGTGACCTAGACGGCGGTGCCAGGTTTCGATGTCGGGAGTCAAGGAAGAGTACATGGCGCAAGTGGTGGGGCGATGGTCTGTCTTAGTGTGTGTGACGAGTGGAGAATTAGATAGGATGTATAGGCATCGCGATTCTGATACGATGCCTTGAGCGATTGTTCTTCCTCCTTTATCGGTGACCCAGCAGGAATTAGCGTCGAAGTGGCTGACGTAGTTGCCGCCCCGGTTAAGGGATAGCACCGAAATGAGTCTGATCGTGGACGCAGGGATGAAGAGAACGTCCTTCAGGGTTAGTTTGTGACCTTTGGCGACGCATATCTCGATGGAGCCAATCCGATTGCGTAAACGCACGCTCCCCCTAATCCCTTAACAGGATGTGGGGGAATGGGCCTGAGGGACCGGAAGTCGGAGCGTTCAGGTGAAATGTGACATGTGGCGCCAGTGTCAAAGGTGAAGGGAAGTTCATGCAATCGGGCGGGAGGCGATCTTGCACTGGAGGAAGATAGAGCTTCGCATTTGACGTGTGCAAGGTCAACCGGTGTGGAGTGATCGTTCCAGTGATCGAGACGAGTGAAGGACCATCGTTGCACGCCAGGAACGCGTGGTATTCATACATGTCCCCATCGGTTAGCGGGACGTCTAAGGTAGCGATGTGCCGGACGAGGGAGTGTCAGCAGATGTGCTGGAGCTCTGTAGGATGTAGGAGTGACCGTTGATGACAATAGAACCCGAAGGAGGGGTAGTGGAGGAAACAGGGGCAGCGTTTGAGGCGGGGAGGGAGGGATCAGGAGAGCTCGCCGGGTTGGCGTTGGTAGTTGTGGCCACATGAGCTTGTTGAGGTCTCGAGCCCCGTGTCCGCGTCGAAGCAGCTCTTTGAGCCGGCGTGCCTCTTCGATGCTGCGACCAGCCATCTTCCCACCAGGCAGAATGCAGTAGTCGGTCGCGTGGTTGGTCCGTTTGCAATTCGAACATGGCTTGCGCTGTTTGTTGACAGCGGCGAAAGCAGATGAGGTTCCGGGTAAGCCTTGTTCCAGTCTGCGTAGTTGGATGGATTCCTGGCGTCGAGTCGCTGGATAAGGGTTTCAGAGGAGAATTTGGGATCGTCTGCCAGAGTTTGGAATGCAGCCTGGAGATAGCTGAAGTGTACGCTGAGGGCGTTGACCAACAGAACGGTAAAGATCTTGTCAGGGTCGATCGGCCCCATGCTGACGATACGGTTGAATAGCTGCCGGATCTCCGAGACGGTGGAACTCATGGGAATGTGTGGTTCAATTGGATGTCCAGGGCCTTCCTAAGGAGGATCACCTGGGCGTAGACTCCAAGGCGTTCGTGGCGTTTGCGTAGCGCCTCGTAGATATCGTGGGAGGTCCTCCATTTGGAGACGAGATCGTAATCGATTAGGGAGATCCGTTCTAGAATGAAGCCCCGTAGAGATTCGTCGTTCGAGTCCCAGATCCAGCACGCTTTAGATTCCTCATCCTCAGGGCGCTTTAGGGTGCCTTTCAGCCACTTTGAGAATCCTGTCCTAGATGCCAAGAGTTCCAGGCGTCGACTCCACTCTGGCCAGTTGGATTTGCTGAGTTCTAGGGTGAGATGGTTGGTAGGCCAACCGTGGTCTGTGAGGAACCGTTCTGTGATGAGGGAGTCACCAGAGTTCTGATAGGAAGCGGCGGTGGCAGCGGGGGCGGTGCGCGAGGAGGGAGTAGTGGTTGGCGAGTTCCGAGTAGAGGGTGCCATAACAGAGGCTGAGTAGTGATGAAGTAGAGATGGAGGGTCCACTAGTCGATAGGGAGTCCTTGGGACAAGAAGGAGGAACCAAGAAAGAGAGAGCGGCTGGGTATGGCTAGATTTCGAGGTTATGGAGAAGATCACAAGCGGGCAACAGGGCCCATAACCTATAAAAATCTAACAACCTCAGCACTATTAGGAGAGAAGGAACTGAGGTGAGGCTGACGAGCGAGGAACGCGTAAATACTGTCCGTCACGTGTCTTGGGCGACATGTCTCGTGACGTCTCGTGATCGTCGAGATCTAACAGCACCATCCTCCATGACCTTCACAGCCCCCCTCTCCTCACACAACTCTGCATAGAAATCCCAAAGAGGTCTAGCAAGGACCAAATTGACATAATCTACTCCAGTTCTCTGATCCTTTGGTATGAGAACCAATGGACCAAGCCTTCCATAGGCAATACAGCCCCAAATCATGAGACTCTGCCTCCCTGACTTGAAGGTTGGGGCCAAGTAGCTCTCCTTGAACCTGTCCCCAGCTCTCCTCCACACCCTAATGCATCTAGAATACTTCCCAATCTCCACAGAGCATTCATCAGTCCAAATAATGCAGGTCCAATCTACCATCCCCCATGCCCTCTTTTCTGCTGCCCATCTCTTCCTGGCAAGGCGATGTTGTGGTGTAAGAAATGGCTTCTTGATAGCCACATGACTGTTCATGTGTAGCTTGCTGTGTATGAGGCACTGCATAGTCCATGTGGAGACTGGAGAGGGTAGAAGCTGGTTGACTGTGGAAGTGATATCCTGAAGTGTTTGGCATCTATTGCCTTTCAATTCACACCCCACATGCTGGATAGTTCTGGGACCAATCTTGGATGGTCTTCCAGACCTAGGGGCATCCTTGTGGCAAGCCTGGTGGCCTCTTTCCCTGGCATTCTTGAGGGTCCTTGAGACAGTAGACTTGTGGCAGCCTACAAGATCAGCAATTTGTGAGAGAGATAGCCCAGCTGCAGACTTGGCACAAATGAGGGTTCTGATCGCAGGACTGGTGTTGTGGCTCCCAATTATTTTGGGCATTTTAGGTGGGGTCTTGGTTGAGATATAGCCTCAACTTCGTTGATTGACAGCCAAATTTGATCATGTGACATTGCAAAACTTTTGTCACCCTACTGTACAGTACCCTGACAAAAGTTTTGACCAGTCACATGATTGAATTTGGCTGAGGTTCCATGAAGTTGAGGCTATATCTCAACCAATACCCCACCTAAAATGCCCAAAATATTTGAGAGCCATAATGCCAGTCCTGTGATCAGATCCCTCACTTGCATCAAGTCTGCAGTTGGGCTAACTCACCCACAAATTGCTAATCTTGTGGGCTAGTGTTGTGGCAGCTTGAGCCAATGTCTTTGCTATCTTGGTAAATAAGATAGCTAAAAATCTGAAAATATTTGAGAAGATAGATTACCTCAAAAGCTGAGGGGTCCTCTGCCAACTCTAAGCAATCCAACCAGCAGTTCCTGAGTTATTTGAACTGGCTTAGACTACCTCAAGCTGAGCCAATTTTTGAGCTGGCTTAATAACCAAGGAACTGCTGATCAGATTGCTTAGAGTTGGCAGAGGACCCCCCAGCTTTTGAGGCAATCTATCTTCTCAGATAGTGTCATATTTTTAGCTATTTTATTTCCCAAGATAGAAAAAAACATCAGCTCAAGCTGCTATAATGCTATTGTGGACTGCTCTATTTCTATCATCAGCTCATATTGGAACATCCAGCACAGTCCCAGACATCAACCCTATTGAGGACATTGGGATGGTGCTCAAGATCAGGGTGAATGCTAGGCCCAATCATCCAAGAAACCCAGATCAGTTGTGAGATGTGCTACAGGAGGAATGGAAGAAGATTAACATAGATCTCATTAACGGGCTAGTTTCCAGCATGCCTCAAGGGGCTGAGGCAGTCTATAGGACCAAGGGAAGGTCTACAAAGTATTGAGATCACCCCTAATGCATTAGATCTCATGCTATAAATCATTTTGTAAAGAGTCTCATTATGTGACATTGTGACTGGTCAAAACTTTTGTCACCCTACTGTACAATGCCTGCATGCCCACATGATGCCTGCACACTTGCATGATGCCCACATGATGCCCACACACCTGCATAACACCTCCATCTGCAAACTGTACATCAGCTGTGAAGGTCTACAGCAGACTACAGGAACACTGTACAGTGAGCCATAGTGAGCCATAGTGCCATAGTGGCCATAGTGAAGGGTATGTTCTGAGCAGTGCTCCACAGTTGGGTCCTTACTGTGGAGTGCTCCACAGTTGAGTCCTTACTATGGAGAGCTGTACAGTACTACACAGGACATGATATGGAGCACTATGAGAACTATGGAGCACTATGGAGCACTATGGAGCAGTTATCTCTATTAGGGTTAGGGTTCATTGTGGTACAATTTGCCCACACTACCCATACCCACAGTCATCCTCATTCAAAGGAAATAAAAAATTAGTTTTATTGATTTTTTAAACTACATATACATTGTTATTAATGTAAACTACACTAGAATACCCTCAAGCCTGCTAGACTGGTCATCATTGGTGTCGCCATGTCGCCACCATCATTGTCACGGTATTGTGGTCATTGCAGCTGCAGTATTGCGGTCATCATCACCCACAGTCGTTGTGGTCACAGTCATCATCACCCGCAGTCGTCACAGTCATGGTCATTGTCGCCTGCAGTCATCATGGTCACAGTCATCGTCACCCACAGTCGTCGTGGTCATGGTCATCATTGCCCGTAGTTGTTGTGGTTGCGGTCATTGTCACCCATAGTTGCAGTGGTTGTGGTTGCAGTCACGGTGGTTGTGGTCATGGTAGTCGTGGTTGGGGTGTGGTGGCCATGGTCATGGTCGTGGTCGTGGTTGTGGTGTCGCAGTGGTCGCAGTCATGGTTGCAGTGTTGCCAATGCAGAGTGTCAGCAGGGGATAAACCAAGCAAGCAAGTGCAGGCACTCACCAACTGGAGGACGGAGGATGTGGGGTGTCAGCAGGGGTGAAACTGAGCAAGTGAGTGCAGGCACTCACCAACTGGAGGGCAGAGGATGTGGGGTGTTAGCAGGGGTGAAACCAAGCAAGTGAGTGCAGACACTCACAGACTAGAGGGCAGAGGACACAGGGTGGCAGCATCATCGTCATTGGTTGTGCCAACGTTGCTGTTGGGTGCTGCTGCCATCGTCATCAGTTCCTGTAGATTAAGAGACTAAATACATAAAAAAACTTGACAGAAAAAAAGAGGACATACCTGTGAGCTCGGGAGGCAATGCTTCCCAAGCTCATGTTGCCCCTGTCTTTGGGAGCCCTCTTGGCTGTTGGTGGTAGCAGCGGTTTGAAGACCGTGGTGCCTGTGAATGAATGAACAGGGGTGTTTTGGTGGTTTGTGACATCCCTGACACATTAGCACTACATAGCAAAAAAATAAAAATAAAACCTTACCTGTTGGCCCAGGAGGTGAACGCCTGTGTGGGGATGTGGCCAGTATGAGGTGGTGGCGATACACGGTTGTTATGACAAGGTGGTGGTCACAATGATGATGATGATAACGAGGTGGTGGCAGAGGCTGGTACAGGGGTGGTGGTGATGAGGAGGTGATGTGGCTGGTATGAGGAGGAGGTGGTATTCATACTCACCTTGCTCTTGTTCCGTTTGTTGTTCGCCTCCTGCACTTGTTTGTCCCAAGAAAAAGCAGCCATGATTGTGGCGAACAACATGGATGCCATGCACACAGGTGCATAGGTGGCGATGCAGTGGGGGCACACCCCAGGGCCTGTTCATACCCCATGGGCACAACAATACCTGCAGAATACAGAATTGTTAGCTAGAAAGGGCTGGGTTACTTACAGTAGGATAAAAAAACCAAGGATGGCATGCTCAATTGAATGTGGTCAAGTGGGGAGTGTGAACAAAAAAAAAAGTTCAACATTTGGCCAGGCCTAGGGCGTGACACAGGTGTGGGTGACACTGTGGTTTTTGGTCACGGTGTGTCACAGGTGCGGGTGTGGTTTTGAGATTTCCCACCCAAGGCAAAACTGCACCCTTGACTGTGATTTATGGGTTGACCATGGTTTTTTGTTTTGATTTTGTGCCTTTTTTTTTTTTTTTTTACCTGTTTGGAGTTCCGTGCATTGATTTCCACCTCCAGTCACATAGCAACTCCTCTCACACTGCCACCACCACCACCCAAAAACATGACATGTGGCGTTTTCCAACCACCAACCTCCTCCCTCACTCTAAACACGAGATGGAGGGGGGTTTCTATCTGCAGTGCTGCCAATGCCGCCCCTCAAAAAGAACTTTAAGAAGTTTTTGAACCACCACCTCAAGGTATGTTTTTTTTTTTCTTTTTTGTTCCTACTAACAAGTCTTTGGTGATGACAGCCTCCTCATGTCCAATGCGAGGTTACAACAATGCCCCACATCACCTTGCGCACCCTCCATCGCCTGCGTGCCCCCATCGCCCATGCACCCCCATTGCCCGCACGCTCCACATCTCCTACATGCACATCACCCACATGTAATAAGTAGAATAGAATAAATAGTTATTACAGTAGTAGTATTTTATAATAAATTATATTTGACCTCTCCCCCCCTCCCTTGCTTCAACTGCAAGTTGGAGGGGGTTGCATTGCTTACCGTCACGCAGCTGCCTGCAGGTCGGCTGCTTGCATGCCTGCATGCCTGCTGATTGCCCCCTGCTGGCAGATCGCATGCTGCCCACACACCCACTCACTGATCACCACCCGCTGGCAGATCACATGCATGCACGCCTGCGTGCCCACTGATTGCCCCCCTCTGGCAGATTGCATGCCACCTGCATGCCTGCATGCCCACCACCCGCATGCCCACATGCCTGCACAATGCCCGCACACCCGCACAACACCCACATGCCCGCATGACACCTGCACACCTGCACAACACCTGCACACCTGCATGACGCCTGCATGATGCCTACATGACACCCGCACGCCCACACGACACCTGCATAATGCCCGCATGACACCCACACACCTGCATGATGCCCACATGCCACCCGCACACTGCCCACACGATGCCCGCATGCCTGCACAACACATGCACAATGCATGCACAATGCCTGCACGACACACAATGCATGCACACCACATGCTGCATGCACACCCACCTGCATGCTCGCAGATCGCACACTTGTGGTTGGGGATGCCAGGGGGTCATTTACTTATATTGTAGTTTCCTCATGTGCCCTTATGGCCGTTGTTTTTTCTTAATATCATTGCTTTTTTTTTTACTTCAACCAGCCACAGTTACAACCCGCAAAAAACTGTGGGTCCTTACAGTTTAACTGCACCTGAAACCATTTGGGTGTGGTTTTCACAGGTGCAGGTGCGGTTTCGGGAAATCCCACCTGGGGGTTACCTGTGTCACGCCCTACAGCTGCCCAGTGGCATGAGACTGTGCAGTGCTGTGCAGTGCTGTGCAGTAGGCCCCTTTCTATGGCCAACTATGGCCAACTATGGGTTTACTGATGAACTATGCAATGCTATGGCCAACTATGGCCAACTATGGGTTTGCTGATAAACTATGCAATGCTATGGTGTGCTATGGTGTGCTATGGTGTGCTATGGGGTAGGCCTATTGCTATGGGGGTATTGCAGGTTCGCTAATGTCCATGCTGCCTGCACACTGCCTACACAACACACAATGCACACATGCTGCATGCACACCTGCTTGTGCACCCACAGATTGCACACTTGTGGTTGGGGAGGGGTCATATGTATTTATGTTGTAGTTCCCCTCACATGCCCTTATGGCCATTATTTTTTTAATATATTTGCTTCAACCACACCATGGGTTTAGAACACCATGAAAAACTGCAGCCAAACCACAGTTAAAAAAAAGACCATGATTTCTTGTGGGTTAACTACACCCAAAACCATTCAGGTGCAGTGTTTGTTGGAGGTGCAGTTGCAATAGTGTTACACTCAGCCTTGGGTGTTCTAAGCGACTTGCTTATTGTTGACTTGGTTCAGCCCAAGTCCTGCTTCAGGGTAGTGCAGTGTGCACTGTGGGCAATTGGACAATGATTCTCCTCTTGATTACTATGGCTCAAGACATAAGCCAACTGTTGTGCACCAGTGACAAAGGTGCACTGATTGCACAGCAACACCAAGTGACTTCAATGCAAAGGTGTTCCAAGCCAATAGAGTTCCCTTAGGGCTAAGGGGGAGAAAGAGGGGTAGAGAGGAAAGGAGAGTGTACTGGTGGCCTTGAAAGGTCTGGTCTGGTTCAGAGTATCCTAGGGGTGCTTCCCTCTGCAGGGATTCCTAGGTTCAAGTAGGCTAAATTGTTAAGAGGTTGAGTCTGTAGTCTACAACACAAAAGAGTATGCTACTTATAGTTCTGTGAAGGCCCCTATCTAGAGGGCCGCATAATCATCAGGGAATAGGGCCCATGCATCTAGTAGGTTCCAGACTACACATCTGTTATGGCTCAATGGGCTGTGAGCACAACTTGTGCAACTAGGCATGGGAAAGAGTGAGCACATGCTAGGGCAACAAGCATGTGGTCCTGAGCATGACACTTTCAGTGGTCATGTTGATGCGAGAGCTAAGCTGAGTTCTTCAGAGTAGAGCAGGCACGTGACTAGTGCATGCTCAAAGCTAAGTTGTTACAGCCAACTTAGAAAGGTGTGAGAAGCAAAGCAGGGCCTTGCTGAGCAATGAACATGAAAGGCAACTTGAAGCGGCAAGTTCAAGTAAGGGCAATGGCTTAGAGCGGCAAGCTCAAGTGAGGAGGCAAGACAAATCAATTTAGAAATGAAGTCAAGCTTAGGGCTTGACTCTACGCAAACTAAGGCCCTTATATAGGCCTGGTACAAGAGGTCACATGCTACTGTGCTACCAAGTCATAACGAGGGTAGTGGAGTAGTCCACTAAGTATAGTATCCACCCCACAGGCCACTGTGGAGCAGAGTGAGTCAGAGTCGAGTCAGGGCTAAGTATAGTATGTGCTCCATGTTACAATGGAGCATGGTGAGTCATAGCTATCAAGTCAGAGTCCAGATCACAGAGTGAGGCATAAGCAGAGTATGGTAAGAAAAGTGAAATGGTCTGCTCAGTCTGTAGGTGAGATTGTAACAGTACGCCCTCCCCTAAGGGACAGCTGCCACACTGTTAGTCAGAAGTGGCAGGCTCACTGGATAGGGTGCGTCCAGCATTGTTAGCATCGGGGGATAACTCAGGGGGACAGGCGCATTTGCGGTGGAGGGTGTGAATGGTGGCACATTCACAAACAGGCAGGGGGTGTGCATTCATGAAGTGGATGTGGGGTGACACATGGACGGGGAGGGTGGTGATGATGTTGGTCTGGTGAGTAGCGGGGTGGCCCTGCAGGAAGTAGGACATGGAAGGAAGGGTGGGCCACTCCAGGTGTTATGTTCTGGACTGCTCTGGACTGAGTACCCCTACTTTTTCTTTCCCTATATGCCTTCCCCTTGACCCACTGCCTCATGTGAACCATGAGGCCACCTATTGCTTACTGATGACGGGCCCTAGGCCTTGTACGATGATGCACTTACCCTCAACCCTGTATGATGACGCATTTACCCTTTGCCCTTGTACATGACATCATAGCTATGGTGATGCACTACCCTTGACCCTACCTAGTACTTATAGTGCTTCGCCTCGTCTGTATGTACTCAGACTCGACTTCTTGAGCAATCAAGCTAGTTTCCCCTGTCCTGCAAGCTGAGGTTGTCTTGGGATTACCTTAGCCTGCACTTCCCCTCAAGGCATAGAGGCAGGAGCTTTGCCAAGCTTGTGCCCTACCCCTTGAAGTGTCGATCCACTTTTCTCTCATTGCATTGTGTAGATACAATCCCTCGATCCTATCTAACATCACACTGAAGGGACTGTCCACTCTCCTTGTGAATCACACTTCACCTGCACATTCCAGGCCCTCCAGAGTCCACAGAAGCCTAGACTTGGGCTAGACCAAGTTAACGAACCCACCAGTCGCACAAGTCGTGTAGAAGGCCAACGCTTGAGCCTAACACCAGGATCTGGTCCAGCTTGGGCCTGATGTGCGACATAACCATGGCTTTGTAAAGGCGGACCTTGATGCCTCATAGCTCATCTCTGAGCTTATGGCAGCAGCAGACTAGGTCAGCATCCCTCTGCAGCTGGAGGGTGGTATACTTCACATGGTGCTCTGGGGTGGTCAGCAGGTGGTAGTATTCCTGCTTGATTTGGAAGTGAAGTTGGCACACCACTGTCCAATACCTGTGGATTTCAGCCATTACCCCTGGGTCAGCAAGTCCCTTGACAAGTTTGTCAACATGGTGGCAGAATTGGTGGCTACCCTCCAGGGTGAAGAGGTCCCAGTTGTCTACTGCTGGGAGGTGAGCATCGGGGTGTGGCTTAGCATGGAGGGGCTCAGCAAAAATGTGGGACGTCAGTGTTAGATGTCCAAGGATGAGGGGTTCATCAAGGCAGGGCAGGTGGGCATAGTAGGTGGTGGGGATGAGGCAATTGTTGTGATCAGGGACAAGGATAACATTCCACTCACTTGGATCGTCAACAAGTTGATTCCATTGCAGGAAATAACCATTGTAGCTGATCGTGTTGTCCTGCTGACCATGGCCTGGATTCCCTTGGGCACTGTGGGAGCATGGAGTTGTGGTTTGGGGCTCTCCTCCTTGACTGGGGTGGGTGGCAGTGACATCTGCATAGCTACAGAGGATAGGAGGGGCTGGGAGCCATGTCAGAAGCATGGCGGTCCCTCAGGTGGCAGTGATGTTTGGCAGCTGCAGAAGCTGTAGTGTTGCTGCGGTTCTGGTTTTGGGCTGGCTTAAACTGTAACCACCACGTGGTTCAAACCGCAACCTAACTGACTGGCACTGCCAGCAAGTCCGTGGTTCAGTTCAGTCATTAAAACAGCAGTTCCTGGTTGACTCCAGTTTGCCACTGGTTTTCAACCGCCCCTTCCAGGCCAATGACCCGTGTTAACAGTAGACCATTATAGTAGACCATTATATGACTACAAACCTAAGCTGATTCCTACTGTTTTATCACACGCATAGATCAACACATCAGCACGTATCAAAGCACACACCAGTGATGCTGAGCTCAACAATGACAATGATATTGGCACCGACACACCATCCGAATCCGAATCCAAACCCCAACTCCCAAGGCAGGGGTAGTGTCATGGACGTGGGCGGCACACAGGACCCCCACATGCCAGAGAAGGAAAACACAATCAGGTGATGACTCCCACTGCAGCCACCAGCCGCCAAGATGAGGAAGACAATGGTGGCCGTTCTGTCATGGTCAGCTGTTTTTACTTATTCATTGATGGTATAATACATGTTTGATTGTGAAATATCTGCACTTACATCATCCCTCACACAATTGCCTCCCTTCTTCCCCTCCTTGAGTACATGAGTGGTATGTGGAGTGAGGGACATCAGCAAGGCAACATGAATACCACAAAATAAGTGTTGAGCACGGTAAGTTCATCCAGTGGGCAACGGTGCCAACGTACACGTCCAGGCGCATGACAATGAGCGCACCAGCAGTGCAGCTGATACCATACCATTTGTGGATCTGATCACCATGGGTGCCAGTAACATCCACGTCATCGAGTAGAACCCTATTATGTCACAAAGCCCTGTGCATTAACTTAGTATTCAAAGCCAGTTCAGCAACGACTCACTTGCTCCAGTGCCGCTGCAGCACTGGGGCACTGGCAGGTAATTGACCATATCTTTGCTGCCCTGCAGGACCGTGATCACATTGAACGTGTCTTGGTGCTTGTGGAAGCACTCAGGTCAATTGAGGTACATGGCAACCTCTTGGGCGTGCTCGCCAGGGAATATGAAACATTTGAAGCGGGTATTGGACAGCATAAGATCTTGAATGTTGACCTCACACACATCAGTGGCATGGACGAGTACATGTGGGAGCAGGCATTGGCCAATGATAAGATTCACCACCATGCCCTGATATGTTGTCTCAGTTACCACAGACAGGGCATAGTGAACTGTCACGCCAGATAAAAAGTTGCCGTAGTTTTCAGGACAAGGGCCTCACCTGTGCTACAAACCATGAGAAAACTTAGCGGATTTATGAAACACGAGCCAGATCGATTTGATGAACATACTCAGGGTAGGCAATGATGCGCACCTTGATGCGACCCTCTTTACCCACCTTCACAAGCTGCATCTG
>WTXC01000375.1:0-16012 GCA_022496195.1 Lactifluus subvellereus | reverse complement strand
TTCAATCAGTCGCTTGCGCGTTCACCGATAGTGTCAAACACATCTAATTGATGAGGGTGGGTTATGCGGACACGCATATAAAAGATGAGCATAATATGCGCTTGAACATCGCGGCGTTAAAGCTGGCTCACCGGATGCTATGCGAGAGCTATTGGGATTCCTCTGCAATTTCAATGTTTGCAACTGCTCTCTGGTATTACTTCCGGAGCCGAAGATGCGCGTTCGTCGCATCAAACGAGTTGACATGTCATCATGAGTGGAATTACGACTCCGATGTGCGGGTGAGAGTATAACTCCTCTGAACGCTTCCTTCGATCAGCCTGTTGCAGCCGATCGATAAGTATGCGGACGAGATGCCCCTCCGTGGGCCTGTCAGGGTCCGTGTCTACCTCAACCCTGCCTGCATGCTCCCCGCGCTGCTTCTGGAGATTGCATTATTCCACAAGGGCATGCAGCGCAGAAAACGTATCAGGACGAGGAACATGTGTGGCCGTGTGCGTGTGGCCAGTGCGTGAGCATTCGACCATTAAACTCTGCGCAAATGGGCTCCACGATGTTCCATCAGCAACGGGTTTGAGGGGAAGCACCAGGACAGCGCAGAATCCGATAGAGGTCACGCACAGATACCCACCTCTGCCGTTGCTTCACAGTTGTCCACGAGGCCCTCGGGCCGGTGGACGAAGAGCGCGTCCTGCAGCATGCCGAGGGCCGGGAGAGAGTTTAACGTCCAGTAGCGCGCGCCTATTAAGTAGAGGGTTCGCTGCGCAACGGCCGCCTATCTTATCACGATACGTACCGTACTGGTGATGATGTTGATGATGGTACTGACATGGACAGAACCCGACCGACGCCATCGCCCCGCTGCTGTGCACGAGGCGCTCGAAACGGCAGAGGGAGATGGCAATCACGGGCTGGAGAGTGTCGACGAGGTGGAATCCGTTCTTCGCTATTCACATGAGGAGTGCTGAAATTGGAGACTGGCCCTGATGCTTAGGCAGCGCGGGTGAATGGAGTAGACGGACGCAGGGGAAGAGGGCGATACTGCGATGACCGAGCCGGTTACTCAAAACCTCCGGTGGCGCGTCCATTTATTCAGTTGCGGTAACTTCAATCACTACTGTACAGGACTGCCTGAGTACGGCTGCCTGCCGTTCGCTGAACTGAACAAAGATATTGGTCTTTACCCTTCCCTCCATCACCGTGACCGTGACCGTGACCATCAAACCCTCTCCTGTGCGCTTCAAGTTCTCGCCCCCCTTTCTCCACGTCTTCTTGATGCTATTGGCCACGACACCCTGAAACGCGGCATATGATAAACTCCTCACCATGGACCCTGGCCTTGTAAGCAACTTGTCCGGCATCTGCAGCCTCATCACAGTACCCCTTTATTGGGTTCTAAATAAATGAAGCGCGCGGAAAATGCGTGAATAAGCAATCCTAGGTTGTCGGACGATCCAACCTTGGCTATGCCGCCAGATGGCATTTACGCGAAGTTGATCCTGAAGCCGCAAGGCCGGTAGACCATACTTTACCGGCGCCCTCATTACAACATCCCACTTAGAACATCAATCAAGAAGTCGGCCATTGTAGATTCGCACCGTCAGTCGAGTCACGTCTGTGCACCCGCTTACAGGCCTGAGCTGACCTATATATTGTGTAGGCCCGGGCCTTTGCATGAGTGCATTTAACCACTCTCTATCGACGTAGCATCACCAAGATGGTCAACTGGAATGATCCTCCGTCCTCTTTAAGACTATCGTGCGTTTCCTGGTCATCGTATTGACCTGATGTCGTCCTAACAATCATATAGTCGCTCTGATCAAGCTCGATCATGCCATTGCTGGTATCTACATGTGCGCTCACTCTCGTACCCAGGAAAGCGAACATCGATGTGAACTAACAACGTCAGTTGGGAACGTGTTTACTGGGGTTTGAGCTGGACGTCCTAAGAGGAAAACGACCCTACAGATGGACAATATGGGTAAGTATCGTGACTATGGTTATCACACCGCCCAAATCAACTAGCTATACCTTGGAACCCGCTACACTGCTCTACTTTCTTCATCCTAACCCTTATTGGTGAGGACGGTGGCAAGGTTTCCTGTCAGGTGAGACTTGCACGTTCCTGGTTTAGGGAAGGTTATATGTTAACTTGCACCTTGTCGCAGCCATTTGCGAGTACAACGCTGTGAGCGTGTCTTGCTCAATCACCTATATTTTACCCTGTTGAATGCGATGTTAACCTCCGCAGGTGTTTGTACGCCAGTTGGGCATTCGCCTCTCTTATCATCGTTCTCCGCGTGCAAGTCATCTCTGCGACTCTTACCATTTTACCGTCTTCATGTCATTTTTCTTCCAGAATCGCAATATGGAATCGCCAACGAATTGTCTCATTTCTTTCTGTTGGTGCATGGTTAGCTGGCGTTGCAACCTTATACACAGTACGTTTTGTATCCCAACTGTGTACCCCATGTTCTCATTTCCCATGCTTGTGTCTGCGAAGGTTTGACCACGGTACGGCATTTTTGCGCGGTCCCTCCCTTTAGAGTTTCTGGACTCACGCGCACACAATAAAAGGTGAAAGCGTTATAACCCAAATCAGGCACGTGCACCGTCTTGGGTTCCACAAGTCCCTGTCTGCTGCTGTCGTGCTCTAGTGGTCGACATAGTGCTCCTCATGAGCATGCTAATCGGACTCTTGCGGTATGCGCACAGGAGTTCAACTGGTATATGGTATCTCCTTTACCAACAGGTGATGCCTTGCCTTTCTCTTCACCGGTTGCTGATGTCCTTCAAGTGCATCATCTGGATAGCCTGGCGAGTATTGCGGAGGTGCCAGCTGTAGTGGGTGTATTTCTATCTCTTGTATACTGTGTTAACTTTTTCAGGTCTTCCTAATTCTCAATTTGAATGGTGCGTCTGGAATTCACACGTGCAAGAATTAAGCTGAACGTTCTCTCTGCCCTGATAGACGCTTGGAATGAAGTATGATTCATCTATTGTTTCCTTTCATCAGCGGCTGATACGGCTGTCATCCAGATGTTCGTTCACTCAGCGAGTAAGCGATTTCAAAACTTCATCGAAAGGCCACCTAGCTTAAGGATTCTTGTGCTCTCCTTGCAGTCGCAATTTTGTTCGTCTTTAGTCTCCCTTCCTTGCAGTCAATAGTAATGATTTGCCGTAGGTCCCTCGGCGCAGCTCGCTTGTATCGTTCTCTATGCCAACACGGATCCCTCACCGAATATATGTACGTCCAGCCTGTCCCTACAACGGCCCAGAGTTGTTCCTCAAGATTTTGTTTCTTAAAGGACTCTGAGCTGCCCCACTTCTCGCCAGGGAGACCCATCTCCAATGCGCATATAGAGCAGGCAATGTCCATAGCTCGATCCACTTTGTGGCCGCCACCCAGTCAAACAATACTGTGTCGACTTCTGATGCACCAGTCTTCATTCAGAAAGATCCCGTACAGCTGAGGTTCGCTCCAGTAGCATCGAACCCCGGCTTGTGCATGAGAAGTCAGAAGATAAGGTCGGACATGACTTGGAGACAGCTTAGTTCACTGGGATGGTGATCAGCCCCCTTTCCCATCTTTTCCTTGCTCAGACACCAGAAACGCCATAGAAACACCCAGGCAGCGAGGAACCGTTCGTCAACCTGGATTATTGAATAGACGTTACCCTCTTTATCTAACCGTGACGTATTTTTTGGGCCCTCAAGCTCGAGTTGTAGAATTGTTTTGTGGTCTAGTTATACTGTCGCTGTCGCCAACATGAACCTACTGTAACAGTGATTATCAGAAGGTACCAATTCGTCCCAAGTAATAAGGCTCGACCTCCACCTCGTAGCGTCGGGCAGGTGCAAGTCTAATTTGCAGGACATGCTCCCTGCAACAAACCATACCCATCTCATGTACCGCTGTATTCTGTTGGCATAGCACGCTATTTTGGCCTCGTCAGTCTGATCGAGTGCCGAGTGTCGCCATTGACTTGCTGGCGCTTGTCCTCTCGCCCCTAGTCACACACCGACACATAACCTTCGTTACTAGTTCTCTACTGCGACGCTCTTCTATGCTAACTTTTCGTGTTCCCCTGCTCAGCCGACCTCAGAAGGCTCAATATCGCTCAACACGGCATTGTGTTGCTGTTGCTACAGCGCAACTGTAAACAGTCTGCCACCAGTGCCCGCCACTTTCCTTTGTCCCACTAATGACCCGCAAGTTGAGACCAAATACTCCTCCACCCCCGACCAACGGACCAAGCAGCTTTTCAACGACCCTATATCACACACTACGCACGCACTACGCACGCACTTCCCCGTCTAATGTCTAGAGCACGACTTCCACTACAATCACCAGTGGGATTAGTGGTACTGGCTCTCGTTAAAACCGATTAACTGTTTGTTCTTCCACTGAGGCACCCTCCAGCGATCTGCCGGGGCTCGAATCTGACCGGGCGTCTTCGCGGGGTGGTGCGCGATTCCCAGCACACTTGGGCGAGGGCAACCCACTGTGGGGTGGGGCAGTTCTTCGAGAAGGAGACTGTGATACTGGTGGTAATTTCGGAGCACCAGACGTGGCGCAAGGTGATCGAGCTGCTTCCGTGTATCTTCGTCGGAGAGCCATACATTTCCACGGATTGACGATTGCAACTTGCACGAGGCACAACGCCTCGTCACGGGCTCGCCCCTCATACGGAATGTACTCATGCAGGTGTATCGCGAACTCAACCGTTTACGAGGGAGTGTAGCAGGGGAAGCTTGGTGAGGAAGATTGGCAACAGGAGCATGAAAGCCGGGCCTGAGGTGTCACTGAGAGCGCGGGGAAATTTTTGGAAATGGTTGACGAATTTGTCTTATGCTTGTGTATGTATTTCTCATGGCGATTAATTTCTGGGATGTGTGATCGAAATCTGATGCAATAATTTTCTGTAGTATGCGCGATCTTGACGCGTTCTCATGGTTTTGACAGGTCAGTACATGTGATGAGCCGGATCACGGTGGGTGATACAGTTCCATGCGACCTTGATACTATCCAATCGTTGATCTCGATGCGGAGATCTTGTTAGTCACTCGGTAAAGTAGCTCGCAGGAAATGACCTACATAGTAACCATGTCGGGCTCTCTGAAATTTATCAGCTCTTCTATCAGTCGGAACCGGCGGCCCGCGCATATTGCTCTAGACAGTTGCGTGACTGGTAAATGAAGCCTGCTACACCGGGGCCTTCCGAACGGCCCACGCGAACCCTTGCACCAACTAATGGCGATCCTGCCCATGGACCTCCATTTGAACCTACTGATGAAAAACTCGGCCCTCAGGCTCTACCGCCTCCCCGGGAGAGCCAGCTACTCAAGCGCCTGGGTGGAGAGTGGAGCGGCCCACGTGAAGGCGACCTACCCCTCCCGTGCACCCCAGCCCGCAACCGCTGCACCCACACAAGGCTCACTGCCCTCGCCCAGTTGGCCCCTGCAGACGGCCCGCGTCTACGCCCGCATGCCCTCCCTCCATGGGGCCACCAGAACTGGGGAGCATGTCTCTCCCAGGACCCTCGGGTGCGTCTACAAGACGAGCGCGCAGCCTGGGTCGCTCAGCTCAAAACCGACATGTCCTCCGGCCAAGCCATCACCATCTTTTGCCGAGGCACTGTCTCAAATCACAACAGGGAAGACAACCTACCAGTCGGCACTGCCTCCTCAGTAGCCTACCTAGAAGGTAGAGAACTAAGACACACAGAATGCCTTCTTGGCACAACGGTGACAGGGTTCGACGCAGAGCTCGCAGCCCTCGAAACCAGGATGCTACTAGCCCAAACCTTACTCACCACTCGGCCCACCCTACACATCCTCCTCCTCTGCTCTGACCCATTTGCCATCTCCGCCATCTTCAACTACGGCCCCCACCCAGGCCAACGTTTCTCCCTCTCCTTCAAACAGATCACTGATAACCTCCTCTCTCTTAACAGGGAACTTAGGATTGCTGTATCCTGGGCCCCTCAGGACCGCGCCCTCGTGGGCTTTGCCCACGCATGCCACCTCATGAACACCATTGCAGCTAACCCCTTTCCCGCCAACCACCGTGAGCCACTTTCCATCAGCTACCAGTGACAGTCAGCAGTGTCAGACACAATTGACACCTGGGGTGAACGATGGGAGGACAGCGACCGCCGCTCACAGTCATATGTGGCACTCCCCCACCCACCGTCGGGCAAACTGCCGCCAGTGATGAAAGGAGAAAAATCAGGTGACCGAGCGGTAGTCTCCATGCTCATCTGGCTTATCACAGGACATGCCTTCATCGGCTCTTACACAGCTAGATTCCGACCCGACCAACCTGTGAGCTGCCCCTGTGGTGCTCCGATCCAGACGGTCGAACACGTCATTGCTTCCTGCCCGCTTCACGCCGCGGCACGGCGGGAACACCTCTATCCTATTGACCACGACCACTCCCTCCCCAAACTGCTGGGCACCCTACAAGGTGGGGCTGCCATGATCAAGTTCCTGAAAGAAATGCAGGCTTGCACACGACCGAGAAGGGTGTGGGAACCAGGGTGACTCTGGTCCCCTTTTTCTGCGGGCGAGTCCCACGTGAGGCGCTAGGTTTTAAAACCTGCCCTCCCTTTATACGCATTCCCCTTAAATCATAAACCCACCACTCCAAAAACACGTCGAGACTACTGTTTAAAAATTCTTCCCTCCACACCCCCCCACCGCCCTTCCTAATCTCGTAGTATACGGGGTCCGCGTCTTTGTCTTAGTTACACGTTGCGGGATATAAATGCTGACTTCAAAAAAAAAAAAAAAAAAATGAAGCCTGCTACACATCTTCTTTTCACTTTACCACCATGCGCACTAGGTCTCAGACCAAAGAGCTCATCTCCCCTCACACGTCATCACGAGTGGAATTACGGACGCCAATGTGCGGGTGGGAGCGTACGTCGTCTGAACGCTCCCTTCGACCAGCCTGGTGCAACCCATGGATAAGTATGCGGACGAGACGCACTTCCGATGGGCCTGTCAGAGTCCGTGTCTATCTGAACCCCGCCTGTATGCTCCCCGTGCTGCTCCTGGAAACTGCATTATCCGCACGAGCGCGTGCAGCGCGGGAACATATCCAGGACGAGGAACATGTATGGCCAATCCGTGAGCACCCGACCATTAAACTCTGCGTAAACGGGCTCCACGATGTTCCATCAGCGACGGGCTTGGGGGGAAGCACAAGGACAGCGCAGAGTCCGGTAGAAGTCACGCACTGATAACTACCTCTGCCGTTGCTTCACAGTTGTCCACGAGGCCCTCGAAAAGCGCGCCCTGCAGCATGTCGATGGCAGGGAGAGGGTTTAACCTCCGGTAGCGCGGGCCTATTAAGTAGAAGGTTCGATGCGCAACAGCCGCCTATCTTATCACGATACGTACCGTACTGGCGATGATGTTGAGGATGGTACGTGGACAGATGCCGACCGACGCCATCACCTCGCTGTTGTGCACGAGGGGCTCAAAATGGCGAAAGAAGAGGGCAGTCACGCGCTGGAGGGTGTCGACAACGTGGAATATCGCCTTCTTCGCTACTCACATGAGGAGCTCCACCGTTGGAGACCGGGCCTGATGTGTGGATGGAGTTGACTCGGGCGATGAGCGAGCTGTTACTCAATAACCTCCGGTGGCGCGTCGATTGATTGCGGCCCCGGCCCCCGGATACAGTAACTTAGATACCTTTCCTTACAGTAACTTACAGTACTGTACATTCGCACTGGCAGTTCTTGTACAGTACAGTACGACTGCATTCCCATTGGCTAGACAATGACACTCGCTCTTTACTTCAGGTTAACCCTTCCTCCATCACCATGGCGTCCTCACCGTCACCATCACCGTCACCATCAATCATCAGGCCCTCTCCCTCCTGTCTCGCTTCTCGCCCCCCCGTTCTCCACGCCTTCTTGATGCTAGTGGCCATGACACTCCCAGAAAGCGTCGCATGTGATGGAACTGGTCATCGTGGATCCCTGGCCTTGTAAGCAATTTGTCCGGCATCTACAGCCTCATCGTCGTACCCTTTTATTGGATTCTAAATAAACGAAGGGCGCGGAAAAAGCGTGAAAAAACAATCCTAGGCTGTCGGACGATCCTGCCCTTGATCATGCCGCCAGATGGTCATTTAGGCGAAATTGGTCCTGAAGTCAGGCCATACTTCTTGGCTATAATTGCAGATTCACACCGTCACCGAGTTACGTATGTGCACCGCTTCTACAGGGCCCCAAGCTGACCTATATATTGTGTAGGCCCGGGCCTTACATGAGTGCATTTAATCACTCTCTATCGACGTAGCATCACCAAGATGGTCAACTGGAATGATCCCTCCGTCGTATTTAACGACTACCGTGCGTTTCATGGTTATCTTATTGACCCGATGTCGTTCTAACCACCATATAGTCGCTCTGACCAAGCTCGATCATGTTATTGCTGGTATCTACATGTGCGCGCTCTCTCCTACCCAGGAAAGTGCACTTCAATATGAACTAACAACGTCAGTTGGGAAATCGTGTTTACTGCAGGGTTTGAGCTGGACGTCCTAAGAGGAAAACGACCCTACAGATGGTCAATATGGGTAAGTCATCGTGACTATGGATTATCACCGTAGCCCAAATCGAAGTAGCTATACCTTGGAACCCGCTACACTACACTACTTATCTTCATCCTAGCCCTTATTGTTCGGAACGGTGGCAAGGTTTCCTGTCGGGTGAGATTTCCACGTTTCTGGGTTTAGGGAAGGTTATTGCCAATGTGTTAACTAGCACCTTGCCGCAGCCATTTGTGATTACAAGTGCTGTGAGTGTGTCTTGCTCAATCACCTATATTTGTACCCTTGTTGAACGGGATGTTAACCTCTGCAGGTATTCGTATGCGCCAATTGGGCATTTGCCTCTCTTATCATCGTTCTCCGTGTGCAAGTCATCTCTGCGACTCTTACCATTTTACCGTCTTCATGTCATTTTCTTCCAGAATCGCAATATGGAATCGCCAACGAATTATCTCATTTCTTTCTGTTGGTGCATGGTTAGCTGGCGTTGCGACTGCTGTACACAGTACGTTTTGTATCCCGAACTGTGTACCCCATGTTCTCATTTCCTATGTTTGTGTCTGCGAAGGTTTGACCATGGTACGGCAATGTTGCGCGAGTCCCTCCCTTTAGAGATTCTAGACTCACGCGCACACAATAGATGAACGCGTTCTATAACCCAAATCAGGGCAGGTGTACCGTCTTGGGCATCCACAAGTCCCTGTCTGCTACTGCCGTCGCTGTAGTGGCCGACATGATACTCTTCATACTCATGCTAATTGGACTATTTCGGTATGCGCACAGGAGCTCAACTGGTATATGGTATCTCCTTTACCAACAGGTGATGCCCTGCCTTCTCTCTTCCACTGGTTGCTGATGCTCTTTAAGTGCATCATCGGGATAGCCTTGGCGTGTATTGCGGGGGTGCCATATGTAGTGGGTGTATTTCTGTCTTTTGGTAGTACTGTGTTAACTTTTCTCAGGTCTTCCTGGTTCTCAATTTGAATGGTGCGTCTGGAATTCACACGTGCAAGAATTAAGCTGAACGTTCTCTCGGCCCTGATAGACGCTTGGAATATAGTATGATTCATCGTCTTATTGGTTCTGTCTATCAGCGACTGATACGGCTGTCATCCCAGATGTTCATTCACACTGCGGGTAAGCGATTTCAAAGCTTCATCGAAAGGCCACCTAGTTTAAGGATTTTTGTGCTCTCCTTGCAGTCGCAGTATTGTTCGTCTTTAGTCTCCCTTACGGTAAATAGTAATGACTTGTCCGTAGGTCCCTTGGTTCAGCTCGCCTGTATCGTTCTCTGTGCCAACACGGATCTCTCACTGAATATATGTAGGTCCAGCTTTTCCCTACACTGGTTCTAGAGTCATTCCTCATATCATTCCTTCTTTTTGTTGCTTTTTAAAGGACATCTGAGCTGCCCCACTCCTCGCCAGGGAGACCCATCTCCAATGCGCAGTATAGAGCGGGCAATGTCCATAGCTCGATCCACTTTGTGGCCGCCACAGAGTCAAACAGTACTGGGTCGACTTCTGAGGCACCAGGTTTCATTCCGAAGGATCCTGTACAGTTGAGGTTCGCTCCAGGCGCATCAAACCTCCGGCATGAGGACATGGAAGACAAGGTCGGATAGGAGTTGGAGACTGCTTAGTTCATTGAGATGGAGATCACCACGGATCCCCATATTTTTCTTGTCCAGATCCAGAAGCGCCACTAAAACATTCAGGTGGAGAGGAACCGTTCGTCGGCCTGACTTACTGAATTGATGTGAGAATTATCGTTACCCTCTTCCCCTTCGGCTTATCTACCCGTGGCATAACTTGTTCTTGTTTTTGTGTGCCCTCAAAATGTAGAATATTTATTGTATTCTTGTTGGCCCCACTACACCCACCTCGAATTCTTCAGCGGAAGTTACCTGCATCATTCCCAATCAACGAGGGGCGACCTGCCACTTTATAGAGCCCCGGGTGCAAGTCCAATCTTGCAGAACCCCCCCACCCCTGCAACCGAGTCTGTGCATCCACTGCCTAGTCGAGTCTCTCATGTGCTGCTGCGTTCCAGTGACACACCACGGTGGAATAGGGAAGGAGGCGTGACAGAGCCCTTTTTTTGATCTTGTTTTCCTTGCGACTTTATACAAAAAAAAACGACCACTATTGCAATAAGAATTTCTACTAGAGCATATATACAAAGTTTGAGCTCGATTGGACACGTTTTGGTGGAGATATTTGAAGTGGTCGAATGAGGGGCCCGGTCGATGTTAGGTGTCATGATAGTAGTAGTCATTGACTGAGCTATAATATTGACTAGTCACGTTTTTTTGACTATGACTATCCAAAAAAGTCATGACCGGCACAACACTGTTGCACCCTCGCCACGTGTCCGAGTCACGCACCGGTACGCACCTTCTGCTTCGCACTTTCATGTTAACCTTCGGTGTCTTCCCGCTCTGCGGACGCCGAAAGGTGACCTTCCAAAGTCGTTTCACATTATTACCACAATCTACCTGGTTGTCCTCTCGTATTGATGATCCCAGGAGTAATATAAGCTTTGCGTCCTCTGACCCACTAGCTTGGCAATCTAAAGTTCCAAGCCCTTGGGTATGATTCCAAGACGATGATTTCCATCATGTGTACATTGACATTGCAGTATTTCATACTGCTAAGGAGTTCGTAACTGTGAACGACACCATGTGTGCATGATCCAACAGGCCACCAGCACGCCTTACGCACGCGCGCCCCTGTCTAATATCTGCGTCGCCCCCGTCCCTGCCACTTCTACTGCCGCCGCCGCCGCTTGAACCAGCTAACTAAAAAATTTCCTCGCAGAAACACCCTGGAGCTGGACGCAAACGCAGGCGGGGCAGGCCCGGGCCGTTCCCTCGGCTCGTCTCGCCGGGGCGGGGTTCATATCGTGCCGGCCAGCGCATCTGGGCGCAGGCGCAGGCGACCCTTGTGCCAACTCGCTCTGCGAGGGTCGCACGATGCCGGTAGGAGGGAGCGTGGTGCTGCTGATTTATCGGTGAGCAATAGACGTTGCAGGAGGTCATGGCGGTCGGAGCTGCTCATGGATCTACACTCCGGTAATCGGGCCGTGCCGACGCCGGGCGCAGGCGGTATGCCGCCGCCGCCACGGCGTGCTTGGTAGTCAGAGTCACTAGCGAGACGATCGATGGCCGCGACTTGTACAGGCGTTCCGCTTCATCATTGAAGCTGCAGGAACGGCCACGGCGGGAGGGAGGGAGAAAGCAGGAGGCCTAAGTTGCGCATTGCCTGGCGACTAGTCATCGGCAAACCTGCATATAACTTTTTTTGACTTGTACGAGCTCGTACTAGCTCGTACGAGCTCGTACGAGCTGAAAAAGTATGAAAAGTCCGTAAGTTGAAAAGGAACCTAGATTCAACCAAAAGCTTGCTTGGTCATGTTGCCGGAAAGTAATTAAGTAGAAAAAAGTTGTGGAAAAGCCAAAACAAGCCGAAAGTTGGAAAGTAGCATGCAGGCCATTTTCAGAGAATCATGATAGACCTTATCAACGAAGTTCTGGGGCACCTCTTCACTCTGAGCCCTCAAGCTGCAGATCGGTGCCCTGGTACTATATGCTCCGCGTGCATCATTACCAATGCACGCCCAATGTCCTCCTCTGTGCCACCCCCAAAGCCATCCTCATTCTCCTCCGAAATATTCCCACGAGCCTTGTATATCGCCACAGCCGCAGATGAGCCATGAAAGAGCGGCTTCTCAGATGACTCTATCGGTGTGCGTGCGTGCGTGCGTGCGGGCGGGCGGGCGATCTGCGGGCATGCGGGCGGGCATGCGTGTGGGCGTGCGCGCCCACATGAGTTGCAGGCGTGCGGGCGATCTGCGATTTGAGGCGGCATGGCGGTATCGCGGCTGCGTGGCGGTATGCAGCGTGGTCCAGCCCCTCCAACTCACAGTTGAAGCGAGGGAGGGGGGAGGGGGCTAAAGATAGTATTATTCATAAAACATAAAGTACAAGATATTTATCCTATTGTATTTATTAACATAATCCGGCATACGGGGGCTGCGTGAGTGGTCTCGGCAGTGTGCGTAAATGCGGGCGGGGTGCGTGGTGGGCGACCGGGCACGGGCGACGTGCGTGCATGCGAGTGATGTGCGGGCACACGGGCGGCGTGCAGGCACACGGGGAATGTGCTAGTGGGGGCGCGTGGGTGATATGATCATCGTCAAAGACTTTAGCAGGGAAAAAAACTACAAAAAAAAGAAAACAAAGCTAGAGCCCAACCCTTCTGTTCAAATCGGTCTCGTGTTTGCAGCAAGAGTGGGGGTTGGCCAGATGGAAAACAGACAGAACCCTCTCTATCTTGCCTTTGTCGCGAGGGAGGGGCAACGGTTCGAAAACGAGAGGAATGCCGCCTCTCGTGAGGGTGTTGGCGGCGTCGATAGACGAAAATACCTCTCTGTCTCACATTTGGAGCGAGAGAGGGGGGTGGTGGTGGGGAAATTTCCCTGACTTGTACTTGAGGGCCTTGAGGCGAGGGTGTCAGAAAAAACCGTAAAACCGCGGGTGAGGGTGCGGTAGTGGCTCGCACCCGCACCCGTGACTACCGTGACCGGAAAACCGCGGTGTTACCAATACCCGTGTAACTCCTTACACTTTATCCACTTTTTAACTTAAAGCCATTTCGGTACAATCATGAATGTGAACTTTTTTGCTTTTTCACTTATTTGCTTGCAATGTACAAAATAAGTCGAAAAGTTGAAAAGTTTATGCATAGTTTGCCGATGTAGTAACTTTGAATTTTTCTGCCTTCTGCCTATGTTGGGTTGACTGGTGGTGTCACCTTCAAACATTAGCTATTCGCAAGCATTGTGATTCTAGTCCAAGGAAATACACATTTATGACGAACGCAAACAGGAGGAAGAGGTTGGCGAATAGGTGGTACCCAACAGAAAGAAGGCAAAAAAATGAGATAAAGAAATCAACAGTCTAGAGGTGGGGTCCAGCGAGTCGCACTTTCTCCTCCACGTCCTTCTCATACAATGCAAATGCCTTTTGGAACATGCCAGCGAGCTTGCGAACCTCTCGCTCGAACGCAGCGCGGTCCGGCCAGGCGAGGCCGAGGTTGAGCAACTCGCGTGGGATACCCTCGATCGCAGTGGGGATCTGCAGACCGAACGTCTCGAACGTCCCATACTGCGCATTCTTGAGCTCTGGGGAGTGCACAGCGTCGACGATGCACCGCGTCACGGCAAGTGGGGAACGCTTGCCCGTGCCGTACCTGCCATCGGGGATAGGTGTGGCCTGTGCCCAGCTGAAGTGTGGTTAGATGACGTAGGTTGATGCCACACCCAGGGCAATGAATAGGTCCGTCATGCCGAAAACGGGCTGTGTAGGAGCCAATGAAGGCGTAGCCTGTGATGAGCCGGATGATAGTGGACGATGTAGTTCCATGTGACCTTGATACTATCCAACCCAATCGTTGAGCTCGACCGGGAGATCTTGTTGCTCACTCGGTAAAGTAGCCCGCAGGGAAATGACCCGCATTATAGGCATGGCTGGTAAATGAAAGCTAGTAAAAGGTGTACAAGCGACGTAACATGAAAAGAGCACAATATTCAGGTGGCGATACCTGGGATCCCACCGTATTGTGCCAATTCGATGTTTTAGGGAGACCACACCATTCAAATAGAAACTTACTTCTGGACAACGTCCACGCTATCGCTGTATCCAATCAGCCGCTTGCGCGTTCACAGATAATGTTGAACGCGTCTAAGTTGATGAGGGCAGGTTATGCAGATACGTCATATGAAAGATGAGCATAACATACACCTGAACATCGCGGCGTTAAAGCTGCCTCACCGGATGCTATTGGGATTCCTCTGCAATTTCCAATGTTTGCAACTGCTCTCTGGTATTACTTCCGGAGTCGAAGATGCGCGTTCGTCGCATCAAACGAGTTGACATGTCATCATGAGTAGAATTACAGAGACCAATGTGGGGGTGAGAGTACACCTCGTCTGAACGCTTCCTTCGACCAGCATGTTGCAACACATCGATAAGTATGCGGATGAGACGCACCCCCGGTGGGCATGTCAGAGTCCGTGTCTATCTCAACCCTGCCTGCATGCTCCCTGCGCTGTTTCTGGAGATTGCATTATTTGCACAGGGTAATCCAGCGCAGGAAACGTATTCAGGACAAGGAACATGTGTGGCCATGTGCGTGTAGCCATTGCGTGAGCACTCGACCATTAAACTCTGCGCAAATGGGCTCCATGATGTTCCATCAGCGATGGGATTGGGTAGAAGCACCAGGACAGCGCAGAGTCCGATAGAGGCCACGCACAGATACCCACCTCTGCCGTTGCTTCACAGTTGTCCACGAGGCCCTCGGGTGGACGAAGAGCGCACCCTGCAGCATGTCGAGGGCCGGGAGAGGGTTTAACCTCCGATAGCGCAGGCCTATTAAGTAGAAGGTTCGCTGCGCAACGGTCGCCTATCTTATCACAATACGTACCATACTAGTGGTGATATTGATGATAGTACATCCACAGATGCCGACTGGCGACACAATCGCCCGCTGTTGTGCACGAGGCGCTCAAAATGGCGGATGAAGAGGGCAATCACGCGCTGCAGAGTGTTGACGACGTGGAATCCGTTCTTCTTCGCCATTGTTGTACATGTCAGCCTGACACCGTGTCATGAGGGTCACGAACTCTCAATGTCAACTGAAACTGATACCGGGTCCTGAAAGTGTCAGGCCTGCCAGAGGCCTTGACGAGGCAAGGTTTGTTGCACGTGAGCGGTTGACGTGTTGATCATGTGTCTCTGTATCACGTGGCTAGACCGCCTGTCTTTGACCGTATGCATGCGAAACCATTTCCTTTTTTGTATGAACTTGGACAGGTTCCGAACCTTTCGAACTATTCGTCCGCTTTGACCTGTGTCAGCTGACTGACAGTGTCAGACCTAGGTCATGACAACACTGTTCTTCGCTACTCACATGGGAGGCGTTGCAGCTTGAGATAGGGCCTGATGCTTAGAGGTGCGAGTGAATGTAGTAGACGGACTCGGACCGATACTGCGATGAGCGAGCCGGTTACTCAAAACTCCGGTGGTGCACCCATTTAGCGAGTAAGTCATAGTCACTACAGTAGTACTGTACTGTACATTCACCGTCCTGCCTTGCCGGGCCGCTGGCCAACTTGAAACAATGACGCTTGCTCTTTACTTCAAGTTACCCCTTCCTCCATCGCCATCGCCATCGCCATCGCCATCGCCATCGCCATCGCCATCGCCATCGCCATCGCCATCGCCATCGCCATCGCCATCGCCATCACTGTCAAACCTTCTGCCTCCTGTCTCGCTTCTAGCCCCCGTTCTCCACCTCTTCTTGATGCTAGTGGCCACGACACTCTCGGGAAACGCGGCATGTGATGGAACTGCTCACCGTGGGCTCCTGGCCTTGTAAG
>WTXC01000374.1:0-16026 GCA_022496195.1 Lactifluus subvellereus | reverse complement strand
GACAAGTCCCATAGGGACAAGTCCCATAGGACAAGTCCCATAGGGACAAGTCCCATAGGGACAAGTCCCATAGGGACAAGTCCCATAGGGACAAGCCATAGGGAAAGTCCCATAGGGACAGACACAGCAGATAAAGAGAAGAGAATGGAGAAGTGGGAAGAGGGGATAATGCCCTTCACTCCAAAAGTCCCCAGTATATATACTCCAACATTTCAATTCAAAAATAAAAAAGTGACTCCACTTTTTTTGCACAAATAAATCTGCCCCAACAGATCTCTGTCTAAAGATAGATGAACCCCTGTTTCAGATCATAAATTAAAAAGGGTCCAATTTCACATTAGTGCTAAAATAGCACAAACCTTACTTCCCCTGTTTCACAAACAAAAATAGAACAAAGCTAAAATAGCACAAACTTTACTTCCCCTGTTTCAAAACAAAAATAGAACAAACCTAAAATAGCACAAAACTTTACTTCCCCTGTTTCAGATCACCAGATCTCACCAGATATATTATATTAATATTAATATTAATATTAATATTATATTATTAATCATATGACAAATCATCCCCCAAGTCATATATAAACCCTCCCTCCAGAGCCAAACTGGATAACAGGACCAAGTGTCTTTTTTCCCCTCTACCACCACACTCCACTCCTATCTCCTTGCTAGGGACTGAAGAAGCACAGCAGTGCAGAAAAGCAGCTAGCCACTGTTTTTCCCTTTTTAGGGTGAGTGTCTAGTCAGCACACTTTTTGCATTTCTTTTTTTCTTTTTTTGTCCCTTTTGTCCTTCTATCCCCCCTTTATTAGGGGGCCTTTTACACTTTGCCTTTTTCATAGTAGCACTAGCCTAGAATAGTTACCTCTTCTATTCTTCCCACCACCCTAAACCTAACCTAAATTAGAGGGGTAAAAAGACATAGGACAAAAGACTTACCAATTAAACAAGTCCCATAGAGACAGTCCATAGAGACAGCCCATAGGGACAGTCCCATAGGGACAAGCCCCATAGGGACAAGTCCCATAGGGACAAGTCCCATAGGGACAAGTCCCATAGGGACAAGTCCCATAGGGACAAGTCCCATAGGGACAAGTCCCATAGGGACAAGTCCCATAGGGACAAGTCCCATAGGGACAAGTCCCATAGGGACAGTACCACAGCAGTAAAAGAGGTGAAGATGGGAGAAAAAAGTAAGAGGGGTTAATTTTCCCCACTCCAAACTTCCCAGTATATATACAGATCCATTTCAAATTCTAATAATAAAAGTGACTCCACTTTTTCAGCCCCAAATAAATCTGCCCCAACAGATCTCAGTCTAAACATAGATCAGCCCCTGTTGAAGGCTAAAATACCTCAAACCTTACTTCCCCTGTTTCAGACTAAAAATAGTCCAGTGCTAAAATACCACAAACCTTACTTCCCCTGTGTCAACACTAAAAATAGTCCAGTGCTAATTTAGCACAAACTCTATTTCCCCTGGTCCAGACCAGAAAACAGTCCTAAAATACCACAATCCTT
The DNA here is from genome assembly GCA_022496195.1 of Lactifluus subvellereus. Lineage (NCBI taxonomy): Eukaryota > Fungi > Basidiomycota > Agaricomycetes > Russulales > Russulaceae > Lactifluus > Lactifluus subvellereus. Next base: position 14,506 of record WTXC01000374.1, on the reverse strand, counting down.
AAAATCCCTTGTTCTCAACATCACACATCTTAATTACAAACAAAATTACAAATCACTCTCCAGACATATATATACCCCCACCAGAGAGCTAGACAGGTCAACAGGACCAAGTCTCTTTTCTCCCACATTCCACTCCACTCCTATCCTCTTGCTAGGGACTGAACAAGCACAGCAGTGCAGAAAACAGCTAGCCACTGTTTTCCCCTTTTTTGGGTGAGTGCTAAGCTAGCACCTTTTTCTGTATTACTCTTTTTTTGCCTCCTTTGTCCCTTTTTGTCCTAGTACCCCCCTTTATTAGGGGACTTTTTTCTTTGCTTAAAGTCATAGCAGCACTAGCCTAGATAGTTAGAAATTTTTTTCTTTCTACCCCCACCGTACCCCCCTTTATTAGGGGACTTTTCTTTGCTTAAAGTCATAGTAGCACTAGCCTAGTAGTTAGAATTTTTTTTCTTTCTACCCCCACCCTACCTTAAACAGGTCCCTTAAGGGGGCCTAGGCAGGTGCTCTAACCTTTCCTTTGGTAGTTTGCCTCTGTTTGTCTCTCTCCCCTTCTTCCCTAGTCTTTATTATTTTAAGTGTTGTAGTATTATTTCTTTATTTATTTATTTTCTTCTTGGCTATATTTTTTATACTATAGTTAGGCCTTTCCTGCCCAGTGGAGCACTTTGCCCCTGGTTCCCTCACCTCTGTCATAGACATGTGTAGTGGAAGGAGAGACTGCAGAGTCTTTGGGTCCTATATAGGGCCCAACAGGTGTCCTCTTGTAGGCCCTATTCCTAGTTAGGAATTGGTGACATCATTCTGCTGGCCATGTTTGCCACTCAATTCTCTGTCACTTTGCCATTATTTTTACTGCTCTGTCATGTCTTATCAAAGACTTCAGACCTGACTGACCACTTTGGCAGTTATCTAGACTTTACACTCATGGCTCAAATTGAGGCAGTACCTTCCACCTCCACCACCCCCACTCCCCCTCCCCAAGAGGAGGTTAACTTTCAGTCCTTATGGGATGAAAGTAAGTTATCTTTTTTATTATTCTAATTAATTAATTAATTAATTAATTATTCCTTTTAGCATCTCCCGCAAAGGATCTCACCACCATGGTTGAGTGGCTGGCCCCCACCTTCAACAACCATAAGAAGAGGCTATTTGGAGCTGTTAGGGCATCTCATCAGTCCCAGCTCTTCTTAGATAGAATTAGGGAGAAGCACTCTGCTGGCAAGCTGCCAGATTTCATAGATACTTTAGCTGCCCCTAAGGCACTTGAGGGCCTCCCTAGCCTCCAGGCCCTTTGGGATGAGGTTCACTCCCAGTATAAGGAGAACCTCTACCAGGCCTTGATCAACTCCAGGCAGGACAAGTTGGCCACCCAGTACTCTCCTGCCATAAGGGATAAGATCATTAAGAGCTTAGTTGTCACATTTGTGCATGCCGAGATCGGACTCTGCTCACGGTGTGCACAAGGGGGTCATGTACACTTTATTTTTCACCTATCCCACTCCTCACGCGTCGCGGTTATGGACTGCCAGGCCCCTATGGCCTGAGACTCTGCTCGAGGCCATGACTTGGCCGCTTTCACTTACATCATGCTTACCTTCCTATTATAGTAGGTGTTCCCACGCTTTGCCTTGGATGCACATTTCACTAGTGCTACATCTGTATACCTCTGCACATGCGCTGCCTCGACACCTACTAACTCATACTGTACAATATGACTCACGCATCGGCCTGCTTACTGTACGATGACTTGGAGCTTACTATGTCCACTTACTAGTGTCCTAGGGGCACTATGACTCGACCTGACTCACCTCCCTGATGTACTTATATCGCGTTGTATCGCCTTAGAGCAGACCCTAAGTCTGTTCTCTTGTAATCTCAGACAAGTCAACCGTCTTCAGGCCTTTACTTGTGAACCACCGCTCCTCTGGCTTATTGCCAGACTTCGCGTCGCTTGCACAAGTGTCACTAGCATATGGTCAAAGGACTTAAGATCAAACGCCATCTTAGCTCCCCAGCGAGAGCTCGTTATTAGGACTTAGGACCCTCACATCCAAGATCCCCTACTCCCCCACTGTCATCGCCGCTGCCGCCTCCAACGCCAGTGGAGGTACACCCAGAGTCTGGGCATGACATTAGTGGCAGACACCAAGAAGCTCATAGCTGATAAGTCTGCCTCTATGTCACGCCCAGGCTCTGGGCGTACCTCCACTGGCGTTGGAGGCAGCAGCAGCGACGACGGTGGGGGAGTAGGGGATCTTGGACGTGACGGTCCTAAGTCCTGATAATGAGCTCTCACTGGGGAGCTAAGATGGCATTTGATCTTAAGTCCTTTGACCATACACTAGTGACACTTGTGCAAGCGACGCGAAGTCTGGCAATAAGCCAGAGGAGCAGTGGTTCACAAGTAAAGGCCTGAAGACGGTTAACTTGTCTGAGATTACAAGAGAACAGACTTAGGGTCTGCTCTAAGGCGATACAACGCCATATAAGTACATCAAGGAGGCGAGTCAGGTCGAGTCATAGTGCCCCTAGGACACTAGTAAGCAGACACAGTAAGCCTTGAGTCATCGTACAGTAAGCAGGCCGATGCGTGAGTCATATCGTACAGTATGAGTTAGTAGGTGCCAAGGCAGCGCATGTGCAGAGGTATGCAAATGTAGCACTAGTGAAATGCACACCAGAGGCAAAGCGTGGGAACACCTACTATAATAGGAAGGTAAGCATGATGTAAGCAAAAGCGGCCAAGTCATGGCCTCAAGCAGAGTCTCAGGCCATAGGGGCCTAGCAGTCCATAAATGCGATGTGAGAGGAGTGGGATAGGTGAAAAATAAAGCATATATGACCCCCTTGTGCACACCGTGAGCAGAGTCCGATCTCGGCATGCACAAACATGACACTCTAACCCTGCCCACCAGTCCACCTTTGAGGCTGAGGGCAAGGCTGCCTTCTCCCTCTTTGCCTCCAGTACCGCCACCTGGGAGCAAGAGGCAAGGCTACAGGCCCTTAACCACTTTGAAAGGCAAAGGGCTCAAAAGGAGGCCAATGAAGGGCAAGCCCTTGAATAAGCCAATGTGAGTCATAATTATATAACCAGTAACAAACACACTAATATCCCCTTAGACCCAACCAGCACAGCCCACCTACCAGTCCAACGGTATCAGCCTTATCCTCAAAGGGGCAACCAAGCCAAAGGCAGAGGCAGAGGCAATGCAGGGCAAAGGGGAGCCTTCAGAGGCAACCACAGGGGTGCCTCCAGGGGCAGAGGAGCAACAAGGGGAAAAGGACAGTAAAAAATTACCTACAATTACCTACTTTTCAGTCACATGACCCTGGGAATTTCTGGTCATGTGACTGTGGCAATGTACCATGTGACTGTGAGAACAACTTACATAATCACAAAAATGCCGACAGAAACAACAACTCAACTTTGTCATGTGACCAGTCACATGACTGTGAGAATTTATCATGTGACTGTGGGAAAAGATTACATAACACTCTCAAAAATGCGGCCAAAAACAACAAGTCAACCATGTCATGTGACCAATCACATCACTCACCATGTGACTGTGTGAACAACTTACATAAGCACAAAAATGCGCTCAGAAATAACAATTCAATCTTGTCATGTGACCAATCACATGACCCATTAGGTGATTGTAAGAACAACTTACATAAGCACAAAAATGCGCTCAAAAATAACAACTCAACTCTGTCATGTGACCAATCACATGACTTACCATGTGACTGTGTGAACAACTTACATAAGCACAAAAATGCGCTCAAGGATAACAACTCAACTCTGTCATGTGATCAATCACATGACTGTGGGAACTTATCATGTGACTGTGGGAAAGAATTACATAATCCTCCCAAAAATGTGATCAAAAACAACAAGTCAATCATGTCATGTGACCAATCACATGACCAGTCACATGACCCATCATGTGACTATCAATCCTGCTTACATAAGCACAAAAATGCGGCCACAAGCAGCACTCATCAAATCCACAGTCACAAGTTGATGTGCATGCCTTCAGCATGCACATCAACTTGTTGGGGGCTGTGCCCCCAAACCCCCGCATCGCCCACAACTATTCATCTGGGACAGTCTATAGTACATGACTTATTTCCTTTCAATCCCATCACCATATATACACAACAGTCATCCTATCTGTAGCTTGCACCCTAGTCTCCAGTATTCTACCTAAACCAACACTTCACTATATACTATATTTTTGCTCTTTGCCTCCTCTGAATCCTCAGTCCAAATACCCTTGATGTTATACATAGAAGTCACCCTAGAAACCCCAACATAGAACTGCCCATGTGTAAACACAGGACTCCTTAGATCTAACCCCACATGCTTCACTGTTTGGCCCTGTGACTTGTTGATTGTCATAGAGAAGCAAAGCCTCACAGGAAATTGCCTTCTAATAAATTTAAAGGCAACTTGTTCTTCTATGGGCTGGTTTGAGATCCTTGGAATAAATACCCTCTCTCCTGCATGTTCTCCAGTCAAAAGTTCCACCTCTAACACTCTATTCCTATATCTCCTCAGGATCCCTCTGCTTCCATTGCAGACTCCATTTTTGGCATCCAAGTTCTTTAGAATCATGATGGGACATCCTGCCTTTACTTTCAGTTTGGCAAGTGGAAACCCAGAGCAGTTGATATCATTCAAATACTCAACAGGGTAATTCAGCATAGGATCATCCTCTCCACTCTGCTCAGAAGTTGGGATATAGTCTACACTATGGAACACTTTGCAGTGTCCTGGGAAAAAGACATAAAACAGCACATTTGCGCAATAAAAGGGTATAAAACACACCAATAATAGGCTTTGAGAGGTGGGCAGAGACTAAAAAGAGAAAAGGGACATTTGTGGAGAGGTTTACATGTTAAAGAGAGAGGGGACAGACCTTGTGTGAAGAGATAATAAGCTTATGGCCAAATTTCAAAGGGTGAGGCCAGTTTTCAAAAGGGGGGGCAATTTTCGCAGAGTGAGCCCCAGTTTTTGAAAGGTGGGGCCATTTTTCGCCGGGTGTGGCTGAGATTCAATTGAGTTTGAATGGGTGTGGCTGAGTTTTGACTGAGTTTGAAGGAGTGTGGCTGAACTTTACTGAGTTTTTGTGTGGCTGAGGTTGCCTTTTTGAGACGATGGATGGTAGGATTGTCTGCTTAGTCACTGTTATGTCAGCATTACTAAGCAGAGAATTTGCTTAGTCAGAAAAACACCGTTCTCTTTTACATTATTGATAACCAGTCCTGCCACAATCAATCCACATATAATCAAGCCTCATCTAATCAATCCCTATCTAACCAATCACTATCTAATTATCCCACATCTAATCACAGATTAGATAATCAATCCCATCCATTACATAATCACAAACCCTCAAAAAATAGAAGGCTATCTAAAGCCCACAAAAATAGAATTAAAATTAGAAATGAGATAACTTATGACTTATCATCTGAAATAGCTAAACTTAATCTCATGAAATTTAACTTAAAACAAATAGGTGTGGCACAAAAACTTGTACAGTAGGGTGACAAAAGTTTTGCAACAGTCACAATGTCACATACTGAGACTTTACACAAAATAATTTATAACATGAGATCTAATGCATCAGGGGTAATCTCAATACTTTGTAGACCTTCCCTTAGCCCTATAGACTGCCTCAGCCCTTTGAGGCATGCTGGCAACTAGCCATTAATGAGATCTGCCTTAATCTTCTTCCACTCCTCCTGCAGGAGATCTCACAACTGATCTAGGTTTCTTGGATGATTGGGCCTAGCATTCATCCTGATCTTGAGCACCTTCCAAACACCCTCAATAGGGTTGATGCACCTGTCAATCCCAATATGTCAGGTGAATGATGGCCGTCGTATTGACCTGCCGACGGGTTAAATTCACCTCAGGAGTCGGCATCAGGTAAACCAAAAAGTGCTTAATGAATCTTAATTGGCCTTAAAATTTTTCTAAGACAAATTTAAGACCATTTTTCCCTAAGACCAATTAAGCAAGGTCACCTCTTAATTAAGACATCATTCTCTTAATTTACCACTTAGCAGCCTTGTGATGCCTTAAATTTTCATGGCTGTGTGAACTTAAAACTTTTTAAGTAGTGGCTAAGACAATTTTAAGCCTGCTTTAATTAACATTTACACACATTTAAGAGGCTCAAAATTCATATTATATTGTTTACTACTCTATTTTACAGGTAGAATGTATAATAATTAATAATTAATTAACCTAATAAAGATATGGCAGTCATCAGTACAGCAGCAACCACAGTGATGGTGCTGGCACGGCAGCGGCACTGGTGTGACAGCAGCTGTGCCGTCACGGTCGTTGTCGCCGCCGTCATTGTCGCAGTGGTCGTTGTCATCCGTCGCGGTAGTCATGGTCAGGGTGCGGTGGTCGTGGTTGCGGTTGCGGTTGCGGGCGCGGTCGTGGTCATGGTGTCACGGTCGTGGTTGCAGTGTCACGGTGGTCGTCACGATGTTGCCGTCATTGTCGTTGGTTGTGCCAGCGTTGCTGTTGGTGCTGCTGCCGTCGTCATTAGTTCCTGTAGATTAAGAGACTCAAGACATAAAAAACTTGACAGAAAAAAAGAGGACATACCTGTGAGCTCGGGATGCAATGCTTCCCGTGCTCATGTTGCCCCTGTCTTTGGGAGCCCTCTTGGCCATTGGTGGTAGCGGCGGTTTGAAGACCGCGGTAACTGTGAACGAGGGTGTTTCGGCATCCCTGACGCGTTAGCACTACATATAGTGTATGGCCCGGGTAACCCCGGGGTTTTTTTTCTGTACCCTTATCCGTACCCGCCAAAACCCTTATCCGCAGTGAGGGGTAAGGGTTCCCGTCTAGAAGGATAAGGGTTTGGTAAGGGTTACAGGGGTATGATACCCCTGTTACCCCCCTGTACCCATGCACTAAGACTCAAAGACTTAGATATATTTGAATAGTATATGTAATAATGCTAATGGTACAAGTACATAGATTCTCTGACAGCTGGGACCAGCACGCTGTTGCAGTGCCTCCCGACGCGCGCGACATTTCAGACCCGAGCGACACCTGCGCGAGGTCACTTCGTCGAGTCGAGGTCGACTGCATGCCTGGCTCGTGCACGGCATGAGGGGCGCCGCGGGATGACGAGTGCAGCAGGTGGTGTTAGTATCAATGTGCTGCGTGTCCGGCTCGTGAGCGGCACGAGGGGCGCCCGGGATGACAAACACGGTGGGTGGAGGCTGTGGGTGTTGGTATCAACGTGCTGCGCCCAGCTTGTGAGCGGCACGAGGGGCGCCCAGGATGACGGGGAGCGCGGTGGGTGGAGGCAGTGGGTGCTGGTAGCCACATGCCGGTGGTGCTGGATGATGAGTGTGGCGGGTGGAGGCCGTGGGCATTGGTGGCCGCGTGTTGGTGCTGGACGAGGAACGCGGCGGGTGGAGGCCGTGGGCGTTGGTGGCCGCGTGCCAGTTCCAGCGCTGGACGAGGACGGGGGGAGAGGGGTGTTGGGTGACGGGGAGCGCGGTGGGCAGAGGACCGTGGGCGTTGGTCGTTGCGTGCCGGTGCCGGTGCTGGTCGGGGACGGGGGTGGAGAGGAGAGACGCCCGGGGTGATGGGGAGCGCGGCGGACGGAGGACCGTGGGCGTTGGTAGCCACGTGCTGGTGCCGGTGCTGGTCGAGGGGGTGGAGACGGGTGACGGGTGATGGGGAGCGCGGCGGGCAGAGGACCGTGGGCATTGGTAGTTGCGTGCCGGTGCCGGTGCTGGTCGGGGACGGGGGTGGAGAGGAGAGACGCCCGGGGTGACGGGGAGCGTGGCAGATGGAGCATGGGCGTTGGTAGCTGGGTGCCGGTGCTGGTGCTGGTGCTGGTCAAGGGGGTGGAGAGGGGTGACGGGTGATGGGTGATGGGGAGCGCGGCAGGTGGAGGACCATGGGCGTTGGTAGCCGGTGCTGGTTGAGGGCGGGGAGGAGGGGTGACGGGGAGCGCGGCGGACGGAGGACCGTGGGCGTTGGTAGCTGCATGCCGGTGCCGGTGCTGGTCGAGGACGGGGGTGGAGAGGGGTGACGGGTGACGGGTGACGGGGAGCGCGGCGGGTGGAGGATCGTGGGCGTTGGTAGCCAGTGCTGGTCAAGGATGGGGGTGGAGAGGAGGGGCGACGGGGAGCACGGCGAACGGAGGACTGTCGACGTTGGTAGCCAGGTGCCGATGCCGGTCAGCAACCAGTGCTGGTTGAGGACGGGGGTAGAGGTTGTAGAAATACTGTAAGTGATGGTGTCTTGATATTTGTCGCAGCATTATGATCTCCTTTAATCGTGGGACACCAAGAGTCACGTTCTTGAAACACCAGCATAGTGGAATGTGTTCAGGGTCATCTGCATAGCAGGTTCGTCAATGGAGTGTGCAACAAGGGTGCCACTCCCCCCAGGATTGACGATCGATTGATTGAACTTCGTCTCCACCTCACCAAGAACTCAGTGGAAAGTGCCGTGCGATGACAGAAGACAGAAGGTTGCTCGTGCCACGCTGCAGTAGCCGCAATGGATGACAACGGGGAAGAGGTCGAGCTAGGCGAAAAAGTGGACGGCGGGGTTGAGCGATGGCCTCTGACGGAGAAATAGGACAGCTGGTGCCCCAGAACACTAGCCGCAGCGGACGGAAGGATTGATTGATAGAGCAAGTTAACAGATAGACAGGAGTTTAGTAACATACTATTGGAATGACCGGATTGACTTTGCGTACCAGGCCTAGAAGTCTTGGGTAGTGACCTCTGAGTTCAGGCCAGCGGTCTGCCATTGGGGCGGAGTGTTCTATGAGGATAAGGGTAGCAGGCTGTGTCCTTATTGAGTGGGCTGGAAGAGGCGTGGTGGAAGCGAGGCGGACGTGAGAGTAACAGGGCACGGGTGGCGCAGTGCCTCACAACGCGCTCGCTGACACTGGCATGACAGTACGGTATAATGTGGTGCAGATCCTCATATACTAGACATCAATATTATCCCAATCAGCAGCCAACTCTTCCATCCTTTCCTCCCCAATAAGCACCTCCAGTGCTGTAACCTCTTTGATGTTATTATCTCAGACATACCCCCGCAAGCTCCATACTCCAACGCACATAAGGGCACGTGTCGACTGAACTGAGAGACGGTTACAGATGTGAGAGAGAAGAAGACGGCCCATGCTAAAGGTTCGTTCAACACCGACAGAGGTAGCTAGTAATGATATTGAACTTGAATGTGGCATAAGAAATAAAGATATGAATACAATCACTTACGAGGGATGACGAGATAATCAATTGCCATCCTTGACAGGTGAGGATAATCTGCGCGACGATCACACCACCAACGGACAGCATCAACAACATGCTCGGGGTCAGAACCAAGGTAGTGATCAAGTTCGTCACGAAGGTCTGTGGACTCAGGTGCAGCGAGGGCAGCCATGTTATCAAAAATATTATTGCTGGTCGACGGGCGTGCAGCGGCCTATTATGCATACAAAGAAGAATAAGATGAGATTGAAGAAAAATATACGAATCAACAATACACACCCTGTTACCCAACGCTGACCCCTGAGAAGCAGAGGGTTTATATGAGAGGTCAAACTCGTCTCGCACAAGCTGCCTGGCATCCTCGATCCAGTCATCCTCCCACTTTGCGTTCGTAAAATAATTGAGCTTGTGACGGGGATGAAGGACTGAAAGGATAGAACATTGAGCAAGTATGAAATGCGAAGATAAATGAACATACCCATTGCAATCCGATAGGTATTGGAGAAATCTGTCTTTGCATAGTAACGGTTCAAGGTTTTCTTACCAACACTTAAAGCCGCATGAACAGCAACAGAATACTTTGAGGAGAGGGCGTTCGCAGCCAAAACTTCATCAATGGTGTCCATGGCAGGGATAACCATGGCAACATTTGTGGTGGGGTGATCAGCTGAGTGCTCCCAAGAGAAAAAAAGTGTTGCGTCCTTGAAAATCTGTTCCGAATGGTAACATGTAATTAGAACGAAAGGTCAAGTAACGCACCTTAAGTATTTCACAGAGCTCTTCAGCAATCCTCCACTCCTCCTTTCCAAGCTTGTAATCACGGAGCTTCATATTACGTTCCGCTGTGATGGTGTCAATGGCCACGCGGTACTCAATAGCAAACTTCAGCATGTCAAATGTTGAGTTCCATCGTGTCGACACATCCTGTGGCATCATGCGAGCATGGAGTCCCAGTTCTTCAAGGACCTCATACCATCTGTTACGATTTCTTTCCCTTTTCCTTTATTCCCTACATCGACCCATGACCCACATCGAACCCGCGACTCAACTATGATACTGAGACTCACGTGACCAGATACAGAAGGGCCTTCTCGCCCTGCGATCCTATATAAGGTAGCCTAGACTGTAGTCTCATCTCTAGGCTTGTTCTCTTCGTACCAATACCGAGCTACGCTCTGGCCTTGGTGGCTATCGTATTCCCCTTTCACCTTGTGAACCATCGGATCCTCAGGCCGTTTGCCTGACTCCAGATTCCCCTGTATTGAACCTCTGACTAGGGGTTGTACACATAAGGGGACCGCCACTGCGTCTTGTCTTAAACACGAAGACTCGCAGTGTCCAGGTCAATCACGTGACCTGGCGAATCTCGACCGATACGCTCAGAGCTTGAGCGTAACACCATCGGGGAAGGATAATAGTAGACGAGTTCTTCATGGCAAATGCAATTTTGCGTAGCTGAGAAGTGTGCAACGCGATGCATCAACAAAGCTATTTTCAAATGGAGTTATTTTTTCACGCACCTTGACAAGCATCAGCCGCACTGGTTGCACGCTCTTGTCGAGTGCAGCAAGCTGCTCCATAGTCATGGTATCCCTCTCATCCACCCAATCCTCCATATTCTCTTGGATCTCTTCTTCATCGTTTTCATCCCCACTGGGCCCACTCTCAGCCATCTCCTGTTCCTCGATATCAATGTCTCCTGCAAGCTCCATCAACACCATGGTTGCCTCATCGATTACTCTATTTGCTTGAGCCTTCGGTACATCAAATTGTCGAATAATACTCTTTGCAATCAAATTGAGGATATGTGTAAAACAGCGGGTCTGACTTTCCTGTCCCTTGAACTCATCGATGAGCCCTTCGAGCTGGCGTATCATCTCGTCGTTATTGCTGGCATTATCACAAGTGATGCTCAAGATCTGATTTCATATAAGTAACAGATAAATTGACTTTGTTTGTTGACTGACCTTATGTGCAATTCCAAAGTCTTCAAGGATCTTAGCAAATACCACTGCGAGAGTGATCCCTGTGTGTGACGTTGCGACCTGAACCAGATCAAGTAGCATGGAGATTGGAGCACCATCCTGCTCAAAGTGGACCGTTACAGCGACATATGCTTTGTGGTTTGGAGAAGTCCAAGCGTCCGTTGTGAAGCTCAGCCTACCCTTGTAATTCTGGTGTGTACGTGCATTAGATTATATTGCAGTTGATAAGTGACTGATTATACCTGTAGCATTGTTGCAATCCTTTTGCGGCAGCGTACAAAAATTTTCTTAGTATCCCGAGAGACTGTTTCGGGTGAAGGGATGTAATATCCTGGTCTTCCTGTCTTCATCAAGCACTCAAAGCCTCGATCCTTAACTATCATGAACGGACGCATACTTTCGGCTACCCATCGAACGATCTCCGCACTAACAACTTTATAAGCATGTGGATAGGGAGACGAATGAGAGCGTACCGTGCTTCAGCCTTGGTATGTTGTCTATGTGAAAATGTTACCTTGCTCTTACCCTTAACACGCTCAAACATAGCGGTGATGGACCCATCTGGCATCCTCAAGGATTTCTCAACAATCTCACGAGTAGTGCCCTGTGATTTTGCTGCATCCCCCCCTGCTACTGCCTCCTCGCCCCAGCATATCTTTGCATGGCGGCGAAGATTACTTGTTGAACTCCCATCAGCAGTATCAAGATACCTTCGAACGTGTCTCCGGTTCAAGCCCTTTCCTTTGCAATGTTTTGCATTGCACTCGAAGACATGAACACGTCGAGGTGGGTTGCTAACATAGTCGATGGATGGGACTGGGTGGAAGAACGCATATATTGGTGCATTCCAGTCTTTTGAGAGGCGATCTGCATTAATGTCAGCAAGTCATTTACTAATAGACCCTTGAGTCATACCACGCTCGGCCTCATCAGTCTCCTCAACCACTGGCATGTCCTCTGAAGACTTGAAGTCATCATTGACGTTAATCACAGATGATGCCTTCACCCTCTTCCCACCAATAACCTCATCACCATCATTTTCATCTGAAGACTCGGTAAGTTGGGGTGCATTTGAGGGGCTAACATTGCAGGACTGGTGATCTTTGTCTAGGGCTTCCTCACTCTCAACAGAGAACCTCGGTGAGCTGGGAGCTGATGATCTGGATGCGGTGGTCATGGAGGCTGACCACTGTGTGTCAGCTGGTCGGGAAGTAACTAGAAGCGACAGGTATGTCAGGAGTTCGTTAATTTGCAAGAAAAACTTACGAGAATTTTTTTTGGTTGGCTTTGTAAATCTTTTCTTTGCAGACTTCAATGCAATAATGGCAGCCTTCTCCGCTTTTGGACCTTCCTTGCCAGTAGTTCTTGTTGCCACCTTCATCTTTTTGGATTCATTTGCAAGTGTTGAGCGCTCTGAGGCTTTCCGTTTATGTGTGCTGCTGATGATGTCTGCAGGGTTTTCACCAGGTCTGGCATTGGGGGGCTGCAGAGGCATTGGAGTAGAGTGACTAGAGTCTGGGAATGCGGCTAACTGCTGCCCTGTTTTTTTTCGTATATATTGGTAGTTTTACATGGTCTATGCTATGTTGGGGTGTTGCCGCATCAGGGCTCAGCGGCCTCAGCCGCTGGCCCCCAAATTATATTGTACACCCGCCAACCCCCCTACAGGTGACGGGTTTGGGAAGGGTTTGAGAAATCAAACCCTTACCCTTACCCGTGCCTACCCTCAGGCCCAACCCGTACAGGTATCAAAACCCCTGCCAATCACTAACTACATAGCAAAAAATAGAAATAAAGGCTCACCTGCTGGCTCAGGAGGCGAACGCGCGTGGTGACGTGGCCAGTATGAGATGGTGGCGGTACGCGGTCGTTACGATAAGGTGGCCGTGGCGACGGGGATGAGGCGGTGGCAACGGAGACGAGGCGGCGGCGGCATTGGCGATGTGAAAGGGATGGTAGTGACGAAGAGCTGATGGTGGAGGTGGAGGTGGTGACGTGGCTGGTATGAAGAGGTGGTGGTAGTGATATTTGTGCTCACCTTGCCGTCCCAAGAAAAGAAGGCAGCCACGATCGTGGCGAACGATGTGGATGCCGTGCATGCGGGCGCGTAGGTGGCGATGTGGCGGGGCATACCCTGGGGCTTGTTCATACCCCGTGGGCACAACTATACCTGCAGAATAAAAATTATGAGCTAGGAAGGAAAAACCAAGGATGGCACGCTCAATTGAACATGCCGTCAAGTGGGTAGTGTGAATGAAAAAAAAAAAGTTCAACATTGGCCGTCACATGACCTGTAAATATCCGTCCGTTTTTTTCTAAGTCAACGCCCATTTTCTATAGTGCATCATTTCTAGTTGTCCATGCGTTTATTCAGGTGGCTCTTTCCCTCAATCCACTGGCAGATGTGCGTGCCTTTTGACTGAAGACTTGGCCCACAGTTCCTCTTCCTCAGCGACTCAGGCCACAAGCGACGTTTCACATGGAGGAACAAGCAACGTGGGACGCAGGACTTATTGTCTTCGTGTTTCCCCAGTGGCCAACCATTGGGGTGTTGGCAGAGGTGGAGTTCACCACCAGCTATGTACCTCAGTCAAATCATAATATGTGGTATAACTGACTAGACTGCAACCATGCCATAGCGCTATCGCTGTCACCCTGGCACCCTCACCGCCATTGCGGTAGTGCCACCAAGCTCACTGTTGCGGTCGCCCAGCACCCTCCCCGCCGCCGCACCCGTCACCGTCACCGCAGCCATTGCGGTGTCAGCACTGTCATTGCAGTTGTGGCGGTGGCAGCACCTCCATCGCCGTTGTCATCTCTCCAGCACCATCATTGCCGCTGCCGCCGCTGCACTGTCGCTGTCGCTCAACACCATCCCCACCGCTGGCCACGCCGGCACCGTTGTCGCTGCAGGGGCTATGGCAGCACCCTCACTGCAGCCGCAACCGCAACCGCCACCCCCACCATGCCAGCACCTTCGCCGCAGCCACGGCGGCAGCACCCTCACTGCCATCATCATTGACGTCGCCCAGCACCATCCCTGCAGCCACCGCGGCCACGGCAGCATCCTCACGGCAGCTGCTGCCGCACCGTGGCCATGGCAGCAGCAGCCTCACCGCCATTGCCATCGCGGTCACCCAGCCAACCCCGCCGTGCCCCACCGTGCCCCGCCGCACCCTGCTGCGCCCCGCCACGCCCTGCTGCACCCCGCCGCACCCTGCCATGCCCTGCTGCGCCCCGCCGCGCCC
>WTXC01000373.1:0-16081 GCA_022496195.1 Lactifluus subvellereus | reverse complement strand
GAGATTCCTCCCCTCACTCTTCCTCCTCCTTCTCGTCCTCTCACTCCTGCAACTGTACCTACTGAAGATCGGATACTATACATTCCCAAACCTCCGTTCACGATAATTACAAACCCCAAGTTCCACCAGGAGGTCTCGACCTCCATTACTCACTACATAGTTCGCCATTTGGACTGCCAACAAGGCTACGCATTCACTAGGAGTTATTTCAGCTACCTATGGAAATACCTACAGTCCCTTCGAGCATATTCACTAACTATTCACAGGAACGATCCGCCTGGTGGTATGTCGCCAGGCGAGCTGCGGCTCGAGCTGCAGAAAGGCTGGCTGGCTATGTCAGCCAAGGCCTCAGGACTGCCCTAGAGAGCGTCCCCTCTGTCACCACCAAGATCCTTAGCTTCGCCCAGATGGAGGAGAAGATGTACTATGGCCCTATTACGCAAGAAGGGCCTTACTATGAATGTTTCCAATGCTTCGTCTCCCTCCCTGACCTCCCCTCCATCATTGGGCAACCAGAAAGACTCCTACGCCTGATGCCTGACTCCCCTATCCTCGACACCTCCTCAGTATCCGCCATTTCCCCCGTCCCCTCCATCACTTCCACCCAGAAGTCCACACCCTCGTCCTCTCCACCACCACTTGAATCCCCGTTGAATCAGAAGAACCCCCGCTCCCAGGCTTCTGGGAGAACAGCCCTGACACCGCAGACTACGTCTACTATGAGATCCCCACTGAAGAAGACCCCTCCCTACTCCAACCAGCGCGATACCTCTCTTATGAGGGAGGCACTGACCCGAAGGTTGTGGGCACTATGGGCCCCAACCTTCCAGTCTACGCCGAGCCACTCCGCCTCCCTTTCTCCCCCTTCAACCTTTTTAGCCTTCCCCTTACTCAGGAGCAACGCGAATCGCTCCTATTCACTTCCCCCAGAGAATCCAGTGTCGATGAGGCCCTTAGGGACCTTGGAGACCTCCCCATGCGTGCAGAAATCGAACGATACCGGTGGGCAACTGTTGCTATGGGCTCCAACAGTCTCCTAGTCAAGAAGTACCAGGACCGCCTCACCAGTGCAGTGCAGAGGCGGGACAGCTGTATAGTCCGCCTAGAACAACACAGAGCTTGGGAGAAGCTCAAACCACACCTACCCCTGTGAGTTCCCCCTCGCCTCCACTATAGATCAACTACCTTTGGTCTCAGTACCTCGGGTACTTCCACCACCATGAACTACCATCCCTCCACGACGAGCCCACTTCCCATGCCTCTAGCAATCAGTCCTCGGCCTCTACCCCATCCACTGTCCGTCCCTCTGGTGCACGTGTCGGTGGAAGAAAACGAAAGGCCTATAATGGGCCTCGCTCTGGAGGACATAAGCCGAAGGGCAAGGGGCCACCAAAGCGACCTCCTACTCCTCCCCCTCTTGCTTGTACCATGTGCGGTATGCCCGGACATGTGCGCCTCGAATGCCCGAGGAATGAAGAGGCCAGGGCACGCTGTGACACCTGCAGCAAGATCAGCCACTTCACCAAAGACTGCTATAAGAACAAATACTGTTCTTACTGCCGCACCTGGGGACATACTGGTCCCACCTGCACCCAGCCTCATCGCAACTGTTCACTCCATCGTGATTGCCCAGTGCCTCGAAACCACCACCTCTATGGCTGCACTGTTGACCGCAGCCGCCCTGGTTGGGACGACCATGACTGCACTGTCGACCCTCACTATTCTTACGAAGCTGGAGAGAACGGCTACAACTCTAGCTAGGAAGTCTGGGGACTTCCTCCTTAAGAAAGGGGTGATGTTACATTCTGGACTGCTCTGGACTGAGTACCCCCTACTTTTCTTCCATATATGCTTTCCCCTTGACCCACTGCCTCATGCGAACCATGAGGCCGCCATTGCTTACTGATGATGGGCCCTAGGCCTTGTACGATGACGCACTTACCCTCAACCCTGTATGATGACGCGTTGACCCCTTTGCCCTAGTACATGACATCATAGCTACGGTGACGCACTACCCTTGACCCTACCTAGTACTTATAGTGCTTCACCTCGTCTGTATGTACTCAGACTCGACTTCTTGAGCAATCAAGCTAGTTCCCCTGTTCTGCAAGCTGAGGTTATCTTGTGATTACCTTAGCCTGCACTTCCCCTCAAGGCGCAGAGGCAGGAGCTTTGCCAAGCTTGTGCCCTACCCCTTGAAGTGTTGATCCGCCTTTCCTCTCATTGCGTTGTGTAGGGACAATTCGTCAATCCTTCCTAACATCGCACTGAAGGGACTGTCCACTCCTCTTGTGAATCACACTCCGCCTGTGCATTCCAGGCCCTCCAGAGTCCATTGAAGCCTAGACTTGGGCTAGACCAAGCCAATGAACTAAACCGTCGCACAAGTCGTGCAGAAGGCCAACGCTTGAGCCTAACACATATCCCATGCCAGCCTGCATCGGTACTAGAGATTGACAGGGTAACCCTGGGTAAGAACTTGCTACCCTTACCCTACCCCCTAAACCCTCACCCTTACAAAGGGTAAGGGTTTTTGCTGGTAGGGTAGGGTTGGAGGGGGTTAGAGGGGTATCAAATACCTGAGGGTATTGCTTAGGGTATGCATGGCCATGCTGTCAATGTGTTGAAATGAGACTACACATTTGGGAAGTCATCTGCAAACTGTACATCAGCTG
The DNA here is from genome assembly GCA_022496195.1 of Lactifluus subvellereus. Taxonomy (NCBI): domain Eukaryota; kingdom Fungi; phylum Basidiomycota; class Agaricomycetes; order Russulales; family Russulaceae; genus Lactifluus; species Lactifluus subvellereus. Next base: position 13,406 of record WTXC01000373.1, on the reverse strand, counting down.
TGAAGGTCTACAGCAGACTACAGGAGCACTGTACAGTGAGCCATAGTGAGCCATAGTGCCATAGTGGCCATAGTGAAGGGTATGTTCTGAGCAGTGCTCCACAGTTGGGTCCTTACTGTGGAGTGCTCCACAGTTGAGTCCTTACTATGGAGAGCTGTACAGTACTACACAGGACATGATATGGAGCACTATGAGAACTATGGAGCACTATGGAGCACTATGGAGCAGTTATCTCTATTAGGGTTAGGGTTCATTGTGGTACAATTTGCCCACACTACCCATACCCGCAGTCATCCTCATTCAAAGGAAATAAAAATTTAGGTTTATTGATTTTTTAAACTACATATACATTGTTATTAATCTAAACTATACTAGACCCTTGAGTCTGCTAGACTGGTCATCATCGCTGTCGCCGTGTCACCACTGTCATCGTCACAGTATCGTGGTCATGGTCGTCGCGGCTGTGGTATCACCATTGTCATCACCCGCAGTCATCGCAGTCGCAGTGGTCGTGGTTGCGGTCGTGGTGGTCGTGGCTGTGGTTGCGGTGGTCGTGGTTGCGGTCACGGTGGTTGTGGTTGTGGTCACGGTGGTCGTGGTTGTGGTCACGGTAGTCGGGGTCAGGGTGCGGTGGCCGTGGTCATGGTCATGGTTGTGGTCGTGGTTGCGGTGTCGCAGTGGTCGCGGTCATGGTCGCAGTGTTGTGGTCATCACAGTTGTGGTCACAGTGTCGCCGACGCAGAGTGTCAGCAGGGGATAAACCAAGCAAGCGAGCGCAGGCACTCACCAACTGGAGGATGGAGGACGTGGGGTGTCAGCAGGGGTGAAACCGAGCAAGCGAGTGCAGGCACTCACAAACTGGAGGGCAGAGGATGTGGGGTGTCAGCAGGGGTGAAACCAAGCAAGTGAGTGCAGACACTCACGGATTAGAGGGTGGAGGACATGAGGTGTCAGCAGGGGTGAAACCGAGCGAGCGAGCACAGGCATTCATGAACTGGAGGGTGGAGGACGTGGGGTGTCAGTGTCATTGTCATTGGTTGTGCCAACATTGCCATTGGTGCTGCTGCCATCATCATCAGTTCCTGTAGATTAAGAGACTAATTACATAAAAAAACTTGACAGAAAAAAAGAGGATGTACCTGTGAGCTCAGGAGGCAATGCCTCCTGAGCTCATGCTGCCCCTGTCTTTAGGAGCCCTCTTGGCCGTTGGTGGTAGCAGCGGTTTGAAGACCATGGTGACTGTGAACGAATGAACGAGGGTGTTTCGGTGGTTTGTGATCCCTGATGCGTTAGCACTACAGTGTAATGACACCGCTTTTCCCACCAAAGGTGGATTGCCTAATTTTGGCCTCAACCTCTCGTTTCTCCAAAATATGAAGAGACAGATCTTTAGTAGATACTGTTAGAGTACTTCTGAACATTTTTTTGTATTTAATTAAGATGATCCTGTGTCTATGTAAGCATATCAAGGAGGAATGCATTCAGAAGCCAAAGACCGCCACATTTCTCGGGCATGGGAACTTGTGCTTCTACTCCTCATCCTCATTGTCCTCGTCTTCCTCATCGTCATCTTCATCTGCAACTACCAATAAAGACTTCAGCACACGCTTCGGCTTCACTGGGAGGTCCTTCTTTGACACCCCCTTGGCCGACAACGTCTCACACTGAGCCTTCCACTCCGCAACTGTAACATCATGTGCCGCACAAATCCGTTTCCATTCCACCTCTAGTGCCTCCTTTGTGGCCTTCTTATGCTCTCGCACTGACTTCCTCTGCTCCTTAGCAGTAGCCTGCTCCTCTAGCCTGGCCTGGGAATCCAGCAATTTGTCTGTGAACTTGTCATCTGTGAAATGGACTGCTTGGCCATAGGGAAATAAGGCAGCGTGGTCGGTCTTTTTCTGGTTCTCTTTAGCTTCCAATGACTTGGTCAACTTTGTGACCTCCAGATGCTGGACTATCATCTGGGCTGTGTGACCCTCTTGAATCTGCTGGTGGGCTAAAATAAGATGCTGTGTGCGACGGAGACTCTCAGTGAGTGCTTCCTGTTTTCTGATGGATTCCTGCTGGGTCTGATTGCTGCTAGGGTGTGGGTCGTCAAGAAGAGACCAGTCTGGCTGTGGGAGGGCTGGCATAGTCTGAAGAACAGGTTCCATGGGGTTGTATGAGGTAAGCCAGGGTGTTGATAAAAGCATAGAACCCCTCGAAGTTGACCCTAGCTGGCTATACAGAATATGCATCCGCTTGGAAGGGGAGTCCTGCAGGTCGGGATCAATGTTTGCATCAGAACCTGGATCCCGCTGGCATCTGTGAGTAGTGGGGGTTGACTGGGTGGAGATTGTGATGCGTGAAGGGCCAGCAATGGGTGCAAGGTTTGATGGAGAGTGGTCGAGAGATGTTGGGTGATATGTGGAGAAGGAGGAGATGATGGCACGGACTGGGCTAATTTGGGGAAGTGGGAATGAAGCCTTGGTGGACGTAGGTAAGCTTGGCTTCATTTGTTCATCAGTGATGACATCAGGATTGAATGGACAGACACCAGTAGCCTTGAATGCCACCCGGACTGTCTCCTCATCAAATGATTGCAGAAATGCACGACCAAACACTCCTGCAAAATCCTCTTTGGCAACACCATGACGATGTAAGCTTTCAAATGCATGAATCTCACTTTGAAACTTACTTTTCATCTTCGCAAAACAGACAACATCAAGACCTTGGAGGGCATGGGTGCAATGGGAAGGGTACCCAAGTATGATGATGTCATTCACACGTGCAAACTGGACAAGTTCAAGTGAGTAGTGGGAGCTGTGGCCATCCATGAGGATAACTCGAGTACGTCCCTCTGCTTTCTCCTTTGTTTGCCTATCAAAATCTTTAACCATCCATTGCAGACCAAGTTCGTGATTTGTCCACCCATTCTTTGAGATACCAATGCTATATCACTGTCAGAGGGTTCTATCTATGGATATATAAGGTGAGCACTCACGACACATGAGATACATTATCATTATTCCATCCCTTCTGAATTTTTTTACCCTTGAAGATAATTGTCGGTTGCAGCACAGTGCCATCTGCGCAGATGGTGACAATTGACATCACATTCTCCTGATTGCCGCCACCCTGCTTGTGCTGTGTTTTTGTCCCTCGGTGGCCCACCACCCTCTGTGTCCCCTGATCTGAAGGAGGGCATCCAGTCTCATCCATAGCGTACAGATCCTCAGGTATGATCCCCAGCCCCACCACATACCTCTTCACCAACTCAAACCAACTTCTTTTAGCCTCTGGATTCAAGGCCCAGGCCCTCTGGGTATCCAGAGACTTACTCCAATGTGTCTGCAAGCATGCGTGGTGCCTGTCTAGGAACCGATTCACCCAGTTACTCCCCATGTCCTCACAATCGGGTCCCAGAAGCTTTCTTCGGATCAGGTTGGCCATCTCCTCAATCTCAGGGATAGATTGGGGGAGACCACGGTCTGCTGATTCTTCGAGGGTGCGCACCAAGACCTCCTCTTGTGCTGGGGTGAGTTTCTGCTGGGCCTCATGGGCTTCGCGTGTACTCCTCCCTCCTCGATACCTGTTACCTATAGTCTTGTACCGTTCTGGAATATTGAATTGTTCAGCAATTTGTCGTGTTCCCTTGCGCTCATATTTGGGCTTCTCCATCTTGAGTGCATATGCATTGACAGCCTTCTGGAGCTGTTTTTCCTGCTTATAGCTGGCCTTGGCATGCTTTACATGCTCAGAAAGGGCATGCTTCGGCATTGTAAGGACTTTGAGAGGACCTTTGAGTGCAGTAGAAGGAGGGAGAAGGACACCAGAAGTGTGGTTGTGTGAGAGATGCCACATCACACTTTAGGCAACAAAAGATTGTCTCTAGCACACTCAATTTTGCTCTGATCATCTCCATGTAAGGCCAGGATTTGACCTTAATATCTTAGGGTGTGTACCAATGTGCAATTTTGCCTTAACTAGCTGGTTAACAGGTGGGAGATTGTGCACAAAGATGATGATGGTGGGAAAAAAGGGGGTAAAGCGGATTGGTTGTAATTCAGTGTTGCTCCCTCTGAACGAAATTTGCTGAAATTCTGTATACACATAGCTATAGCTAGTAGTTCCTCCAGAAAATATTCACAAGTTGTAAAAGTAAAAATTGAGGAAGTTTCTCTATGAGTGGGAAAAGCGATGTCATGGGAAAAGCGGTGTCATTACACTGTACATAGCAAAAAAAATAAAAATAAAAACTTACCTGGCCCAGGAGGCGAACACCTGCGTGGTGACATGGCTGGTACGAGGTGGTTGGTGGCGGTACGTGGTCGTTACGATAAGGTGGTGGTGGCGATGGCGACGAGGCAGTGGCGATGTGGCTGGTACAGGGGTGGTGCTGACGAGGAGGTGGTAGTATTTGTGCTCACCTCATTCGTTGTTCACCTCCTGCACTTACTCGTCCCAGGAAAAGGCGGCCACAATCGTGGCGAATGACGTGGATGCCATGCACACAGGCGCATAGGTGGCGATACAGCGGGGCACACCCCGGGGCCTGTTCATACCCAGTGGGCGCAACAATACCTGCAGAATAAAATTATTAGCTAGGAAGAAGGGGTGGGTTACTTACCTCAATTGAACATGCCTCCAAATGGGGCTTGGGTACAGTACAAACAAAAAAAAAAAGTTCAACATTGGCCATCACATGACCTGCAAGCCTGCCCTTGACCTTTTTTTCTAAGTCAACACCTGTTTTCTATATGCATCATCCTTAGTTGTCCACACGTTTATTCAGGTGGCTCTTCCCTCAATCCAGATGTGCATTGACTAGAACTACAGTTCCCCTTGACTCGGGCCACAAGCGACGTTTTCACACGGAGGAACAGGCTAGGCAGGACTCGCCTTCGTGTTTCCCCAGTGGCCAACCATTGGGGTGTTGGCAGAGGTGGAGTTCACCATAACCAGCTATGTACCTCAGTCAAATCATATGTGGTATAACTGACTAGACTGCAATCATTCCATAGCGCTATTGCCGTCGCCCCGGCACCCCCACTGCCATTGCGGTAGTGCCACCAACTTTACTGTTGCAGTTGCCCAGCACCCTCCCTGCCGCCGCCATACTGTCACCATCACTGCAGCCATCATGGTGTCAGCACTGTCATTGCAGTTGCGACGGTGGCAGCACCTCCATCACCATTGCCATCACTCCAGCACCATCATCGCTGCCGCCGCTGCACCGTCGCCGTCACCCAACACCATCCCCACCGCCAGCCGTGCCGGCACCATCGTCGCTGCCCCAGCTATGGCAGCACCCTCACTGCAGCCACAGCTGCCAGTGCCTTCGCTGTGGCCATGGCGGCAGCACCCTCACCGCCATCACCATTGACGTCACCCAGCACCATCCACCGTGGCCACAGCAGCATCCTCATGGCAGCCACTGCTGCACCGTCACCGCAACTGCAACCACGCCAACCCCTTTGCCACGACCACGGCAGCAGCACCCTCGCCGCCATCACCATTGCAGTTGCCCAGCCAACCCCACCGCACCCTGCCGCGCCAGTACCGTCCCTGCCGCAGTGGCCGCAGCAGACCCCTGCCTCTATGGCCATGCCATCACCCTCCCCACCGGCAGCAACGATGGCCACAACAACTGCAACAAGGCCAACAGCTGCGGCACAGCACCAGCGGCACCGGAGCCGGAACTGGCACCAGCAACAGCGGCGACAACGGTGGCGGCAGCAGCAAGAGTGGCACCGGCACCAGTACCAGCAGCACCAGCAGCCAGAGCAGCAGCGAGAGTGGCAGCGGCACCAGCACAGCACCAGCATCAGCAGCACCGACAACAGCAGCGGGCGCAGCAACTGGAACAGTGGGAGCAGCGGCGAGTGCAACAGACAGTGTGACCACGACGGACAGTGTGACCGCGGCGACAGACAGTGTGACCGCAGCGGACAGCGCGACCATGACCAGCAGTGCAACACCATTTATTATAGTGTATATTATAGTCTAATAGTGTATAATAAAGAGTAGTAAAGTTAAAGGTATAATAAAGGTGTTTTTAGTTATAGGAGTAGTCTGGAGTGCAGCAAGCACCAGCAGCAGCAGTGTGGCAGTGGGAGCAGCACCACCAGCAACAACGGTGGTGGTAGCAAGTGTGGTCATGCCAGCTGTGGTGCCACGGCAGTGTGGGTGCAGCGGCAGCAGGTGCTGCCCAGTGGCATGAGACTGTGCAGTGCTGTGCAGTAGGCCCCTTTCTATGGCCAACTATGGGTTTACTGATGAACTATGCAATGCTATGGCCAACTATGGCCAACTATGGGTTTGCTGATAAACTATGCAATGCTATGGTGTGCTATGGTGTGCTATGGCATCAGGTAAACTCAAAAATGCTTAATTGCACTTTGAGTCACTTATTGTCCTTAAAACCAAAAACAAGACAGATAAGACAAATAAGACAAAATTTTGGCTTATTTTGTGCTTAGTTTATATTACATAAATTGGGCATAAAGCAAAACTAAGGAAATCTTATTTGTTAAGACAAAGTCAGACAAATTAAGAAGAGTTCAGACACCAGGAATATTTATTAAGAGGAATTCAGACACTACAAAATACATTAAGACAACTAAGAAGAATCCTAAAACTAAGAAACATAACAAGAAGCATAAGAAATAATCGGGAGTTAAGAAACATATTAAGAACAATACTTCATAGGTTATTACCACTACATCATCCAAGTGAGCACAGACACTCACACACTGGAGGGTGGAGGACGCAGGGTCAGCAAGGGTGAAACCGAGTGAGTGCAGGCACTCACATGCTGGAGGGCAGAGGCCGCAGGGTGTCAGCAGGGGTGAAACCGAGCGAGTGAGCACAGGCACTCACGCGCTGGAGGGCGGCAAGGTGTCTGCGGAGGTGAGACTGGGCGAGTGGGCACGGGCACTCGCATGCTGGAGGGCAGAGGACACGGGGTGTCCACGGGGGTGGGACCGGGCGAGTGAGCGCAGGCACTCACACACCAGAGGGCAGAGGACACAGGGTGTCAGCAGGGGTGAAACCAAATGAGTGAGCGCAGGCACTCACGGACTAGAAGGCGGAGGACGCGGGGTGTCAGCAGAGTGAGCACAGGCACATATGCACTGGAGGCGGAGGACATGGGGTGTCCGCAGGGGTGAAACCGAGCGAGTGAGCACTGGCACTCATAGACTGGAAGGTGGAGGACGCAGGGTGTCAGCAGCAGGGGTGAAACAGAGCGAGTGTGCACAGGCACTCACAAACTGGAGGGCAGAGGACGTGGGGTGTCAGCAGGGTGAAACAGAGCGAGTGAGCGCAGGCACTCACACACTGAAGGGCGGAGGACACAGGCGTCAGCAGGGGTGAAACTGAGCAGGCAAGCACAGGCACTCACCAACTGGAGGATGCACAGCGTCTGCAGTCAGTAGGCATGGATCACAACTGACATTACATCAACACTCACCTACAAATATGGGGCTGGTGCTGGTATTGCCGGTCGCTGCTGCCACCGCCACCATTGGCCGCTGCTGTGGGTGGTGCTGCCGCTGCTGGTGGTGCTGCCACCGCTGCCACCGCTGCTGCTGTCCTAAGGGGGGGAAGGATTATGGAGTTAGTATACAAGTTGCTTGATAAAAGGCGGCAGGAGGGGGCGACCACGCTTGCCTGCCCTCACATGTGCCGCTGCCACTGCCGCATCCACTGCTCCAACTGCTGCTGGTGACGCCGTTGCTGCTGTTGTCGTTGCCGCCGCTGCCGCCATGGCTGTCGTGCCCGCTGCTGGTGCTGTTGCCGTAGCTGCCGATGCCGTTGCTGCTGCGCCCGCTGCGCTGCCACCGCTGCTGTGGTTGCTGCACCCGCTGCGCTGCCACCTCCACTGGTGCCCCCACCGCTGGTGCCGGTGCCGCTGGTGCCGCCGCTGCGCCGCCAGTGCTGGTGCTGGTGCTGCCTCCGTGGTGCTAGTGTTGCCACCGGGGCCGCTGCGCCCGCTGTTGCTGTGCTGATGTGGCCCCTGCGACGTTGCTGCTGTGCTGCTGCCGATGTGGGCTTTTGTTGGGAAAGTGAGAAGATATAGGCTGAAGAGAATATGAACCCTCACCTTTCATGAAAGTTCCGTCATCGTCATCTTTGTCATGTGGTTCAATGATCTCCAGGGGTGCGTCAATGTTGGTGGGGGGCCCAGCATTGCCCGTCCTGGCAAGGTGCGGCACCACCAGCATGAAGGGCGGGAGCGTGTTATTGTTAGCGGTGCGGAGGAAAGTGGGCATGCGTTGCCCCCGGAGTTCCCATTACTCGGTCAGCAGAGGGACAGAAAACAAAAAAAAACATACACTGAAGTCCATGTGACGTTGGGAGGGGCGGAACTCACGACTACGACTCACAACTTAGTTGTAGTTGTGCGAGTGTCGAATTGGCAATATTTGAATTGGCAATATTTGCTAATCATTTGTAAGCTCGCTACTCGCCACTCACGCACAAGTCAACTCAACTCAACATCAACTAGCCCACTTGGCATGCTCTTCCTTGAGGGTTTTTTTTTTATTATTTTCTTTGGTATCTAAGTTAACCCAGGTACTGTACACTGGCACGTCGCCAGCACCCCCCTCGCTCGCCACTGTGAGCCTGGGGTGGTTCACTCTCTATGACGACATCTCGCTGCTGCCACATCACTGCCACCAACCTTCTCTCGCTCGCAAACGTGAGCTGGGGGTGGTTTCGACGACACCCCGCTGCCACCTCGCCTCCAACTCACTGCCTCTCGCTTGCAAATGCAAACTTGGGGTAGTTTCGACGATGCCCTGCCGCCATGTCGCTGCCAAGTCACCGCCAACACCCCCCCTTCCTGCTTGTAAATGCGGGCAGGGGGTGGATTCTCTCCCGCCGGACCGCCGCCATGTCGCCGCCACATCGCCGCCACACCACCACCACCACCACCACCACCACCACCTCCCTCTTGCTCACAAGTGCGAGCTGGGGGCATTTTTTTTCTTTTTCGTTCATATCATTCCTATCAATCATGGCAACTCTATTTACTCATGCCAAGCTTTACCACCTCCACCTTCAGTCCGACCCTGTCACATCCATTGCGGCTGTGCCAGCACCGTCACCACCGTTGTGGTCACGCCGGCCCTGTCACCACGGCTGCAGCTGCAGCTACGGCCGTCTCAGCACCATCACCGTCGCCACCGCCGCACTGTCACCACCCCCGCCACACCGCCATCGCCATTGCAGCTGTGCCAACAACGTCACCGTGGGCGTACGTGCAGCCACATTGCCGTCGCGGTTGCGCCTGCACCATCCCTGCCGCCGCCGTCACAGTTGCACCTGCACCATCGCCACCGCCACTGTCACGGTTGCACCTGCGCCATCCCCACCGCTGCTGCCGCGGTTGCACCTGTGCCATCCCTGCCACCACAGTTGCACCTGCACCATCCCCACTGCCATCGCGGTTGCACCTGTGCCGTCGCTGCCGCCGCTGTCACGGTTGCGCCTGCACCGCCGCCCGCACTGCCGCCCCACTGTCATCGCTGTCGAGGTTGTGCACTGTTACCGCCACCTCCGCCACACCATCACCGCCCCTCCTGCACCATCATCGCCGTCGCGGTGGCGGTGTCAATCTGATACTGCTATATATCTGATACTTATATCATTATGTCTATTCTACTGAACATAGTAAATAATTGAATTGTGTGCATGTGAATTATCTGTGTGTGTAAGTGTGTGTGTGTGGCCAGTAACCTGTGAGTCCCTAGAATTACAGTAAGTGGAATCAAGCATTTATTCATACCTATTTAAGCCATTTATTAAGGACATTGTACTTATTTAAGCAGTTCATTAAGGATATTGGGCTTATTTAAGCCTTTATTAAGAAAATTGTGCTTATTTAAAAGAATGGATCTCCTGAATTAAGCAACGTTTGGCTTAGTGAAATTTGTCTTAAAGTGTCTTATTTTTCACTTTAAGACACTTTAAGACACTTTAAGAAAAATCAACTTTACCTGATGGGGGTAGGCCTATTGCTATGGGAGTATTGCAGGTTCGCTGATGCAAGGCCACACTTAATTCACCCTATGTGCTCAAGGGCCCACATGGCCCAATGTAAGAAGTCCTAATGATGCAAGGGTAACTGGTGGCACCACAGTGGCATGTGGTGATGCAATGGCTGCATGGATGTGGTGGCAATGTGGTGGCATATGGCAGTGACTAGCAGTGATGCAGTGGCTGTGTGGATGTGCTAGTGACATGGGGGCACATAGTGGTAACTGGTGGTGACCTGAACATGGTGGAAATGTGGTGGAAATGCAGCAATAGCAGGTGGTGATGTGGTGGTAACATAGGCTATGTTAAACCATAGAGTAAAAAAGTGGGTGAGGGAGGGTTGCCAACAAGTACAAATACATACAAATGATTAGCAAACATTACTTGGCAGCTCTAGTTCAGTTATCACCAGCTACATGGTCTAGTCCCTGGTTATTTTGCTGATGGCTCTTCACACCTTCATTGTTATAATCTTGCTAAGGCCAGTATGAACCACCTTTTTCTTTATTACAATACACTGCTTATGCCAGCTCCACATGACTTGACTCCAGACTGCTTACTGTACATGCTGATGCCTGGATGACTGAGTGCCTTACTGCACTGACTGAGGCCTTGGGGCCTAGTGCTTCAAAGTCTGGTCCAGTCTTGTTATTTTTCCTTTTTTGGCATAACCGGGACTGGAACCGGTCCAAGACTTTGAGAAAATTTGCTGTGACTGGACTGGACCGCACAGAACTGGTTATCTGCGGTCCAGTCCAGTCCTGTAACCAGTCTGAACCGGTTTTTTCTAGGATGCTCCCATAACCGGTCAGGACTGGTCCGGATGCGGTTCAGACTGGTCTTTCATACACTTGCTACACCATTTGTTCTCTCATTCTCGCAAGTTGAAATTAAATAAACTTTCATTGATACAAATATAATCTACAATACACACTACACTAATCTATTTGATGTAATGTAGCTGATGAAAAAATACGAAGCGAGAGGGGGATCGGGGTGGTGACGCGCGCCTTGGCATGTGCGCTGCACCCATGCGCCAGGACCCGCAGGCTGGATGGGGTGGTGACGGTGGTGGCAATGCACACCTCGGCATGCGCACTGCGCCCGTGCGCGTGGAATTGCAGGCTGGACGGGGTGGGACGGTGGTGGTGACGCGTGCCTCGGCGTATGCACTGCCCCCGTGCGCCTGTGCTCATGGACTTGCAGGCTGGACGGGGTAGTGATGGTGGTAGTAGCGCACGCCTCGGCATGGGCGCGGCGCCCGTGCGCTGACTTGCAGGCAAGCGCAAGGCGATGGAGATGGTGGCATCTACCGGCGACGTCTACCTGCATGTGACAGTGGGTGACAATGGCGGAACAGGGTGGTGGTGGTGGTGACGGCCTCAGCATGTGCGCTGCGCCCATGCGCCAGGACTCGCAGGCCAGACGGGGTGGTGACGGTGGTGGTGATGCGGGCCTCGGCATGCACGCTGCGCCCGTGCGGATGGACCAGGCCATGTATGCCGCGCTGCACAGTGCGATGGAGGCGGCGATGGTGACGATGGTAGGATGGTGGTGGTGACATGGCAGCTGTCTCGATTAAAAGCGGAACCACCCCCAACTCGCGCTTGCGAGCGAGAGGGGGTAGCGGCCATTCTCCATAGACCTGTGGGGGAGCTGTTAGCCAGTGATGAGAGACAAAAAAAAAGGAAAGGGCCCTCAGTTGTGAGAGGGCAGCCGCAGTCATGTCGCAGACTCGCAGGCAGAACCTCACCTCACACTTGTGAGCGAGGTGGTGATGGCGGTGGCGGTGAGGTGGCAGCCGTCTCAGGCAAAGTAAAAAGAGAATCACCCCCAACTCGCATTTGCGAGCGAGAGGGGGTGGTGGTGGCTAGGCGTCGTCCCAGAGAGAGGACTACCCATCTCGCATTTGCGAGCAAGAGGGGGTAGTGGTGGTGACATGGTGGCCATGGTGACACACCCCAAGCAGACCAGGCCCTTCTCACATTTGCGAGTGAGAGGGGCGGTGTGTGATGATGCGGCGGCAAGTGGGTCGCAGACTCGCAGGTGGAGGTGGTGATGTGTCGCACGAAGACCGGTCCACCCTGGTTCTGACCAGTTATGGCCAGTTATGGACATCTGCGTGATCTCGCACGGACCGTAACCGGTAGCTGCCACTAACCAAGGCGGACCGGAACCGCAGTCCGGTTACACCCAGTGTGGTCTGGTCCGGTTCCCAGTTATTTTCCGGTCCATAGGACTGGACCTTTAAGCACTATTGGGGCCTGTACTATACTTAGCATGAACTACTCCACTACCACTGTTGTGACTCAGGTAGCAGTAGCATGTGATTCCTTGTAATGCCCTATATAAGGGGCCCACTTTGCACACAGTTAAGCCCTAAGCTTGACTTCATTTCTAATCGAGTTCTGTTGCCTTCCACTTTGAGCTTGCTGCTCTAAGTTGTCTTCCACTTAAGCTTGCCACCTCAAGTTACCTTCTGTCACTTAGCAATCTCTTGCTTTGCTCTCACACCCCTCTAAGTCTGTTGCAAAGACTTAGCTTCAAGTTATGAGATGGACAAGTCACATGCCATCTTGTCTTAGCTCCAAAGATCTTAGCTTTGCTCACATGCTGCCATGACTGCTGGAAGTGTCATGCTCAGGACCATGTGCTCATTGCCCTTGCACATGTTCAGTCTTGCCCATGCCTAGTTGCACAAGTTGTGCCCATGGCCCCTTGAGCCATAACATTCATACCCTTCACAAATACCCCCAGGGTTTGAAATACCCTGCTTAATGGTAGGGGTATAACAAGGGTACTATAACCTGTACCCTTACCCTTACCCCCATGTACCCCTTGCACATACCCCCAGGGTTTTGTATACCCTTGTCAATCTCTAATTGGTACTAAATACCCCCCAAGCGCCCTAGTACTCATACCCCTACCTGACAAAAACCTGCACCCACGTGAATGGTAAGGGCAAGAGTACAGGTAGCCCCTAAAATATATACTCACACCAATCAGTGGCCTTTGTAGTACATCGGAGTGGTAGCTAGCTTCACCGGCTGAACCCATTGTGATTAATGATCCTGCGTAAGAATTTACTTGGAGTGGCCAGCTGGCGTCCGTACAATGAGAAACGACAAGCCACGAGGCTTTAGACTAGCTAACTTCAAGTTGCTTATGAGCACTGTCTTGTGTAGTCTTGTGTAGTATTAGTCACCGCACTGGTGTACTCGTAATTTATTTCGACTCTCAAATCTATGACCGTGGAAATACTATATTACTCTTGGTGTGTTTAGATCATACATCTGCATAGTTACTAGTAGTTACTACAGCTAGGGCTAGGTCATGATAAGCTGTAAGAGACAGACACCTTGAAGCACTTGTTGTCCAAA
>WTXC01000372.1:0-16115 GCA_022496195.1 Lactifluus subvellereus | reverse complement strand
AGGCCCCATCCTCATCTTTGATGAGACTAACGTCCACTCTGAGGATCCAGTAGATGACGCCCCCACATTCACAGTAGACATGTGTGGCACTCGTACAGGAGCAGAGATCATCGCACGCCTCAATGCCATGGTGGCGGAAATCATAGACACCCTGGAAGACAATGAGGTGCGCAGTTGTGTGATTAATGAGTAGCAAGCCTATGTGATGAAGTGGAGATGGGGAGGCACGAGAGCATTGACGCATTGCGAGCTGACCTGCCTGATGAGTGGAGCGCCCTAGCCGGCATTGACCTAGACGTAGCAACTGGAGGGGACCTGGAGGCTGACCACCCGGGGCACCCCTACCACCTTAACCTCCCTACTTCCCCTTGGTACTTCCCTCGGTGCATCCAGGATGGCTCTGGGGCGAACGTTATCCCCAAGTACATCGCATTCATGTATGGGGCGAAAGACCCCGTCCTCCTAGCTACCATGGGTCACAACAGAATCATTTTCACCTTCGCCCTACATGTGCGGCCCGTTGCACACCACTCCTGGTGTCCCCTACCTCGCCTTACCCCACCACAAGTCTCCATCCTCTCCGACGACAGTGGCGATGCCAGCCGATTCTACAAGTATGTAGATGAGGCACTCAAGGCCCTTGGGGACCCATATCTGATCAGAGAAGTGGAACGCTTGCGGTCAGCAGAGATGGGCATCGAGACTCACGCACAGGAGATGGAACTGGAGAAATGCCATCTTCGGGAGGCGAAATGCCTCACTGATCACCACGCAAGGAGGCTAGGCTACTACAGGGACATCTGCCATCAGTGCATCTCACACCTCTCCACTGCGGATGCGTACAACATCCTCTACCCCTTCCTTACCAGCATATATGCCCCCATAGACACCCCTGAGGACCACGTCATCCACTTCTGTCCCTCGTCAGCCTTGCGCCGAGCCCTGGAAAAGGCTGGCAGGGGATACACCCAATGCCCTGAACAGCTCACCCTCTCCACTCATATCTTTGGCCGCCCCCTCCTACCAACGACCACCTCCTCGCTCACCTTGCCAGGGAAGGCCCCCACCTTGCTGGAGTATGATGCTGACACCATGGACGCCTATGACTGGACTGAGGACAGCAGTAACTGAGGTCAGTCACGACTCTAAGAAGGGGGTAATGTCATGTTTGTGCATGCTGGGATCCCTCCTGATCCAGTGCCACAAGGGGGTCATGTACGCTTCATTTTTCACCTACTCTACTTCCCCATTCCGTTATGGACTGCCAGGCCCCTATGGCCTGAGACTCTGCTTGAGGCCATGGCTTGGCCGCGTTCACTTACATCACGCTTACCTTCCTATTATAGTAGGTGTTCCCATGCTTGCCTCTGGTGGCATTCCACTAGTGCTACATTTGCATACCTCTGTGCATGCGCTGCCTGGCACCTACTGACTCATACTGTACAATATGACTCATGTCGCCTTGCTTACTGTACATGACTAGATGCTTACTGTGTCCGCTTACTGTGTCCTAGGGCACTATGACTCAATCTGACTTGCCTTCCTGATGTACTTATATGCATTACATCGCCTTTGAGCAGACCCTAAGTCTGTTCTCTTGTAATCTCAGACAAGTCAACCATCTTCAGGTCTTTACTTGTGAACCACCGCTCCTCTGGCTTATTGCCAGACTTTGCGTCGCTTGCACAAGTGTCACTAGCTTATGGTCAAAGGACTTAAGCTCAGGCGTCACCTCAGCTCCCCAGCAAGAGCTCGTTATCAGGACTTAGGACCTTCACGTCCAAGATCCCCTTCTCCCCCACCATCATCGCCACCACCGCCTCCGTCGCCTGAGGAGGTATGCCCAGAGCCTGGGCATGACAGCTGCCCACCCCAATCAAGGAAGAGAGCCCTGCACCACAACTCCATGCACCCACAGTGCCCAGGGAATCCAGGCCATGGTCAGCTGGACAACATGCTCGGCTACGATGGTTATTTCCTGTGATGGAATTGACTTGTCAACAATCCAGGTGAATGGAACAATATCCTTGTCCCCAATCACAACAATCGACTAGTCCCAGCCATGTACTATGCCCACTTTCGCTATCTGGATGAGCCCCTCATTCTTGGACATCTGACACCGATGTCCCACATTTTTGCTGAGCCCCTCCATGCTAAACCGTGCCCTGACACTCACCTCCCAGCCATAGATGACTGGGATCTCTTTGCCCTGGAGGGCAGCCACCAGTTCCACTGCCACATCAACAGGCTCGTTGACAGACTCACTGACCAGGGAGTTGCCACTGAAATCCACAGGTACCGCACTGTGGTGCGCAAGCTCCACTTCCAGATTGAGCAGGAATACCATCACCTGCTGACCACCCTGGAGTGCTGCGTCGAGTATACCACCCTCCAGTTGCAGAGGGATGCTGATCTAGTCCACTGCCACCACAAGCTCAGAGACGAGCTGTGTGGCATTGAGGTATGCCTCTATGAGGCCGCGGTCATGTCACGTATTGGGCCCAAGTTGGACCAGATCCTGGAGTGGCCCACCCTTCCCTCTATGTCCTATTTCATGTGGGGCCACCCCACTACTCACCAGACTGACGTCGTGGCCACCCTCCCCATCCATGTGCCACCGCACATCCACTTCATGAACACTCGCCCCCTGCCTGTTTGCAAACACTAGGGCGTGACATGGGTGACCCATGGGTGGGATTTCCCGACACCGCACCCACACCCATCAACACTGCACCCGAATGGTTATGGGTGCGGTTAAACCATATAAGTTCACAGTTTTTCTTTTAACCATGGTTTTGTCACAGTTTTTTGTGGTGTTGTGAAACTGCAGGTGGTTGAAGTAAAAAAAAGAAATAATATTAAGAAAAAACAACGGCCATAAGGGCATGCGAGGAAACTACACAAGTACATGACCCCCTAGCATCCCCAACCACAAGTGTGCAATCTGCAAGCATGCAGGCAGGTGTGTGTGCGGCATGCGTGTGTTGTGCATCGTGCGTGCATTGCGCAGGCGTGTGTGCATCATGTGGGCATGCATGCGTCGTGCATGTGTCGTGTGGGTGTGCAGGCATCATGCAGGCATGTGGGCATCGTGCGGGTGTGTGCGGGTGTGTGGGCGTTGTGCAGTCATGCGGGCGTTGTGCAGTCATGTGGGCATCGTGTAGT
Organism: Lactifluus subvellereus; assembly: GCA_022496195.1. Classification (NCBI taxonomy): domain Eukaryota; kingdom Fungi; phylum Basidiomycota; class Agaricomycetes; order Russulales; family Russulaceae; genus Lactifluus; species Lactifluus subvellereus. Next base: position 12,950 of record WTXC01000372.1, on the reverse strand, counting down.
CATGCGGGCATCATGCAGTCGTGCGGGTGTCATGCAGTCGTGCAGGCGTCGTGTGGGTGTCATGTGGGCATGTGGGCATTGTGCGGGCATTGTGCAGGCATTGTGTGGGCATCATGTGGGTGTGCGGCATCATGCGGGTGTTGTGCGGGCGTGCGGGCGTTGTGCAGGTGTTGTGTGGGCATATGGGCATCGTGCAGGTGTGCAGGTGTGCGGGCAGCATGTGGGTGCAGGCGCATGTGGGTGGCAGGCAATCTGCCAGCAGGCAGCGATCAGCGTGCAGGTGGCATGTGATCTGCCAGCAAGGCGATCTGGGTGAGCAACGACGATTGAAGGCCGTGTGGCAGAATGGCCGCCACATGGTGTGGTAGGCAGCACAACCCCTCCAACTGCAGTTGAAGCGAGGGAGGGGGGAGAGGCCAAAAGTAATTTATTATAAAAAGTACTAGTAACTAACTATTCTACTTATCACATGTGTGTGCAGGAGACATGGGGGCTGTGGGGCGTGTGGGAGATGTAGGGCGCATGGGTGATGTGGGGCGCATGGGTGATGTGGGAGCATGGACAGGGAGCTGTCATCGTTGAAGTCTTGTTAGTAGGAACAAAAAAAGAAGAAAAAAAAAACTTATCTTGTTCTCGCATTTGGGGGTGAGGGAAGGGGGTGGTGACTTGAAAACTTCTTTTTGGGGGAACAGCGTTGGCGGCATTGTGGGGACAGAAACCCCCCTCCATCTCGTGTTTAGAGCGAGGGAGGGGGTTGGCGTTGGAAAATGCTGCACATCATGTTTTCAGGTGGTGGTGGTGGCAGCGTGAGAGGAGTTGCTGCATGACTGGAGGTGGAATCAACGTGCAGAACTCTGAACTGGTAATAAAAATAAAAATAAAAAAAGGAATAAAACAAAGGCACAAAACCATAGTAAAACCGTAAACTGCAGTTAAGGGTGCAGTTTTGCCTCGGTGGGAAATCTCAACACCGCACCCGCACCCATGACACACTGTGACCAAAAACCGTGGTGTCACCCACACCTGTGTCACACCCTAGCAAATGCACTGCCATCCACGCCCTCCGCCACAAGCGCGCCTGTCCCCCTGAGTCCTCCCCTGATGCCAATGATGTGGGATGCGCCCTATCCAGTGAGCCTGCTGCTTCGGACTAACAGTGTGGCAGCTGTCCCTTAGGGGAGGGCATACTGTTACGATCTCACCTATGGACTGAGTGGACTGGTTTTTCTCTCTTACAATACTCTGCTTATGACGTGCCCTGTGACCTGACTCTGACTTGACCGCAGTGACAGACCGCACTCCATTGTGACATGGAGCATGTACTATACTTAGCACTGACTCAATTCTGACTCACCCCACTCCACCTTGCTCCATGGGGTGGGTACTATACTTAGCTCAGACTACTCCACTACCCACATTATGACTTGGTAGCATGGTAGCATGTGATCCCCTGTATAGGCCTATATAAGGGCCACACTTTGTGTACAGTTGAGCCTTAAGCTTGACTTCATTTCTCAATTCAATCATCTTGCCTCTTCTCTTGAGCTCGCTGCTCTAAGTTGCCTTCTCTCACTTGAACTTGCCACTTCAAGTTGCCTTTTGCATTCATTGCTTAGCAAGGCACTGCTTCGCTTCCACGCCCTTCTAAGTCAGCTGTAATGACTTAGCTCTGAGCACGCACTAGTCACATGCCTGCTCTACTCTGAAGAACTTAGCTTCGCTCTCGTGTTGATGTGACCACCAGAAGTGTCATGCTCAGGACCATGTGCTCTTGCCATCACACATGTTCACTCTCACCCAGTTGCACAAGTCATGCCCATGGCCCATCAAGCCGTAACACAGCACCATCACTGACTCACCATGACCACCACCATGCCAGCAGCGTCACCACAACTGCCACCATACCATGTCACCACCGCCGCTGCTGCGCCAGCGCAGTCACCATGACCACCACCATGCCAGCACCCTCCTGTGGTGACCACACCTGTGCCAGCACCATCGCTGCCACTGCCACCATGCCAGCAGTGTCACTGCACCTGCACCCACACCATCGCCACAGTCGCTGCAGGAGCCTGGAGGGCCCAATTCTTGCCACCCACCCCCTTCCCTCACCTGAAACGCAAGTGGAGGGACCAATTCCCATGTAGCTACAGCAATGGCAGGGTGGGGCACTGGAGCAGTGAGTGGCAGCATGGCGGCAGTAGCAACAACCGCAATGGCGGCACCATGAGGGCAACAGGCGCTGCAGCTGCGGCACCAGCGACAATGACGACGAGTGGCACCAACGACAGCAGCAAGCAGCATCAATGGCAGTGCATCACAATGGTGGCAGAAATGCACATAGAGCAGCAGCAGGCAGCAGCAGCGGCAGCACGCATCGGCAGCAGGTGCAGCAGTGGTGACGACAATGACGAGTGGCACTGATGACAGCAGTGACAGTGGCAACACACGCAGAGCAGCAGCAAGTAGTGGCAGCAGCAGGCTGGCAGCACATCAGCAGCAAGTGTGGCGGTGGTGGCAATGACAACAATGATGACAGTGGCAATGGCGACCTCAAAGACAATGAGCGGCACTGATGATGGCAATGGCAATGGCAGTGGCAGGCTGGCAGTGCATTGGCAGCAAGTGCAGCAATGGTGGCAGTGACAGCAACAATGACCTCGAAGACAACGAGTGGCACCGACAACAGGAGTGGCAAAGGCAACGCATTGCAATGATGGCAGCAATGTGTGCAGAGCAGCAGCAGTGCATCTGCAGCAGGTGCTGCAGTGGCAACGATGACGATGACGAGCAGCACCAATGACAGCAGTGAGCAGTGGCAACAGGCAACGTGCACAGAGCAGCAGCAGCAGCAGCAGCAAGTAGTGGCAGTGGCAGGCTAGCAGCGCATTGGCAGCAGGCACAGCAGTGGCGGCGGCAGCAATGACAAGTGGCACCAGCTGTAGCAGCAACGGTGGTGGCAACGTGGGGACGGTAGCACAACAGTGGCAGGGGGGAGGTAGTTTTTTTTTTCTCTTCATTTTCTACTTAAACTCATAGCTACAACTCTCTAGTATTCTTTATTGTTTCAGCTGGTGTATGTATGGTGAATAGAATGTAATTATGTAGTTGAATTTATTATATTTCTCAAAACCTGTGTGATGACCACAGGTTTAGGATGTACCCTACATTTTCATAGGATACTGTGAATTTAGTGGTGACACCGTACCCCTAACCAATCAGGTACAGTGTTTAATGGGTGCAAGAAATTACACCCTGTCACACCATACAAATATATCCATTTTGTGATAAGAAACCATGGTTATTATTAAAATCACGGGTTTTGTATCACACCATGTCACACCGTATCACACCATATCACACCACATAAATTAAGGGTCGGTTATGTACCCCTAACCATATGGTTACAGTGTCCACGGTTAGGGGTACAAACACTCACAAAACTGCCACAGGTGTACCCATGCAGAACACTACTTTTGGCCTTTCCCCCCTCCCTCACTTCAACTGTGAGTTGGAGGGGTTGCACTGCCTACCGCACCACGTGGCAGCCATTCTGCCACACAGCCTTCAATTGCAGTTGCTCACCCACCTGCTGATTGCCTTGCTGGCAGATCACATGCCACCCACATGCACGCACACCTGCGTGCCTGCTGATCGCCCTCCTCTGGCAGATCACATGCCACCTGCATGCCCACATGCTGCTCACATGCTCACATGCTGCCCACATGCTCACATGCTGCCTGCACACCTGCATGACACCTGCACGATGCCTGCATGCCCACATGGCACCTGCATGCCCACATGACACCTGCACGATGCCCACATGACACCCACATGCCCGCACGACGCTCGCATGCCCGCACAACACCTGCATGATGCACACATGACACCTGCATGACACATGCATGCCTGCATGATGCCCACACATCTGCACGATGCATGCACACCTGCACGATGCATGCATGCCCACATGACACATGCATGCCTGCATGAGGCATGCACGCCCACACAACACATGCACACCACACACTGCACGCACACCCACCTGCACGCTCACAGATCACACACTTGTGGCTGGGGATGCCAGGGGTCATGTACTTACATTGTAGTTTCCTCGTGCACCCTTATGGCCATGCTTTTTTCTTAATATTATTTCTTTTTTTACTTCAACCACCTGTGGTTTCACAACACTGCAAAAAACCGTGACGAAACCGCAGTTAAAAAAAAAACCATGAACTTGTACGGTTTAACCGCACCCATAACTGTTCAGGTGCAGTGTTGACAGGTGTGGGTGCGGTGTCAGGAAATCCCACCTGTGGGTCACCCATGTCACGCCCTACATGCACAGAGGCATGCAAATGTAGCACTAGTGGAATGCACACCAGACAAAGCATGGGAACACCTACTATAATAGGAAGGTAAGCATGACATAAGTGAAAGTGGCCAAGCAATGGCCTCAGACAGAGTCACAGGCCATAGGGGCCTGGCAGTCCATAAACACAATGCAGGAAAGGGTAGAATAGGTGAAAAATAAAGTGTACATGACCCCCTTGTGCGTGCTGTGATCAGAGAGGGATCCCAGCATGCACAAGCATGACAAGCACAGTAGCATGTGACCCCTTGTACCAGGCCTATATAAGGGCCTTAGTTTGCGTAGAGTCAAGCCCTAAGCTTGACTTCGTTTCTCAATTCAATTGTCTTGCCTCCTCACTTGAGCTCACTGCTCTAAGTTGCCTTCCTCACTTGAACTTGCCGCTTCAAGTTGCCTTTCATGTTTATCGCTCAGCAAGGCACTGCTTCGCTCCCACACCCTTCTAAGTTGGCTGAAACAACTTAGCTCTGAACACACACTAGTCACATGCCTGTTCTACTCCGAAGAACTTAGCTTCACTCTTGCGTCCATGTGACCACTGGAAGTGCCACGCTCAGGACCACATGCTCATTGCCCTCGCACATGTTCACTCTTGCCCACACCTAGTTGCACAAGCCATGCTAATGGCCCATCGAGCCATAACATCACTGTAATGGCATGGCACACATTGAGGGGGCAGCACACCATGCCATGCTGCTTCCCTTTCCTGTCTTATGGTTTTCATTTCCCATCTGATGTGACTATTAGATCATACACTATTAAATCTGTGGGCACCTGCTTGATACTGCTGTTAATCACAGCAGGGTCTTACTACTCTAACTGTACTTAATGCTATAAACACAGTTCTTAACTTGCTTAGTTCCCTAGAATCATCTTAGTTTCTAAATTCTTCTTAACCATGAAATCTCTAAGTGCAAAATAAGATGTGAGCTTGTCTTAATTGTCTTAATTGAGCTTAATTGAGGTTTAAGAACATTAAGACCCATTAAGGAAATTTGAGTTCCCCTGATGGCCAGTGGTGTCTGCCAGTCCATTGGCCATGATCAAGCTGTCTGTACTGGGCCCCACTGTTGCAGCCAGGCCAGTTACATGGATTGTAAGGCTGGGCCCCTGAACTTCCAGTTACTGGGGGGTGACCACAGGCATGTTTGTTGGTGGGTCAGTGTGAGAAGGAGCAGTGACAGGTGGCTTGTCACCTTGGCTGGTGCTGCAGTTTGTGAGGCTGGTTTCCTGGCAGTCTTCTTCTTATCTCCTGATCCAATGGATTTGGAGCATTTGTGCTTGCTAATCTTCTTTTGGGACTTAAAGGTCCACCTGCAACTACCACATTGGCAATCGCAGGGGGGGAGTTTTGAGGTTTTCTTTGCCTTGTGCTCCCTCTCTCTTTTAGCTGCACATCTCCATTTCCTTGCAAGACACTTCTTCTGCTTATTGGCCTGTGAGTCTCCCCTTGTGCCATTTTGCAGATCAAAGAAGGCCTAGCTGCCCTCATTGTTGAGAAGCTCTAAGATGAATGCAAACATCACCCATTTGACCTTTGTGACAGGTCATGGTACAAGTGCAACAGCACACTTGACCAGGTGAGAATGGTATGCAGGTTCAAATTCAAGTTCAACCCAGGAAATTTTTCCATCAGCTGCCTTTTGGGCAGATATGACTCTTGCCATGAGGTTGGCCCTTGAGAGGAACCAGCAATGATGGAAGATGTTGTGGATGTTGAAGACCAAAAGATGGGCATCCCCAGGAAGTGCCCTTTTTGGCTTAGCCTGCCCTTTGGAGTGGGTTGGTCAGTGCTGCTCACAGATGGGGGAGGGGTGATATCCATTGGGGTGTCCCATTGGGTGGGAGTAAAAATGTGCTCCAAGGAGGACATGGTGGGAAGGGGAAAAGAAAAGACACATAGACCTACAGTGTAAGCGATGTCACTACATAGAGCTATGGCAGCTACAGGAGCTTGGCCCAGTGTACAACCCAAAATGGTTTTTCCAGATGTCTTCTTCATGCATGCCATGTGAACTTCTCCCCAGTCTCCACAACTCAACCCATCACATCAGGTAAATCAAAAAATACTTAATTTGACTTAATGGTCTTATTTTGCTGTTAAGGCACCTAAGAGCATTAAGGTGGATTTCTGACTTAATTTGGACTTAGAAATATGGTCCTAAGATGGGATTAAGAACACTTAAATAACACAGAAAAATTAAGGTCTCCAAGTAGACATTGGCACCAGACAGGTGAACATAAACATGCTAAGTCATGGTGGGCATGCTGTGCATGCCACCAGGCCACACACTTGCAATCTCACACATGCCGTGCCATGTGCACTCTCACTCTTGCCCATGATCACGTGCACACTGTGCATGTGCGCCACAGCTCTCACCTGCGCCGCACCGCTGTGTGCTCTCACTCGCGGTCTCACACACTCTGCACCATGCGTCATGTGCATTCTTGCCTCTTGCTGCTCATCATGCAGTGCCTTTGAGCTGCTGCTGCTGTGCATGCCGCCACTGGGCCATGAGCGTGCTCTTGCCTCGCCACTCATCATGCAGCACCCACTGCTGTTGCTGTGCATGCTGGACCACACGCTTACAGTCTCTACAGTAAAGCTAGATTATACAGGTATTACAAAGACAAAATAAAGTACATGTGGGCACCTGGGGCAGCCCAGGCTCAGGCTGCCGCTATGCCCAGTTCCCATACGTGCGCCGTGCGTGCCAGTGCATGGTGCTATTGCTGTGTGTACTGTCACCAGGCCCCACGCTTGCAATCTCATCCATGTACATTCTTGCCTCCGCTGGTCGTCACGCAGCGCCTGCTGCTGCTGTGCATGCCAATGCTGGGCCATGCACTCACAATCCCACATGCCATATGTGTTCTTGCCTCTGCTGATCATCCGCAGCACCTGTTGCTGCTGCTGGTATGTGTACTGCCGCCAGGCATGTGCTTGTGATCTGCACATGCGTGTGCGTTCTTACCTCCACCACTCATCGCACAGCCCTGCTTCTGCTGCTGCTGTTCCTATGCATGAGGCAGTGCATGTAAGAAAGGGAATGGGGTGCACCATAGCCATTGCTATGGTTCTCAGGCCTGTTGTGTGTCGCTGCGGTGGCACAAGAGGGAAGCCATGTCCCTCTGTGGAGTGGTTGAGCTGCTGCTGCTGCTGCCCGCTGCCACGCCCTGCCGCAGCTGCCATTGCAGCAGGAGCAGCAGTGGCAGCATCCACTGCGTTGCTGCCGCCACCACTGCCATTGCTGTGGCAGCTGCCATCGTCGCTGCTGTTGCCACAGAAGTGGCTGCCGTCACTGCAGCAGTGGTGCTGCCATCATGCCGTCATTGTAGATGCCACCACTGCTGCCATTGCTGCAGCTGTTATTATTGCCGCATGCACCCTCCATTTGCACTTGCACCACCCTCATTCACATGTGCCTGGGCCCGCTGTTGTTATCACCTGGAACACATAGTTAGCACATAAACATAGCTATTTTACTTACCTTCCCTGCCTTTGCACTTGCACTGGCCATGTGATGCCTAACAGGTACATACTGTAGTTAGTAACATGGAGGATGTGTGATGATGAAAAGAGAATAGCATACAGTACTGTAATCACATGGTGGGACTTGACAATTTTTTTCATGGGTAAGAACAAATAGGCACACACAAACACAAAAAAAAAATTTGAACAAGTCAATAACCCCAACACTGAACCATTTCCAAACACTCATGTAAAGTAAGTAACACGGCCCAGTATAGCTAATTATTCTATTTTACAGGTGTTGTTGTACCCATGGGGTATGAACAAGCCCAGGAGGGCCCTGGGGTGTGCCCCACTGCTAGCCGCCGACATGCCCATGTGCACAGCATCTACATTATCTGCCACAATTGTGGCTGCCTTTTCCTGGGGCAGGGGCAAACAGTGAACAGAATGAGGGCAAGGTGAGCACGAATACCACCACCTCCTCGTACCTGCCACGTCACCACCTCCTGTCACCACCACCCTCATACCAGCCATGTCACCACTACCACCACCACCTCCCCCTCTCCTTGCCACCAACCCCACCTGCCAGTGCTGTGGACACTGCTCAGAGTGCTAACAGGTACATTTTATTTTTATTTTTATTATGTAGTGCTAATGTGTCAGGGATGACAATGGCACCGACATGGCAATGACAATGACAATGACATCATGATGACCACAATGATGACAACGACCACGATGATAACCATGATGGCAACACCACCACGACGAGAAAAACAACTGCAGCAGTGACACTGCGGCAACGACACCACAATGACAATGACCACAATGATGGCCACAACAACCGTGATGGCGATGGCGCCACAATGACACCATCACGATGACCACAATGTGTGATGATGGCTGCAACAACTGCGATGGCGATGACAACTGTGGCAGCGACACCACCACCCCAATGACCGCAACGACACTGCGACAACAATTGTGATGGCAACACCACCACCACAACCGCAACAACTGTGGCAGCGACACCACAGTGACAACACCACTGCGATGACCACAATGGCGACGGCGACACCACCACCACGACCGTGACTGTGACCACGACCATGACGATGATGTGATGATGATGACATAGTGATGGCATCTTGGTAGACTTATTTAAATTGTATATGTATTATGATGTCTTTGTGAACCCTTTGCAAACCTAAGTCTCAATTATATAAGTCTTATTGTGTCTTACTTGACTCTTATTATGCCTTTGTGAATTGATGGCCTTAATGGCCTTAAATCAAAAAAGTGACCTTTCTTAAATGGTCTTAGGAAAATGGTCTTAAAATTTTTTTAAGACAATTAAGACACATTTAAGTAATTTTAGATTTACCTGATGCCAGTTTATCTACAAAACTCTTTTCCTCTTTTGGACACTTTTACACAGTTTTCATTGCTTTTTCGGTTGCATGCAAGCATGCAAGCAGTGGCAAGCTTGTAAACCTAGAAAGTACATGAAAGTAAAAAAGACAGACTCACAGAAATCAAAATAATATTGTATAATGCCCATACCCGTGCACTCAAATAACTCAAATCGACATAACTTAGTACTAGTAATGTATGGGATAATATAGTACTACCCTGCTATTAAGGATCTGTACATTGGCCACACCCACCTGAGCTGCTGATCCCACATCCGCATGCACAGTTTGTCTAGTGGCCAACAGCACATGACGCAGCAGCACTTGTAGCAAATCTGAGCACTGTGCTGTGCTCTGCAGTGCACTTGCCAAAATGCTGCTTGCAATTCCAGCAACTGAGACCAGGCATGTTGCCCCATCCGAGTCCCTCCCGTTACCCTAGTCAGCACTGAAGAATCCCCAGCTGCCATCAGTCACCACCTACACCTGGCTCCATGGCTGCACCAAAGTACCTCTCAGCTGTGGGCACAAGCTGGGCCTAGAACCAGGCATCCCATCCAAGCTGCCTCACATTCCGCACCTCACTCCACCACACCTGGCCAGCATGCACCACTGCAGGTCAAACATGTGGGTGCAGGGGCTGCACTTGGCACAGTGTGGGGTGTACAGAGTTGCGCATGCCACTGTGCGGTTGCATGGGAGGGGTGGGGGGCCAAGTAGGTGTATGAATGCAGCTAATGTACCAAGATGCATCAGTCATGCTTGGCAAGGAAGGTGTTGGCAGTGCATGCAGGTGATGTCCACTTGTAGTTGGGAAGAGCAACTCTGCGAGTGCACATGCACATGCTGGTGTTGGTGAGTATGACTGGGTGGACATGAGTGGGTGTGTCCATGGTTGCGATGGAGAGAATGTGAGCTCACACCTAAACTTTGAGATGCTTGTGGTGGTGCTTGGCAGTGTATGCAGATGATGTGCATGGGGATCAGTAGTTGGAGGTGCTTGTGACTATGCAAACCATAGCACATCACCATCGTTTTCTGTACAATTAAATAGAGAGGAGTTGACTTATGAAAAGAGATAGCCAACATGCAAGGCCCTTGTGCATCATAAGCCATAGTGTTTGGCTCATCAGTTACTCAAGGACTTTCAAGCCTTGGGTCAGACTGTCACCAGACTCTGTGAAGGATAAGACGTGCCTGTGTCAGGACAGAGTAGGAGGGAGTAGATGCCAAGTGGAAATATATTCTGAGACTAATGCATGTGAAATGGGACTTGTCAAATTTTTTTCAACATAATGTTAACATAATGACAACAACAACACAAATAGATGCACACAAACATGAAAAAAAATATGAACAAGTCAACAGCCCCATCTGTTACCCTACTACAGTAGCATCATATACCAACTCAGGAGGATCTCATCTCGACCAATCAAGAGTTGGAAACATTGACAGCTCACTGACTGGAATTGGATTTACTGAAACTTGAGCAACACAGCCAAGGTCGAGGTGGCCAAGGAAATGGTGATGCAAGTCCAGCAGATATTGTGGAAGAATAATAACTATCAGCGGATCAAGCCTAACGCACCACCTTGCTGTCACTAGAAAGATCCCTCAGTACAAATGAAAACCTCTTCGGTGGCATTACACCTACCACACAAGTTCCTCAACAAGCTCCCTGGTCTCCATGGACACTTCTGACTGCTGGCCACTGCCACATTTTCCTGCTAACCCTACCACACCATGGCACCAGTGGTGGCAGTGGCCCAGCGGCGATGGCAGTACCAGTGGCAGCCGCAGCAGCAGCGATGGCGGTGGTACCAGCACTGGCAGTGGCGGCGACACTAGCGGCAGCTGCAATGGCGGTGGTGGCACTAGCACCAGCAGCAATGGTGGTGGCATCACTGGTGGTGGCAGTGGCACCAGTAGCAGCAATGGCGATGGCACCAGCACCAGTGGCAGCAGCACCAGCACCAGCAGTGGCACCAGCAGCACCATCAGCACTGGCGACAGCAGCAATGGCAGGGCACAGCACTGGAGCAGTGGGAGCAGCTGCAACAACAGTAATGCAGGGAAGCAGTGGCAGCAGCAGCAACGACAGCAGCATCGGCAGCACAACAGCAATGGTGGCAGCAGCAGGCACTGCAGCAGTGGTGGCGGCAGCAGCACCATCGGTACTGGCAATAGCAGGGTGCAGCGCTGGAGCAGCGGGAGCAGCAGCATGGCGGCAGCTGCAACAACGGTAATGCAGGGCGGCAGCAGTGGGGGCACCACTGGCAGGCATGATAGCAGCATCAGCAGCGCAACAGTAATGGCAGCAGCAGCAGGCACTGTAGCACATCAGCAAGATGGAATCTTACTAGCATTACTAGGTCTAGTACCACTAGTGCACCAAGTACCCTAGTTTGCTACCTAGTCCCAGCAGACTTGCCATGCTCTAGGCTGCAAAAATAGAGCTAGTCACATAGTTTGGTACCTAGAGCTAGACAGATAAATAGAACCAGATTAACTACCTAGAGCATAATGAAATACTAGGGCTAGGTGATGTTCCTAGAAACACTAGGGCTAGGTGACATTCCTAGAAACACTAGGGGCCAGTGCACTGGCCATTAATTCCCGCCACTTGCAATCAAGTGAATTTCACAGGTAGTGTGTGTATTGTACTGTACATGTAGCTATGGATACCCATGCCCCACCATGCATGTCGCTGTCGCTGCTGCTGATGCAGCCATTGTCACCATCACTGCTGCTGACGCAGCTGTCGTTGCCATTGCTGCTGCTGGCACTGCCATCATCGCTGCTGTTTGTCACCCCAGCTGTCATTGCTGCCATTTGTCACTGTCACCATCGCTACTGTTGCTGCAGCTGTTGCTGTTGCCATCGCCGCTGTTGTTGCCATTGTTGCTGCTGCCGCAGCCATTGTTGCCATTGTTGCTGCTGCCGCAGCCATTGTTGCCATTGTTGCTGCTGCCACAGCCATCATCACCACTGTTTGTTGCCATTGCAATCACTGCTGCTGCAGCTGTCGCCGTCGCGGCTGCTGGTGCTACTGCTGTTGCTGCATTGAGGTGTGTGGGGGTATCCTGGGCTTGTTCATACCCCCACAACAATACCTGTAGACCAAAAAAAAGTCAGTTTGTTAAAGAGAATGTGCTACTTACCTTCCATGAGTATGTTGGTGAGGAGTGGGATGCAATGCGTGGCTCACACACTAGTTGCATCACAGTGTGACACAACAGGCCAGCTGGAGCCGCCACAACACTAGGGGGTTAGCAGCAACAATGTGGCAGCAAAACATCATCACTCATAGAAGTAGAAGAGTGAAAACACCCCCAGCCCACACTTGCAAGCAAGGGGGTGTTGGTGACATGGCAGCACATCTGTGTACTTGTGAGGGGCTATTGTTGGTTACAGTAATAAGATACAAACGAAAAAGAGAACCATACCAAGGATTGAGCATGCCGTCAAGGTGATTGTTGAGTGTGAGAGAGAATATGAAGAAAAAAAGTTCAACATTGGCCATCACATGACCTACAAGCCTGACCTTTTTTTTTTCTAAGTCAACCCAATGCTGCTACAGTACTCAACCCATGCTGACAGCCTGCCCTCTCTAATAGCACCTTCCTCAGCCACTGGATGCTGTTGAGCAACACCTCACCCTTGCAAATCAGGTCTCCATCTGTGCATTCTT
>WTXC01000371.1:0-16124 GCA_022496195.1 Lactifluus subvellereus | reverse complement strand
ACCTGCGAGGTATGTGACTCCTTGTTATCCAATGACACCCACTGATCAAGAGAACCCCTACTGGACGAAAACCACCCCCTGCCAACCCCCTGCCACCAAGGAGAAATTATATGCAACCCTCTTCTCATCATGATCTATGCTTGCTGCCATCATGGCCCCAGTCCTCCTCGCCCTGCTGTGGTACTGCCAGTGCAGATGGCACCACGCCATACAGTGCAACAGTGAAAGCGCACGATCTTACCTCTACAATGTGCCACATAGACCTCCACCTCTGCCATGCCCCTCACAGCCACAAGAGGTGCGATATCAGTCTTGCATATGTTTCCCACTGCAGTAAGTCAGCCACTGCTGCCTCCAACTCATCAGCAGCATCTGCCATGGGACACATCATCACAGCAGCCAAGGTTGTTTAGCAAATGCTTCCTTGGCAGCATCCCAGCCTCTACAGACCACCTCAGCAGCCCGAGGGAGAGTAGCTGAAGCTGTTCCACGGGAACTGGGGCAGATGGTGGTTTGTCCATGCGGAGTTCTGGCGGGAGGCAACCAACCACTGCAATGAAAAGTAAGAGCTACTTCTTTGATACTGGGGCTTTTGATTGAGTGAAGGTGAGATGCGCAACCATATCCCCATGCCAGCCTGCATTGGTACTAAATACCCCCCAAGTGCCCTAGTACTCATACCCCTACCTGACAAAAACCTGCACCTGTGTGAATGGTAAGGGCAAGAGTACAGGTAGCCCCTAAAATATATACTCACACCAATCAGTGGCCTTTGTAGTACATCGGAGTGGTAGCTAGCTTCGCCAGCTGAACCCATTGTGATTAATGATCCTGTGTAAGAATTTACTTGGAGTGGCCAGCTGGTGTCCATACAATGAGAAACAACAAGCTGCGAGGCTTTAGACTAGCTAACTTCAAGTTGCTTACAAGCACTGTCTTGTGTAGTCTTGTGTAGTATTAGTCACCGCACTGGTGTACTTGTAATTTATTTCGACTCTCAAATCTATGACTGCAGAAATACTATATTACTCTTGGTGTGTTTAGATCATACATCTGCATAGTTACTAGTAGTTACTACAGCTAGGGCTAGGTCATGATGAGCTGTAAGAGACAGACACCTTGAAGTGCTCATTGTCCAAAGTCGCACTGGCAGAGACACTCAACTGACTGGAGAAGCTTTGACCATCTGATTAAGATGTTGGCAATGAAACAATCACCAAGCAAGTGAGGAGAGCTTTTTATTAAATTTCGTGGTAGTTCATGTCTGTACGGCAAACTGTGGGCACCTCGGATAGATAAGTAAACTTGAACTTCAAGTTGGCCTCGAAAGTTCTGGGACAAGGCCTGATATAGGCCTGATAAGGCGCAATGTTTGCATCCATCTTCCATCTAGCTGCTAGCAGCTTGAATATCGCCTCCTAATATGCTCGTCTAATCTATCTATGTGTTTGAGGTCGCAAATCAAGCCTTCAATTCCAGTATCATTGGTATATGTATGTACAGACTTCATTCTGGACCGTAAAACCGCCAAGTTGATCAGTGTCGTCTCAAGTCTACATCCTGGAACTGGGTAAGTAAATACTGGATATTAGTGGGTTGCCGTCGGAATTATCTTGCTGAATGGCCTTTCTTTACATACTTAGTTTTGCCAATGATTATCCCAACTGTTCAATACCAATACCTATATAGATTCAAGTTCAATGGCAAATCCTCAGGCTTCCTGTAACTAACGAACGGTCCAGGGCCTATCTGAGTCTCTCCAAACAACGATGGAAAGTGGCACGTACCTCTAGTAAGTGTTATCACCTTTAAGCTTGATTTCTTTTCACTCACTATGCTCTCACTCTACCACAACCAATTCACTTAGACACTGTTACACTCAGCCTTGGGCGTTCTTAGCGACTTGCTAGTTCGTGACTTGGTTCAGCCCAAGTCCTGCTTTAGGGTAGTGCTACATGCACTGTGGACGATTGAACAATGGTTCTCCTCTTGATTGCAATGGCTCAAGACGTAGGCCAACTGTTGGGCACAAGTAACAAAGGTGCACTGATAGCGCAGTGACTCCTAAGTGACTTCAATGCAAAGGTGTTCCAAGCCAAAAAGAGTTCCCTTATGACAAGGGGGAGAAGGAGGGGTAGAGAGGAGAGGAGAGTGTACTGGTGGCCTTGGAAGGTCTGTTCTGGTTCGGAGTATCCTAGGGGTGCTTCCCACTGCAGGGATTCCTAGGTTCAAGTAGGCTGAATTGTTAAAGAGGTCGAGTCTGTAGTCTACTGCACAAAGGAGTGTGCTACTTATAGTTTCATGAAGGCCCCTATCTAGAGGGCCACATAATCGTCAGGGCATAGGGCCCATGCATCTAGTAGGTTCCATACTACGCGTCATAGGGACGCACAAGCGTATCAGTAAGAATTCAAGGGTGCGCATGAGGTATGAAATCAAGGGTCATAGTGATCAACCCAATAGCAAAAGTACTCAATGTCCGGTGAACGTGCGGCCTGCCAACACGCGGCAACACGTCTGCACTACACCCTGGACCCAGGGGAACACGCCTTTAGCATTCTGTGATGTGCCGATGTGATATGCGTGATGCATGCACATGCGTGTGCCATGCGAGTGCCGCAACCATGCGAGCGTACATGAGGCTAGCAGCCTCCTTCCTAATCAGTCCATATAGTATCAGTTCAGTGTCCATAGTGTCAAAAAGAGTGCATAGCAGTTCAGGGGCACTCCCTAGGAGTCCCAATTCCATCCTTGTCTTGTCAGTTAGCCAGCTGTGAGCTCCAGGAGCTCCTGCACAGACTGGGTCGTGCGCAAGTCAGTGCGCGTGGTGGTCATGGTCATAACAGACACAGCTGCTTGCTCTTTTGTGGAACATGTGATATACTGGTGCAATCATTCTGAGCGATGGCAGAAAGTGGCATATACCTCCTGTAAGTGTTTTCTGCCTTCTGGACAGAATTTTTTTTCACTTGGTGTGACCTTGCTCAACCACAGACAATTCGCTCAACACTGCTGCTACAGATCATGTGATGTGCTGATGTTATCTTTCTGTCCCACCTTCTGGGCAATCACAGAAATTGGCATAAATCTCCTGTGTGTGTCATCTGTCTTTCATTTTTTTTTGTCGCTTTCTATGTTCTCACTCTACTGCAGGCCAACTCAGACAAGCATGTGCCTACTTATCCATGGCATCTAGTTGCTGCAGAATCGGCTAGCAATGATGGTGCAACTCACCCCTTTCTCTTCTTGTATGCTCAACTGTACAATGGGGGAGGCAATGAAGGATTGGTTTCTCATCTCATGACTCTGCATGCTCAATTGGTTCTTTTGCCCACCTCTATTAACATACAATGTCAGATCAGGCTCGGCGTCAGATGGGGCTCGATTCTCTGGGCGCAAAGACCTTATTGATTGACCATCATACGTTGTGCAATACATCTCATTTGCGCTTCTCACGGTTGGCACAGCTACCCTTCTCAGTTCGGATGACCTCATCGCTGTGTGCAGCACCGCCTTTACCTGGGATGTGTTCTTCAACTAGCAGACTGAGGCATCCATCTTTTCCCTGTCATCTACTTGCTTCTAAATATGGCTGCATTCGTGTTTGTGGGTACCTGGATGATCTTCAATTCATTCACAGATGAGACCCTCTCACTCTCCGAATCTCTGTCAAGCAACTCATACAATTCACTATATGAAATTGCTTTGTCTTTTGCAGTTCGTCATTTGTCTCACTAATCTATTTTTCCAAAACTGAGCCCCCGATATGCTACCCCATTACTCTAGCGATGTCATTGAGATTCTACTTTGTACCACACTGTATGCAAGGACTTCAACAAGTCATCCACTCAAGGTGTATCTTGCTGTTGGTACACCTATTCAATAACTTGTCCAGACTATCACCCAAATCAATCTTACTTCCCCTTATTGATGGCATGACCACCCTGAAACCTACGAAATAAATTGGAATTTGACAATGTCCACATAAATTGTGATTGCTGCTCTGAATTTTGCAATGATCACTATGACATACTACATAGCAATGAAGCCCATATGCCTGAACAAAGGTACATGTTGATAAATAGATTGAGATGACCTCTGGCTCACTAGAGAGTTCATTTTCAAAGGCATTGTTGCATGCCATGATGCTGTTCCCTCACAGGTTTGCGTGGTATCTAAGGTGGGGTTGAACTGTCATTGAAGTGAATTCAGTGGGCAGGTGTTTCATTCTACCCTTCCACCTAGTACTCATATAGCAAGGTGTTTATCACTGCTTAAGTGGCCCTTCATGAGAGGAGCATGTAAAATTTCCTGTCATTTCTGTGAGTTACTTCTTACTGCCTACGGTTCCTCACATTGCTGATGCTATTCCTTCGGTGGGATAATGTCCTTCAAGGCTCCTAAACAACCTTGGGCATGGTCTCAATCTTCTTCACCCTCCAAAAGACCACCTACCTTGTCCTCCCATGATTCTACCTTAGCTCATAATCTTATTTTGCCATTGGATGTCCCAAAAACGTCCCACAGTTATGGAACTAAAGGACGTGTCCAATATCGCGACAATGAAGTCTTAGCTGAGCCTCTTGGACATGTGCTTGTACAGCACACTCCCTCACAAATATCGACATCAGCAGCCATTCTTCTGGGAGCTGCCCTAGATGATCCTTTTGTGGACACAGCTGATGCAGAGCCCCTTCCTATCTATGTGTCGGTGGGAGGGGAGGACCCTGAGCTATGGCAACAACACCAATGACAAAAGAGAGAGCGACAGTGGACAAAGTGGATGAACAAGACCATACCATCTCTCCTCCAGCCATACCTACACATTCTTCATGAATCTGATAACCTTTGCCACTTGAACCATCACTCTGACGCCACCTTGCCAGCTTCTTCATGCCAAAGACAAGCAAGTGTCAATGTGACATGTGTTTTTTTTGAGCGTAAGTCTTTGTAGCCAGAATGGTTGGTGTTTTCTAATATAATATTGTAGGCCTCGAAGTAATACAGATACACTACTGCGAGTGCTTTACTGCACCCCTGCAACTACTACAACACAGACTCTTCCCTTGTGCCCCAACAGCACCAACTTTAGCCGTCGACCTTAAGATGCTCAAATTCACTTGTGAGCTCTTCCTTGGAGTTGCTCTAAACAACACCACTTGGTGTGACTTGTGAGGGTCCAGTTTGAAGGTCATAGCCTTCTTAAAGTCATGGAATAAGTTGGCCACAGTTATTTGGCCATAGTCATTCCGCAATGTAGTCCAGGCTTGGTCACATCTTTGCGTAAGGATCTTATCCTGGATGGTGGTGACTACACGCAATAGGATATTCCCCATACCGCGACTGGACTCCTTCATCCAAGCCTTTATCAAGGCACGCTCAGCTGCAGTAGGTGCAGCAGGATCTGCAGCAGCAGGATAAGGTTCTGCACCACTAGTGATCTCCCATAAGTCAAGAGACTTAAGGTACGCATTCATTTGTTTTTCCCATTCAAGGTAGTTGGTGCCGTCCAACATGGGAATGAGTTGAGTAAGGGCATTAGACATATTTGAAATTTGTACGATTTGAGGTCTGTGTGACACACACTTAATCAGCACTTGTAGGTGCGATGAGGACCAGAAAAAGGATGGTCTATGCCTTTAGCCTTATGTGCGCACTCATATTTTGGCGCATTAGAGGCTAGACTCGTGATCCACTGGTACACCTTAGTAGGCCAGGCACATATGGCGTGCTGTAGTTGCGCAGCCTATGCTAGGCCAATCTGTGCCGATGCACAAGGAGGCAGTACATCCCTGAGTGGTATCCTTCCTCAGGAGGAAGGGTAGAACTCAGAGTTGCGCCTAATTGTGGTACATGGTACTTGCGCAATAATGCAGCAGAGTGCCACCTCACAAAGCACAGTTGCAGCCTTTTAAGGCACATTAGGGGCTACCAGGGCCCATAACCTGTTAGCGCAGCAACTAGTGCAGTGCACAGCTGACAGGTATACAGTGGAACTTAGAAAGGACTCTTACTTGTATACTACGAAGTGTGGGCGAAAGCAACACTGATATTTACCAGCGAAAAGCTGGTGCTTATATACATGTAGACATGTGTGACATGACATAAGGTGACATGCATATATCCTAGTATATCATAATATATCCCATAAGGGGATATTGTCCATATGTCCAGATTAGGTCTAGAGAGACCTAGAGTGGCCTGGATCCCCATGGGATCCAGCCCTTGTGTTGCCGGTTCAACACTTGGTGCCAATGGCATTAAAACACATAGGATTTGCATGTAATAGAAAGTGTTCAATACCAGTATAATAAATAACCCTTGAAAATATTGTGTAGATAACAGAGAAACACTGTATCAAGTAAACCCTTGCATCATACCCCCCATACCCTGGGGTGCCCTAAACCCTTGCTCAACCCTTACCCTTACCCTCCAAAACCCTTACCCTTAAGCAGGGGTAAGGGTTTTCAGGGGTAGGGGTAAGGGTAGCAAAAAAAAACCCCAGGGTTACCCCTGCCATTCACTAAGCGCAGTGTGTAGAGTGATGGTGGCACTGCCAAACTCCTGTTGAGGCGGTGCTCGAGGTGGGTGTGAAGCATGGGAGTTAATGGTGGTAGAGGTCACTAAGAGGTGTGCCAGTGACAGGCTGGTCACAGGCCGAGAAATTGTTCAGCCTCAGCACATATGAGTGTGTGAAAAGGTCTTGCTGAGAATTGTCTGGATCGTAACAATATTGCATAAAGAGCTTGAATAAATGAAACAGACCAAGAAAATTGAGTTGTTGATAGGCACACTGGGCCAGTTGGGCATGGGCATTGATGGCGAAGGATATTTGTTGGTCCTGTTGCAAACCAGTCTCAACTGGTTATTTCGCAGTTGAGCTTTTTCCATGGGAATCAAAGACCGCAACTGGGGGTTGGCCAAAAATGGTGCAACCACAACTGATGGTCCAGTCTTTTTTCAGTCTGGTCCGGTCCAGTCCCCAGTCTTTTTCCAGTCCTATGGACCAGACCTTAAAACACTACATCAAGGTCCTCATGCTCAAGTTGCCAACAATCATCTCCCAGAAATTGGTGTCAGGATTGCTTTGGCTCAGACATGTGGTGTGATACATGCTGTGTTTCTGCTCATGCTCATCTTCCATTCCATCATATTCAGACATGGAATGAACAGTTCTTTGAAAAATCCAATCTTCTCACTAATCACCTCATACTTGACCTTTATCATTATCCTGATGATTGTCCTTCCATTGTTGATGTCAAGACCCAGATGATGTGGAACCTTGACATTTCCAATGAAGAACATGATGTCAATCAGCCTTCAGAGCCCTCTGCATCAACAAATACATCTGGATCTCGATCCTCTCTGGTGATCATCTCATCTACTGGGATCTTTCACCAATCAATTCGATGGTGTCACTGCACCAAGTCTCCAGCACAATACACTCAGCTTCTCCTTTGTGCCAAACTCTTTCCAGCAAGTTTCAAAAATCTGAAAACTGCATTTACCTGTGAGGTACTCAATCACTTTCAGGTTGATGCACTGGAATGCAAGACAGTGGCTATGAACTTTATGAGCAAGATCTGGTGAATCACTGATGAGGCATTTCTGTCCAGAGTTCTGGTAAGCTATCTGAGCTATCAGATGATATTTCTGCTCTTATAATGCAATGCAGGATCGCTATCAGGAGCTACTTTGAGTCTCCAGAGAGTGGCAGGATCTTCATAATTGAATGAGAGCTGGCGTCATTCATGATCGGCCAGATATCTCCATCGATGGCAGACTGGCATTGTTCTGCCCTGCATGTCTGCAAATTGATATCAACATACCTCCTGAGACAGAATGGAAACTGGAGGACAGGTGAGGAAGATCTTATCCTCATGCTACTGTTGACTATGGCACTTATTCCGCATAGATTGCTATACCGGCCACAACTGGTTGTGGATGGGAATATGAAATTAGTCCATCTTGTCATGAAACATCCCTCAGATGATGTTTCATTATCTGATGGTGAACTGTTTATGGTTAGGCATCCAGCCTATGTGAACCACTTGGTGCATGCACTGGAAAGATAGCCTGTGAGTTTCCATAAACTTCTCAGCATATTGGATGCTAAGGCACATGAAGAAATCAAGATGTAACAATCACAGGGCCCAGAATAATGGAAATCTGCATCGGAAACACTTGGACTCAACAGGAAAGGGGGCATGTGCATGTGCAAGACATGGTGCCTTTGTCCCACATTGTGTTGTTGATTTCCAAAAGGGAGAGCGGTGTGTATATCTGACAGGATTGGAATCACAGTATTACTGATTCCACATTAGGCAAATCAATATGGACTACTCTATCTGCCAGGCACTGAAATGGGTTTCAGGCCATGATCATGTTACATTCACTTTGATTGTGCTAGATTTAGTTTACTTGTTGCATGGGCCTAATGCGTTGTATATTGCTCTTTAGAGTGTCAGAACAACGCTCCAGAGGCATATTCCTTATTTGGTTAGTTAGATTAGCTTAGTCAGGTTGATATTTACTGCAGAGGAGAGCACTTTTACCTTAGTCTTATTCACTCCTCTGCAGGTTAGTAGTTTAGTATCTCACTCTTCAAATACAGTCTTATTCACTCCTCTGCAGTCCCCTTGGTCCTCTGTGACTCAAGGGCCCTTCTAATCCCGCAACACAACAGATCAGGCACTGGTCATTTATGACATATGTTGCCAGTGGAGCATTCATTTCCAGGAGTGTGTTGCACAGTTGGAATTCTTGGAACTTTGGGATTCTTTGAAGATTACTGGTGCTGTCAGGAAGTGGCACCTTACTGCACACATTCCAGAATGCTTTGCAAAGTTTACACTCAATTTCATTGAGGGTGCTGGTCAGGTCAAAGGTGAGATCCTGGAAACATTGTGGTCTGGCATGGATGAAGTTGCTGGGCTTGCACAAGCAATGTCCACTGCATATCATCAAGAGGTTCTGGATGAGTACATGAGTGATAGTAACTGGCAGAAAATTATTCAGATGGGTAGGAATCTATATTTCATCCATTACTACATTGCACTGACACCGTCACAAGCAGACTCCCTATGTGGAAAGTGGTCCTAAGCCAAGCAGGGACTTGCAGAGACAAAGCCAGCATTTGAATAGTTAATGGAATGTCTTGAACCATCATTGGTTCAAGAATGGACAGCTCAGGAATGAGTCGCCATGGAGAGCTGTGGTGATCATCTCAAGATCTATGAAGTCTCATCGGAAAAATGTAGGAGGTGCCTTTGATCCTCTTTGGGGAATGGGTGACCCATGTGGATTAGTGCCAATGCTGGTGGACATTCATCTAAGGCTGTCAGAAGCAGAAATCTGGCACAAGAATTTATCTGGTGCAGTGTCTGCTCTCATGGAAGGCCTGGCCATTGAGCACTCACAGTAAGTTGGGGATTGCATTTATAACTTAGATGTTTTCAAACTAATATCACATTTCAGACTGTTGCTTCAGTGTCATGTGACATCGTTAGGAAGCTCATGCTCTGTTGCACAGAGAAATGAACTTCTTGAAAGGCTGCGGAGGCTTGAAGCACAAATTACCACATATGAACAGTGAATGGCTGTTATCATCAAACCAGATGATGACACTAAATGGTTAGTCCAAGATCCGCAGATCATGGACTTTGATCCCAATGGATCAGATGATGCTTTGGAGTCCCATCCCAATGGCTGGTTCACACCAGAACATAGCTGCATCACTCTGCCCTCAGCATTAGGCCCTGGAGAGATTGAACGCCTTTCACTCGAATCAATCGCAATGGTCAAAGCTAAACTGCACAAGGGGCAGGTGACAGATGCACTTGAAGGACTTTGCCTGGCCCTTGGTGAGAAGTCACTTTGCTTCAGAACAGAGGTGCGCAATGCGGATAGCCAGCAGACAACTGCCCAAGCTTGGGACAATGTTCATAAGTTGGATGCTAAGGCTTGAAAGTGTCAGGCCACATATCAACATGCTCGCAGTGCCCTCCGGCACCTCCCAATTGACCCAGAATTTCTGGAAACTCTGCAGGAGATTACTGATGAGGACCTTAAACTGGCAGGAGATATTACTGATGAGTGGCGATTTGGACAGCAGTCCAATGCTCTACCATGGTTTTGGTGCATTGGAGATATCAATACTTCAAATGGTCCACAGATGCAGGAATGTATGTACTCCGCTTGCATATTTCAATGTCTGACTAATCTGCTGCCCTAGTCTATTGAGTAAGCTGGCTGAGAGCCAAGGCACGTATTTCCTGCTGGTCTAAGGAATTCTGGCTTGTCAGACTCGAAATGGAATGAACAGTGAATTGGTTCCAATGGAAGGAAAACAAATGGAGGAAGAGACTTGGTAACATTGAAGATAGGGAATGGCCACCTGGGCTTGATTGCTATTGTCACAAACAGATGGCGCTTTGGGCTTCACTTGCAGAGCAGGCTAAAACTAAATTCTCTCCTCTATTAGGTCAGCCATTGTTCTCATAGACTTGTGTAGAACTCCATATTTCTGTCTTCCTTCAAAGAGTTCCTTATTTTCAGTCTCTGAAGGGACAATGTTATGGTTTCTGGCCCCTACTTTACCATCTCTGTCTTTCGCTTCACGAGCTGACACATGACCTGTACTGTCACATGACCATATGTCATGTGACATGCTGACTTCCTTACCTGTCACATGACCATATGTCATGTGATGCCTGACTCCTTGTGACTGCAATGCGACGCAACTTGGTACATGACTCAGAGTGACTCCCTATGAGTCACTTGCTAGTGACTGATACTGACTGATACACAACTCATAGTAGTGACTCTTATTGAGTGCTACTGACTCTTACTTACAACTCATAGTGACTAGGGAGTAGCACTATAAGAACTGTAGGAAGTTGAGCTGGAATCCCCAGTCTCAACTTCATCTCCAATACAAGTTGATTACCCAATCAGTTGCCTTTGTGACAAAGACCTTCTCCTTTCATCTCTACCACTGCTCCAGCTTAGTAAGCCACATCGAAGCTTGTCATTGTGTGCTATAACACGTGGAACATCACAAAGCAGGTGCTTTAAGGTGCACCTACCAGAACCAAGTACTCGGGCATCTCGGCCCACCTCGATACCCTCATGACCACAGTGTGCCACGAGCGTCATGTTACCACAGCAAGTCCGTGACCCCGATCCCCATGACCATAGCGAGCCACAGCAAGAACACGTGATACATCCACACAATCACATGACCCCGAACAACATGCTCACTTAGAGCCATGGTCCCTTGTAACTGTGACAGACAACTCATGAATTGAGATATGAAACTGTATTCCAGCACTTCATACATCCAAAGGTATGTCAAGTAGTCACATTAAGGGAACGTGTAATCAGTGTCTGACTAATCCAGACAACTTAGTGAGCAGTCCAACCAGGACTCAGACTGAATTAATATTAAATATTTAGGACAGCAGTTTGGATGTCGGAGTGACAAATCTATTGATGCAGTAAATATCTAGTGACTATCCAGCTACTCAGACCAGATTCAGAGGGTGTGTTAGGATTTGAGGAATCACACAGTAATAGAGGGGGGGTGTGTCTAGCTACTTGTGTGCTTAAGTACAATATAAGAGTGTAGACTTGTTTATCTTATCAGTGCACCTGGAGCACCATCAGAGTGATGACATATGATTCCAAGTTTATCCAAGTGCCCCCTATGATCATCTGGTGCGCTTCCATCATGCTCCGTTCCACTACCCACCCGATAGTACAGTCCGCTTGCATGCTAATCTGTTGGTGCCAGATTGCCCCCTAACAGGGTGTACTGCTATTGGATAAGCTGTCAGGCCTAAGCGTCCATTAGAATTGCCAGATGACTAATTTGTGAGTGATAAATGCAACATGGTAGCATCAGATGTGGATGCCATGAGGCCCTGCCTTCCAACTCACAAGGTGGAGACTCCACATGCATGTGGATCAGCCACAGTGTGGGAATCCAAATTGGTTCATCGATTTGAAAGGTCACTAGGCTGTTTGTTTCACATCGCACATACTGAAATGTCATTCCTCAATCCCACTCAACAATTAGATGCTTTCATCACCTATCTAAGGGCGGAAAGTCTTGATTTCTGCATGCACATCATTGAGATGTCTCAGAATATACCTGGCAATCTGTCCGATGAGCAATTGGATGAAGCAAACTTGTCCAACTGGTGCAACAGGATGTATGGCTTCCTGGTGTGTATCATTCATTATTCACTTCCCCAAGCTGATCATTCCACAATATTTACAGGGGAGACTTACTCAGACCTGCTACTCCCAGCCTGGATGCCAGGGCCTGTACAATGTCCTCTCTGACATGGGTGCACAGGCCATCAATGAGGTTGAGAGGAAGCTTGAAGCACAACGGACAGTGGATGCTGCTAAGAGGGAGCACATCTGTGCTGCTGCTGAGCTAAAGGCCCAACAAGAAGTACTTACCACCATTAGGCAGTGTGAAGAGGAGGAGCTTGCCCTCCTCAAGATTGAGCTTTGTGAGGTGGAGGCCAAGGTGCAGGAAACACTGCAGCATCTAATGGGAGTGGAAGAGCACGAGCTTGACAAACCCCTGGACATCCAGATGGAGGTAGCGGAGGATGAAGAGGGTGCAGGTGATGATGATAATGATGACGAAGATGACAGCAACAACAACAATGACAGCAACAACAAGAACAATGAGGATGACAACAAGAACAATGAGGATGACAAGGATGAGGATGATGACGAGAATGACAATAACAACAGCAACGATGATGATGATAACAACGATGACACTAACAGCCGCAAGTATCTGCTTGAACAAAAGGCAGTAAGTAGCTTTCCATTTATTCATGTATTCTATCCTCACATCACACAACAATGTTAGCAGCCTTTCAAGAGGAAAATCAAGCAGGCACTAGAGAAGGAAGCGTGCATGAGGGCGCTGCAGATGACGCATCCAAAGGTATGTTTCCAACACTTTTGAGGTGTTTCTCACCATATCTTGTTTTCAGCCTTGCCAACTGTGCAAGTCAAGGGGTGCAGCTTGCCTTGGACCTGTCAGACTCGCCTGTGACCTATGCTGGGTGCAACACAAGAGTTGCAGCAATGGCAAGTTCATCATATTCTCTTTTACCCTCTCACATTATATTCTATTTAGGTCGCCATTGTGACCTGGATGCATCAACGAAGGAGACAATGCTAAGGTCCTCAGCTGGTTCTGCACCCAGGAAATGCAAGGTGTGCCTCTCCATCGATGCCTGCACTGTGGGAACTATCAACCAATCTGATAATGAAGCTGGCCCTTCCACCTGGATATGTGGAAAGCAATCCCACACCTCTGCCAGCACATCCTCGAATCAGGTATTTGAGGGTGTTGTCATTTTGAAACTGCCACCCGGGACCTCGCGTGTTGCTGAGACGAGCTCCAATATGGACCTTGGAGATGTCTACCAACGTCTCACAGATGAACACTCTGCTCTCATGAAGACATACAAGAAACTTGTGGACTTGATGGACTGACCTTGGATACATCTCACTTAGTCACAACTGTTTTTGTTTTTTGACAGATCTCGCATTGTACATAGCTCAAATGTACAAATAAATCATATTGTTGTAAAGTTATAACAGTCAGTGATAGGACACATAGGAACTGATGCTGCTTGTCGCAGGTGGCATCGGTTATTGGTTGGCAGGCATTGGGCATCAGGAATTGGGCATCAGGTGCCAGGCATTGGGTGTCAGGCATCATGCATCAGGTGTCCAACGTCACGTCAGGCATTGGATGTCAGATATTGGTGCAGTCAGATATTGGCACAGGCTGTGACCAGCTAGAAGAAATGCATGCACACAGATGGAATAGGACTATGTCAGTGAACCGATCAGTTCATCAATTAGAACATCCAAATATTGATTGGTCTGTCAGGCAGATCAATGCCTACACTGACTGAATATCTGGTGTGTGTACACCTGAACAATAGCTACACCCAGTGAATATTTAATCAGTGTCCACCTAATCCAATCAGACCTTAATGTGATATTTGTTGGGGTGTTAGCCTAACCAATATCTACACCCAGTGAATATTTAATCACTGTCCACCTAAACTAACCAGACTTCAGGGAATATTGGTTGACGTGTCAGCCTAACAAATGTCTACACCTAGTGAATATTTAATCACTGTCCACCTAATCCGACAAGACACTCAGGTAATATTGGTTGAGATGTCAGCATAAACACTATCTACACCTAGTTAATATTCAATCAGTGTCCGTGTAATCTGCCCAGACCTTAAGGCAATATTGGTTGGGGTGTCAGCCTAACCAACATCTATACCCAGTGAATATTTAATCAGTGTCTGCCTAACATGACCCAACCCTCAGGCAATAGTGGTTGGGATGTCAGCCTAACCAATATCTACACCCAGTGAATATTCAGTCAGTGTCCGCCTAACTGATCAGACCTCAGGAAACATCCATTTGGGTGTCAGCCTAACCAATTTCTACACCTAGTGAATATTCAGTCAGTGTCTGCCTAATTCGATAGGACCTTTAGGCAATATTAGTTGGGATGTCAGCCTAACCAAAATCTACACCCAGTGAATATTCAGTCAGTGTATGCCTAATCCTCCCAAACCTCAGGCAATATTGGTTGAGATGTCAGCCTAACCAATGTCTACACCTGGTGAATATTCATTCACTATCCACCTAATCCAACCAGATACTCAGGCAATATTGGTTGAGATGTCAGCCTAACCAATGACTACACCCAGTGAATATTCAGTCAGTGTCCACCTAACCAATCAGATATCAGGCAATATTCATTGAGGTGTCAGCCTAACCAATGTCTACCCCTAGTGAATATTCAGTCAGTGTACGCCTAATCTGACTGGACCTTCAGGCAATATTGGCTGGGATATCAGCCTGGCCACTGCTACACCCAGTGAATATTCAGTGGGTGTCTGCCTAATCCTACCAGACCTCAGGCAATATTGGTTGAGATGTCAGCCTAACCAATGGGTACACCTGGTGAATATTCATTCACTGTTTACCTAATCCAACAAGATACTCAGGCAATATTGGTTGAGATGTTAGCCTAACCAATGTCTACACCCAGTGAATATTCAGTCAGTGTCTGCCTAACTGATCTGATATCAGGCAATATTTGTTGAGGTGTCAGCCTAACCAATGTCTACACCTAGTGAATATTCAGTCAGTGTATGCCTAATCCGACCAGACCTTCAGGCAATATTGGTTGGGATATCAGCCTGACAAATATCTACATCCAGGAAATATTCAGTCAGTGTCCACCTAATCTGACCAGACCTCAGGCAATATTGGTTGGGGTGTCAGCATAACCAATGTCTACACCCAGTGAATATTCAATCACTGTCTGCCTAATCCAACTTGACACTCAGGCAATATTGATTGAGATGTCAGCTGAACCAATATCTACACCTAGTGAATATTAAATCAGTGTCCACCTACTCCACTCACAGTCTAGACAATATTGACATTTGGTTGTGCTGTCAGGTGGACCAATATCTTCAATGAGTCAATATTTAAAATATGTCCACCTGATCAGACTACACCAGCATAGTATATTGGTTATGCTGTCAGGCAGATTGATTCCTACACCCATTAAATGTGATATATAACAATCTGCCAATTACATTGAGTTAGATACCTAATATCCATTGCTGGACAGCCAGGGAATCTCTTATTAAGCATTGGACACGCTACAAACATGTATTATATACTATTCCACCGATCTGTAAAGCACATATACTATCTGAAATCTGGCGGATGTCCACTGGGATGTCTTAGACAATATAATGTCACTGTATTAACTATGTTTCTAGTGGATATTTGCGCTAAAGGGGCTCCATTAGCTCATATTGGAACATCCAGCACAGTCCCAAGACATCAACCCTATTGAGGGCATTTAGAAGGTGCTCAAGATCAGGGTGAATGCTAGGCCCAATCATTCAAGAAACCTATATCAGTTGTGGGATCTACTACAGGAGAAGTGGAAGAAGATTGACATGTATTTCATTAATAGGCTAGTTGCCAGCATGCCTGATGAGGCTAAGGCAGTCTATAGGACCAAGGGAAGGTCT
>WTXC01000370.1:0-16127 GCA_022496195.1 Lactifluus subvellereus | reverse complement strand
CCGTGGCGGTGATCGTGGTGGTGAAAGCGAGCCCTGTGCGACTACTGAGCCTGAGGAGAGGTGTAGTCTCCTGTTGGATACGGTAGCCGCGAGCGGGCTGCTCCGCACGGATGGCTGAGGGAGGTATGAAAGGTGGGCTGACCGAGTCGCGCCGGCGCAGGTCGCTGTACGACGACACGCGAGAGACTGTGGGCTGAGGTGTATTGGGTGGGAGAGAATGGGAGTGGACCGTAATGGAAGAACTCGTCTGTGCGTGAATCGCGAAGGACGAGTTGTCTGGGTGCGGTGGACACGGCTTGCGCCGAAACACGCGAAGGTAGGGTGGATAGGACAGCAGGCGCTGTCACGAGTCTGGCCATCTCCCGTCCGAGCTCGCCGATGCGGCCTTGCACCTCCAAGAGTTCATCGCGCATTTCATTCACGGACCCTTCCAAGACAGAGGGTTCGCTGGTCCTTGAGACGTCCCCCTTCTCACCATCCTTGTCGTTCTCCTTCTCGACAAGCCATCGCTCAACATCACCCATGCGATCCTCGAGCGCGCGAACGTGTCCAACGGTCCACTTTCGAGCTTCTCGAAACGCCGTGCGATGATGAGGAGCGTGCCAGGGACATCAAGCGTACCCTGATCGTTGAATTGCGCGTAGAGCGGAGGGGGTTCACGAGAAGGCGACCGAGATGTTGACCGAGACGGCGATGCCGTGGGACCCTCCAGAAGGCGCCGAGGACTTGGGTTTAGACTGGGTGGGAGACTAGAGGGAAGGCCCTGCGATCCGGGGGTCGGGGAAGATGGCGCAGAGAGCGAGGTGTACTGTGGAGAGGGCTTGGGGGGCGTGGCAAGGCTGAGCAAAGCCGGGTTACTGTACTTGTTGTCGGATGTCGCAGGCCAGTCTGAGGTGCGTTTCCTATCCTTCTCTGCCTTCTTAGCTTCCTTCTTCTCGCGCTTTTCTTTGTCCTTGGTCTCCTGAATGACCTGTTGAGCGGCGGTGAGTGGTTCCTTTGTCGGGGTGAGGCGATTCTTGGCGGCGGACCACCACGAGGAGACACCGCCGTCGCGCTGGGAGGGAGTAGGGGATGGATTTTCGTATGACGGCACGGACTGCGAGCGAGCAGGAGAAACGTGCTTGGGAGAGCTGTGGTTGGTGTTCAGCATTGCAAGCACCTTCTCTTCCATGAGGCGGCGCTCCTCAGCCTCCTGGGTCAGGATGCGTTCTGCCTCGCGCCGGGAACGATCGCGTTCACGCTCAGCCTCCCGTTCGAGTTCTTCGTCCGTGGGAAGGCTCGGGGGAACGGCACTGCCTACGCCACCGACGAGGGAGCCCACGCGTTGGGCAAAGCTGGACGCGAACTTGGAAATGGATGGATTTGGAGATTGAGAGCGTTGACCCCATGTGACATCGGGGTCATCGTCGCCGCCGCCGTCGTCATCATCAGATCCGTCCTCGCTTTCTACCTCACCGGTGTGAGGGTCAACCTTGAAACCGGAACGAAGTGGAGAAGGAGACCTCGGATGAGGGTAGTTATTACCGTACACAGGCTGTGGCTAAGACCAAACGAAGCTTCAGAAGGCAGGGAAGGAGGATATAGACGTTCCAGCGGGGATCAACTTACGATGTCGATGGTCGAAGGGGTCGGAGGCGGTAATGCGGGCGGGGGAACTCGTCGTTGAGGTTTGAATTGAGAATCCGGGGGCGGTGGTACGAGGCCGTTTGAGATCGAGTGTTGTGAAGAGGCCATCTTGACTTGACTGGCCTCAACACGCGACCGCGACGAGCTCCCAGAGCAGCCCACAAGAGTGAGTCTCGTCTCGGAATAACCCGTTTTGTTTCTCATCCCTCAACGTCAACGGCAACATCAATGGACGGCTCAGCATCCACACTCGAACCTCTCTTTGCCATTCTATCTTATGCTCTCATACAGGCAGAGTCTGCCTTCTACAAAATACCCGGATCCCATGTCGTCGCTCGCTACGTCAAATCCTCTCATCAGAACGATCCAGGTCGCACCGTCCTAGAAATTCTCCTTGCTCTTTTCGCAATTCGCACACTTCTTCAATCTCGTACACGCGCAGACAACGGTGAAAAACACTTTATTCAATTTTCCAAGAAGGTAGGTCGGTCGTCTTTCCACGCTGGCGCGTACTCTGACCGTGTTTGAACCTCTTCAGGAAATCGACGAGCTCGTGGAGGAATGGACCCCAGAGCCTCTAGGTGCTCCGCTCACAGCAGAAGAGCAGTCTGATCTTGCATCGATTCCGGTAGTCTCTGGAGCGAACGGACCCAGGCCCAAACTTGCCAACACCGGCAAGCAGGTGCTTAATCTGGCTAGCTACAACTTTACAGGCCTCGCAGGAAACGAAACTATCAAGGAGCGCGCCATCGAAACCCTTCGGAAATATGGTGTGGGTAGCTGTGGCCCACCCGGATTCTACGGGACTATTGGTGCGTCCCATGTGCTCTCCAGTTAGTCATGTGCAGTCTTGACAATGGACATTCGTAGACGTGCACATGGACCTTGAGCGCGACATCGCCGACTTTCTTGGTACTGAGGCCGCTATTCTCTACTCTCAAGCTTTCACATCGATTCCCTCGATCATCGCTGCCTTTGCAAAGCGTGGGGATATCATCGTAGCCGACCGGGGCGTCAATTTCGCTCTTCAGAAGGGCCTGCAGATCTCCCGTTCCGCCATTCGCTGGTTCGATCACAACGACCTCAAGAGCCTCGAGGAGGTCCTCCAGAATGTTGAAAAGGAGCGTCGCAAACGTCGCGGACCCCTCACGAGACGATTTATTGTCACCGAAGGCATCTTTGAGAAAAATGGTACCATAGCCGATTTACCAAAACTAGTAAGTCACTCATGTCCGAAGAGTGATATCGAGACGCATTCGAACGCCTCTCTCTCACCCAGATCGAGCTCAAGCACAAATACAAGTATCGCCTCATTCTTGACGAGAGCATCTCCTTTGGCACTGTAGGCCGAACCGGACGCGGTCTCACTGAACTATACAATGTCCCCGTACGCGTCCCTTCCTATCCATCCACCGCGTTGTTGAAATATGTGTCGTGC
The DNA here is from genome assembly GCA_022496195.1 of Lactifluus subvellereus. NCBI lineage: Eukaryota > Fungi > Basidiomycota > Agaricomycetes > Russulales > Russulaceae > Lactifluus > Lactifluus subvellereus. The sequence goes on along the minus strand of WTXC01000370.1, from coordinate 13,063 downwards.
AGGCCACCCAAATAGACATGCTTCTCGGCTCAGTCGCTAACGGCCTGAATTCATCAGGTGGTTTCTGCGCCGGCTCGCGCATCGTCGTCGACCACCAGCGTATCAACGGCACCTCATTCGTCTTCTCCGCCGCCGTCCCCGCCCTCCTCGCCGTCTCTGCCTCAGAAGGCATCAACATCCTCCGCAACACGCCGTCGATCCTCGGCACGCTCCAAGAGAACATCCGCGCGATCCGCGCTGTCCTCGAGCGCGTCGATTGCATCACGATACCATCCCATACAGCCTCCCCCATCATCCACATCTACGTGCGCGCTCCTTCGACGTCCACAACGCATCTGCTCCCCACCGCTCCCGCGAAGCAATCGAACTCCGCCAGCCCCGCCGGGCGGGACGCGCAGTCCTTCGATATCGTGACCGAGGAGCGGCTGCTGCAGGATATCGTGGACGAGGCACTCGCGCAGGGCGTGTGGATCACGCGTGCGCGACGGCTGAGGGGCCAAGAGGTCGTTGAGGCGCGCCCTAGCATCCGCCTCGCTGTCACCGCCGCGCTGTCGCGGAAGGAGTGCGAGCGCGCCGCGGGCGTTATCAAGGCTGCTGCCGTGAAAGTGCTCGGCAAACGCAAGTGAGCACCGAACCGGGAGACGTGCTGTAGACTACATTATTTCTCTTAGTACTATTGACGCATGCATGCCTCATTGTTTTGTGTTACTGGACCATAATACCACAGTACTACAACCGTTCTCAATATTTTGGACACCCCTTTTGAAAGACGTTCTGAGGGGGCTTTGAGCGTGTCAGTGCGTCCGTTGCAAAATGTAAAATGTCTACGGCGTATGATTTATTACCTAACGCCAGTCGACGATGGCCTGAGTGCCTCAACGCCTCAACCTCCAACGGGATATCATGATCATGATCATGACCGTGCATCGTTCCTGGCGCAAAATAAAAATAAAAAATCGGTGATATAACCAACACAGGCCCTCCCATATGTCCCCGTAGACCCAATTGTCCAGACATGACCAGTTCACTCCAAGTTACGACCTAGTCCAAGCAGTTCTTTGCGCGCGCGCGCGCGGCCCGCCGGGGCTGCGATCGGATCGGGCAGGTATCCATTAGATGGACAGGCAGGCAGCGTCACGGCAGGTAGGCGATGCGCTCCAGGAGGCGGAGGGTGCCCACTCGTTGTATTTCCTCCAGCTCGACTTCGTCGTCGTCGTCGTTGCTGCAACCGACCAAAAAGGCAGTTGCGGAAGAGACTGCGCGTCGCGCGAGTCCAAGTTGAGGACTTGGTCCACCTCACAGGGGGTACTGCCCATGTGTGTGATACAACCGCTAGCGCTATACTTTTTTCTTTCTCCTCCCCCCCAGGTCTTGTTCATAAGGTATCAATAATGGGCTGCGTGGCTACCCAGCTCCAGCGATGGGCCGAAAGAAGGCGGTTTTCTGGTCTTTTCTCGTATGAATGCGTAGGTTGGGCGCGCGTGGCTGGAGGGTTCTTTCTCTCTAGTTACGCTTCCTTGTCTGTGTTTACTCAGGCGCTCCGCTGCCGCTAGCGGACTGACTGCAAGTCAGAGTGGAAGCGGTGGTACGTACACCATTCATATTCTTTGATCCTCCCACTCTCATATTCAAATTTAGGTGCGACTCCTCCTTATATCTGTTGCAGGCTGGTGGCTCTGACGCGAAACCCAAGTTAACGCGATCTGCACGGGGTCAATGACTATCACGGCAACCTAGGGACTTGTGCACTCCCAAGTGTGTGTGTCGAAAGTAGTGAACCTCTCACGTGTTTCTGGAACTGCAGTTGACGATCCACTTAAAAATTGGTGTCCACCGGTGCGCAGCTCTGTTTACTACCCGCTGATATACGGGTTTCATATGCAGACGCGTCAAGAGGATCTACACGAGGGTGCTCTTCGCAACGACGAGTTCCCACGTGGCGGCGGAACGCGAAAAATCCTAAAAGGAAGGGGGTTGACAGGTTAGAGCGACCACCACAAGACGGGCCGGGCTGCCAGGGAACCCGACGTGTCGGCCGTCATGATATGATGTGGCTAACTGCGCCAGAGAGCGAGAAGCAGCAAAGCCAACGCCAATTGGCTCGTTTTGGTAATCCCTTTGTCGTCCTTTAGTGCGCCCGTGGCGGACTAATTTGGGTTTACAATCTGGCAGCCAATTTTAGGTTAGGGCGAGAGAGCGGTCTGTGTGTCCTAAGTTATCTATCACGGTGATACTACTGTTTTCAACGCAGTTGCTGTGACCCTGGTGTGTCCTGAGACTAGAAGACCTAATCGCGATTCGCCGCAAGACAGCTATGCCAGCTGTGGAATAAAGGCGATAGCTCCGGGTGGACATAGACACACCCTGGTTAGTTTAGCCCAGGCCTGTCGCTATCGAGAACTTGAAGGATCTTCTCGAGTTTGCCTAGGCACTCAGCTATGAAGTAACTTTGCGAGTCCACAGTGTGGCGCGAAGCCTAGCCGAGGAGCCCCCGTGCGCGTGACGCCCGAGCCGTGTAATGGGTCGCTCATGAGCGCTAGCCAGGCACAAACTCAGTTCTGCCTCACTCGGAACAAGATACCCAAACCAAAATTAGCCCAACGTTTACTCACTGTAGTTGTTGAGGATGCTCATATCGTGGAAAGCGAAAGCTGATGTAGGTCTATCCCCCCAAAATGTGGATTGTCAATGCGGTGTGGGATAGATGATAACATAGACATAGACCGCAAGACAATAAGGTCACGGTCGTCGTACGCTAATATGCCCTTTTATATCACGTGATTCAATACATCGGAGGAGTCATGGTTTAGCGAGAAGAAGCGACGAGAATAAACCTATACCAAGTCAAGGCCGTTGGACTGCGGGCGGGTATCTTTGCAGTGGGATCTTGACGATCTACCGACCAATATCGTCAGTCAGGGATGTTTTTTCGGGTAAACAGAACCATAGCACTACAGTAGATTCCCTCCTAACACATACCAGGTATAACCCATACTCCCTCATAGGACATACATTTTTGGATTTCCCAAGTTGGCGCCTTTGCAGGATGGCTCTCTCGCATACTCCCTAATAACCCATACCCCTAGGCCGTACTGTACGCATGGGTTGATTTGATTTTCCGAGGGTGATACAGCGCATAGAGGAGATAAGCGGACTTTACCTAGTGGGTCAGTTAGTTTGAAAACAAAAGAGTGTCAAGGGTGACTAGTATGATGGGACGTGGATCGAGTCAACATTGAGTGTACGGGATTGAATTGAAATAAAACAAAGGTAAAGGGAGTACAAGGGTGAGGTATTCTTGGAAAGGCAAGGCTTGTGTGGAAGCGAGGCATATTTTGCGGGGGTCGCGATGGGGCGTTTGAAGACTAAGGGACAGTGCAGAGCGACAGATATAAACAAAGGATTCCATCGGTAGAGTCAATTCCCAAAGGGGGCAACAAACGAATACCCAAAAGAGCGCGTCCCACTACGTCCTCCACACTCCTTTCGTTGTTCCTCTTCGAGCTTTCGCTTTCCTCGTATCTTTCTCTCCTTATATTTAAGCCTTTGTCCTTTTACTTTCTTACTTTGCTCAGGAAGCGGATCATCAGTCAGTCTCTCTTCTCAGCTCTTCCCTACATTCAAAACCCTCCAAAGTCTCTTCCAATCTTCGACATGTTCCACGTTCCAGCTCGCCCAGTACAGCAGCAACACCACGAGATGTACCAGCATCAACACTCCGCCGCACCTCTTCCCAATCTCCAACTTCCGCGCACCCTCACTCGCCCAGCATTCGCCGAGGTGCAGCGCGAGGCCATTCTTGCAGTGGAGCCCAACCTCGGGCAGGTGCCTTTCGAGTATATTCGAAAAGGCCTTCACGCGCGAGGAGAAGAGTGCGTCTAGCATTCCCTACTCTCACCTTTTTTTTTTTTCAACTGACCGCGTAATTTCTTTTTTTTTTCACTTTTTTTTGGCAGACTAATGGCCTCAGTTAACGCGGCCCAGGTACCACCGCAGCTCCCGCGCGCCCGTCTACCCGCGTCTTTCGACATCGCCCCAACGCGCGGCACACCCCCAACACACATCCTAGCCGTCCAATCGAGTCCGTCCTCCAAGCACCCCGTCTCGGACGCCGTCTTCCTCGTCCCCACGCACCACATCGTCCTAGCCGCGAACTGTGCGCACATCCCGCGCATCCCCGTCTCGCGCGCGCAAATGCGCTCGAACGGTATGCTCGCCGTCCCCGTCATGCCCCTCGTCGTGCCGCACGCGGAGGCATTTGCCCCGCTCCACGCCTTCCTCGTCGCGCACCGGCTGGACCGGCTCATGAGCGCCCTCCTCCCCGTCCCGTCTTCGATGCTCTCCGGTGCGCGCGCCGGCAGCACCCGCGGCCCCTTTGCGCACATCTCCGCGCCCCAGGTCGCCACATTCCTCGCCGCGAGCGCCGCAGGCGACAAAATGAGCGCTCTGATGGCCCTCACGCGCACAGTCAGCGCCATCTGGCGCAACGCGTGCGCGCTTGGCATCTTTGACCGCGACCTCTGGGCCGCTCTCGACTTTTCGTGGGAGGTCATCCTTGGCGCCATGAACATGGTCGCCACCGGTGCGGTGTAGAGAATTTTCCGCAAAACACCCGGCAAACGCGTCCTTTTTTTCTCCTTGTGGACGCTCCGCTTTCGGAGTTGTGTCTAGACTCTATTCCCTCTCTGCTATCTCTCTCTTCATAGGACCACCGTGTCGTGTCCCGCCCTTAGCCGCGCGGCGCGATGGAATTGGGCACATGCATATCTTTGCTATCGCTGTATCTCTAGCTCTTTATCCCCCTCCAAAACCCCTCCCCCGGGCCTCGGATATACCTCAACGTAGGAGGCCGCTGGTACCCTAATACCTTTCACCCACGTGTCGCGTAATCCATCTACCCTTATCCGGTGTTCTCCCTTTCTCGCCCGTGATACAACCTACAACACAATGTTAATTTATCGTGTATTGAACGTTTGCACAGAGGCCGCAATCAATTGTATCTTCTTTTTTTGCGTTTTATAACCTTTTTTGAGCGGTCTCGGAGCTGCGAGCATGGGCCCCCGATGTCGGGGCAAGTGGCAGGGCTTGTGCATCCATCTGTCTACATGTCTGACTTAACCGAGCGGACAGTGTGACAGATCTGATAGATGTGTCCCTGAGTGTCTGATCTATCAGGTTGCATATGGGACGGCACGGCCTGCGATGGCATATCGATTCTCGCTGCCCGTTGACTAGGTTAGCCTGTGGCGCGGATGGCGCGGCGGACGAGTCGACGAGTGACCAAAAAAAACCCGTATAGTTGCGATAGTTGGGTTCACTCAGCACTTGGGCCACAGGAGGACATAGACGACAGCGCACTCGGCACTTAGACTCGGCACCGATCGCACGCGTCAGTGTGAGTGAGGTGAGGTGATGGGAAAATACTCGGGCCGGAAGTAGCCAATGTGATGGCGGTGACGTCTTTTTTGTTTTTGCAACACGCACTGCGGCAGCGGCGGGCGCCACTTGCTACTATGTCTAGTCATGCTGGGTCTCGTCGTGATCAAGTGATGGTTCGACAGGCCCCACAGCCGTTTCGGTGCCGGCGGTTGCATCAATGAGATATCAGTTACCTGCAGGGCCGTACGCGTGTCTGATGACCCCAACGCAAACGGAAAATCAAATCAGGATGGGTGAGGTGGTGCGACCAAGGGTTCAAGATGGAAAAATTCTCAGCTGACTCACATATCCTCCCCCAGCTCAGTGGAGAGGGAAAAAAAAAGCATCGCGCCTTTACCGCCACCGTCTAGAAAGAGCCTGCCAAATGGCTCGTCCCGCCCCACTCATCTCGTAGATAAGAATCTATGCGCATTCGCCGGGCATCTGCCGTTGCAGTGCCGACAAGGGTCCATCAATCTGGTCTGCACGTAACTTGTATTTTTGTAAGATTCAGCGCTGATCACGGCACATGGGAATGGGAATAGGTGTGGCTTATTAGTGGCCTACAGTATTTGGAACCTGAGGTACTGTAGACTAGTCGATCGAACCAAGCTAGACGACAGCTCCCCGACTTGCGCTCGTGTTATGGTATGGTATGTAGATGTTATTCAGGGCAAGGCAGTCCGAATGACGGTTGGGAGGTGACATAAACCCACTCGGGGACCGGAAAGATTACGTGGTGCGAGAACTACATTCCTGAACCTCTGCATTTGCTTATTCCATCCAAGTGAACATAGGAGGATGCCGCGGCCTGGCAGCAAGTGTGTCGATTAGAAAGCTCACCGTGTACGGAAGAGAAAACTTCACAATACTGTACTCCTGTGTGGCACCCGCGGTATCCACAGAACCCATTGACGCTTTTCTCCTGCAACTGGCCTATGACTCCAGCGCATGCCGCGCCTTTGAATAGCAGAGAGGGTGAAAACGCGACCGACAAGCGTGTGTTCAACAAAGTCATGGCAAGTACTATGTCCCACTGCGGCGTCGCGGTGAAGTAGCGACAGAGTGCACGACAATGAATCGTTTCCCGCACATAGTTCTCTGACCCTCGCTTTGCCGAATAGTCACCGCCTGATCTGGCCGTTTGATGAGAGCGCGGTGAGATTTTGACGAATTGAGACGGGGAAGCCGAAGATATCAGACCCACCGGGGATTAACGTAGGCACAGAATATGACGTAACTAAGTGTCGCCAATGAAGTCGAATAATCCCACCTATTTCAGCCCTTTCAATTCGACAGTGACGACGGTGGGAAGGCATTGGGGAGTTGCCAACGTCCCAGGAGGGCGCGCCGTAAAACAAGGGTTCACGTTCTTAGGGAACTGTAGATCTACGTCTCAACATTTTTCAGGACTCTCGGGCTCACACAGCATGAATTTAACTTGCTCAGTTGTCCTGCTTCAAGTTTTATCTGTTGCCTTGCCCATTCTTCCAACGCCGCTCTCCGCCGCGAGCGTATACTGACATGTGTGTGAAATGCGCTTTTAACAAGGTATCATGAATAGCTGTTATTCTATTATAGATCGACGAGGCATTGCATACGCGATCGTATTCTCTGAGTCTGAGTAGGCGGACGGTCCATCAGAAAGGAATGTTTGAAATGCCCATACAACAGCTCCGAACCTGTAAAGGTTACACTCAATATTTCCTGGATCTGTGCTACAACAGTAACTGCATCATATCGTAGTGTCCACCAATTAACGCTTCATGGAATGGAGTCCCACACGACGTATTGACCGTGATCATGCCGGAGTACGAGTAAAGACTGCACAATATAGTGATGTTCTCCCCGGGTGCCAAATGCAGCGTCCGCTCATTAATACCAGCTACATGCTTTCCCCGCCGCGTTCGCGAAGGAGCTGGGCGACTTGGACATGGCTTCTTTGCGAGGCCAGATGACTTGGACTGTTGCCCCAGATGTCCCGGACATTCACGGTTGCGTCGCGGTCGAGAAGGAGCTGAGCGACTTCGAGACGTCCTTCTTGCGACGCCATATGCAATGGGGTCCGTTTCGTCGGGTCCCGGGCATTCGGATTTGCCCGCTTCTCGAGAAGAAGCCGAGCAACTTCTAGATGTCCTTCTCGCGATACTATATGCAACGGGCTCTGGCCACTATTATCCAGGGTATTCCCACTGGCCTCTGCACCACGCTCAAGAAGAAGCCGAGCAACGTCGAGACATCCTTCTTCCAACGCCAAATGCAATGGAGTCCGCTTGCTCTGATCACAGGCATTTGCATCTACGCCATGTTCGAGGAGGAGCTGAGCAACTTCGAGATGTCCTTCTCGCGACGCCCAATGCAATGGAGTCCACTTGCTGTGGTCCTGGGCATTCGCATTCGCTCCACGTGCGAGTAAAATCTCTACAATTTCGACATGTCCCATTTCAGATGCTACCATCAACGGTGTTTCTTTGTGGGAGTTGCCAACCGCATTTATGTCCTGCCAAGGTACGCTGGCAAGGAAATCTGTTACGTCAAGGATGTTATACGTTGCCGCATAATGTAAGGGAGTTCTTTTGATTTGTGAGGAGCATTTTGACTTTGGGTGTGTTGGCAGGCACCCATCTGGATTATACATCGAGATCCAGATTGAAAAATGTGGTCTGCTCGGGTCAAGGAGGAGTTTAACACCCGCTTGGAGCTGTCGACTGTTGAACTGCGCATGTTTCACCCAGTGCTTCGTAGCATAGGCAGCGAGAGGGAAGTTCATGAGGTTATCCTTGCTGACTTCGCCATCCAGAGAAAGAAGGACACTCAGGCAAGCTTTTGCAACAGTGTTATGTGCATGTGTCATGTCGACGTGGTAACGGGAGCTTCTGTCTCCTGCCGAGGCGAGGCGGCTAGATATCAAGAACTCCTTCACCGAGGAATGGCAAAATCGAACCGTCCTCGAAGAATTTGTTTCAACGATGGTGAGCAAACCAGGGCACATCGACAGCACAGCATCTTCTGGATCTTCTGGCCGACAACTCTCCTGCAATTTGGGAAGCGTTCCTGTGTCGAAATCAAATGCAAGGAACTCTGCGAGCTCCTCAACAAGAAGGGGGCGGGAAGACACCAGGACACATTGCAGGAGAAGGTGAGCAGATTCCCACATCGTGTCAGGGATATCTTGTAAGGCGCGCTCATACGTCCGATCAAGTGTCGCCGGAAGTTCATCCAGAGTACGCGGAATACGTAGCGGGTGGCAACCGCGGAGGACATGCAACTGGCTTGCAACCAGTCCGAACCTGTATTGTAAATATGAGCGATCATTGTCGAGCATCCGCGGAACTAACACCTTACATCCCGTCAGCTTTTTCCGAAAGCGCGTTAATGACCAGTTCCTTGTCCTCCGATCTCCACCTTCGCATACCCGCATCCGAGTAAACAATCGATCTCACATAGTCGACAATGTCCTCAATTTGTCCTCTCTCTTCATGAAGGGAGACCGAATGAGATGTTAAAGGATGAATGATAGTTTTGATGTCGATTTCGGGACGAGTAGTGATGCAGATATGAAGATTTGAAATCCCTAATCCAACAAGTTCCTCCACAAGCATCAGGACCTCCTCACGAGGGTACAGCGTGCCACATGATTTCGGACATTCGTCAACGCCATCCATAATAATGTAGACTGGGGCATGTCCCGGGCAATTGAGCATGTCCTTGAGACATTGTGTAAGTGCGGCGTCACTGGGATATTGGGAACCGCGACGGTGTGCGGAATAGAAATCGGAAAAAATCTTGGAGTAGGAGTCGGACCGACAATAAAGCTGGAAGAGTAGGGATGAGAGCAAGCTGCGGAGATCCTTCTTTTTGTCGTCCCCAAATTCAAAGTAGAAGAAAGCGAGTGATGCTAATCCAGCCTTGTGCATGCGGTTGATGTCCTCGATGATCGCAGAACTTTTTGATAAATCAGTTTCCGCGGTGGAAATTATTGGAAATCTGACGTACGAAAGGATGGTTTTCCCCGAGCCAGCTATGAAATTGAGATCATCAGTCTCTCGCACCGAATGAGAGAATAAAAGTGAGAGACACAGACGTTTCCCGTAAATCCATAACAGAGAACCGGATGCTTTCCATTTCGCGAAGGTGTCACCTTGGATGAACCATGCCGCCGTTCCGTTATGGTGAGCTTTGAATGCCTTGCCTTGATTTTCCCACGGATCCGGAGGAGATAGCCAGGTTTGAATGTCTTGCTGGAACTGTTCACCTGTCGTACAATCTCAACATTACTGGTCAACACTAGCGGTACTAGAAATCACCGACGTTTTGAATTGTTCTTGTCAATCGCAATTTGTTGCGTGGTCACTAGTTCCCGGTCAGAACAGTCAGATATACCGCTGATAACAACTTCAAGTTATTCCCGCTAGTTTAACATACTTAGAGTCTCTCGGACATTGTCTGTAGCTGCCTTGCAGTCTGATGCGGATGTCAGGGGACTGAATGTGAAAAACAGAGTGGTATTTACTTACCATCCATAAGAAGCTTCACATTTTGGACAAGACCATAGACGACCTGGAGGGTCTGCGCTGCGGTTGTCCGGGCTTCATTCTGCGTGACTCTATCTAGCCTCTGCAGCACCTGCTCGATCTCATTATCTCCTAGATGATTTCGTCCAGTTTTCTCTGCACCGCATTTAGTCCAGTATTGTATTAGAGAGAACGGACTCACGCTGTGATCCTTGCCTGATTTGTTTGGCCGCTAGAGCAAGTGTGAAGAGCAGCTCGACTATCGTGTTCACCACTATCTCTGTCATGGCTGCCGTAGGAGGGATCTTGATATAGATATCAAGTCGGTGCAGGAAAACCGTGATGGACTCGAACAGGTTGACGAGCCCATCGAAGCTCCCAGCACCGTCCACGACAGCCTGACAGACTTGAATATCACAATGACATGTAGGCATGATTGAGGGATATGGTCACCTTTCTGTCGCTCCGTTGAAATTCATGGAAGGCTCGTGCTTGTCCCTGAAGGAGGGAAATGAGGGACTCAAATGAGTTGCATGTCTGGAGTTGTATGGCGAGTGGATGTTCGATGAGTTTTGTTCCCGTGCGGATTTCGTATTCCTTGCATGCAGCTTGAAAAAGGGCTTTAAAAACAGAGTCGGAAGGGGCACTCATATCACGGGTCGAAGTAAACCAGATGGCAGGCTAGGGTAGGGGTAATGTGGGCTGCCTTGTTACGTATCGAGATCGAGAACGGCCCGAACGAACGCAGTTATGGCATAATTACCTCCCGACGTTTTAGAGTGCGTCCGGGGACGAGTTTGCCGCACGCGGCATCAGCCAAAAAAAAAATCACAACCGCAAAATTCCACGCGCAGCAAAGTGACTGTTCGAGAGCACCTTTTCTCAGTTGCGATTGTGATTTGAGATTGAGATTGCCCTGCCAAAAAAAAAAACAGGTCCGGACCTGTTTTTATTTTTGAAATCGCAACCGCACACGTTACTCAGGCTGTGACCCTATCCTCGGGAGGGTGGGCCGCCCATCCGACTCCGCCCTCCGAGTCCGTCGGCGTACCGACTCGTACGGTACTGCCTGTCCCTACTGTGTACTGCTGCCAGTACCAGATTCACTCTAGTCCGTTGGCATGTTTTGGCAATGAAAAAGAGATAAGGTCAAGACATCAACAACGTTGTCCCACAATGATGAGGCCACTAGCATCATGCCCATTGAGGAGTTCATTGATGCATCTCTGACTCACACATGTGTGCTGGGGCTCTTTGTCAAAGCGAGAGGCATAGGCGAGTGCAGATGCTGCTGTAGTGACAAGAAGTAGCCCAGCAACTGCTGCAACTTCGATTAGATGGATGGAGAGGTCCTCATTGGCACAGGTGTCATAACTCAGAGTGACTCAGGCGTGACAGCTCCAAGTCAGAAAAGTGGGATATATACAAAAATGCGACAGAGGGGGTGTACGGAGGATACAGCAAAATCTCTATTTGAGAAAACACAATCTCTGTCTTGCAGCTGCAAGACAGAGATTTCGCGCAGAAGTTTTCGCACGCGAAAAGAGTGCCGGACGCGCTCTTACATAACAAGATAGAAGATAGATACTGTAGTGAATCGCTGGATGAGACACAGAAGGGACATCGGGAGATAACACGTGAGGCATCATAGCCATAGCCGAACATACACGGCCGCGTCATCCCGAAGTCAATGTACAGAGACCTCTCGCCTTTTGCCCCAAAGCTGTTTATTGCACCCGTAGAACTATATGGACAAGTTTGATTGGGTTGCTGGAGATGCGACCTATCATGATGTTGAAAATGTCCAGATTGGCCCCAGTCGCCCCCAACGATCTCTCCTGCTCGTCTATTCTCTCCCGGCCCTAACTTCTTACTACACCCACCTCCCCTTCCATTGGTTGTACCAACCTCTGCGGCGTACTATATAGTACGATCCCGCACTGGGCCACTTGCGGACTGACGGCGGTTGTGCACTGGATGACACCAGCGCCGTGTCTACACCCGGGTGGGCGATGAGAGGCGCGCTTTCTTTGCTCCGGCAACGACGATCGACACGTACGACGTCACGGAAGCGACACTGGCGGACCATTCTGACGGCGGCGGCGGCGGCGGCGCTGATGTTGTGCCGATGGTGAGTGCAGCGCACTCGGACGATGCGCCCGTTGCTGACGAAGTGGATCGGGAGAGCATGCTGAAGGATGCCGAGGAACGCGCCTAGGAAGGACAAGTCGTACGGTACGACCAGGGAGAGATAAGAAGATGCAAGTATGTAGTCCGAATGACGTTTAAACCCACTTGATCATACATTTCTTTGGGACCGGAAAGATTACACGGTGCCAGGAACACATTCCTGAGTAAAAGCTTTTGGTCTTGTATATTTCACCCGAGTGGGACTAGGATGATGTGACCTGGAAGCAAGTGTAATGATTAGAAAGCTCACCGTGTGTGGAAGAGAAACTTCGCAATGCTTGTGTGGCACCAGCGTTATCCACAAACCCATCAACGCCTTTCTCCTTCAACTGGTCCATGATGCCGGCACATGCCGCGGCTCTGAAGAGCGAGAGGGTGAGATCGTGGCCGACACAGGCGTGCGTTCAACAAAGGCATAGCAGGTAGCAGGTTGCACTGGCAGGCATCAAGTCGGATTTAACGCTTCCCGGTGCCGTCGGCTTTAACATCTTAGTCCCCCAAGGCTGCCAACAGTTGCTTGCTCTCATCCACCATTCTGCCCTGCTCATACAATGTCGCGCCGTATCAAATATTTATAGCTCAGGAACCTTCCAAAAGCACCTACTTCTCTGAGATCAACGTACGCTTGGAAAAGGACCCTGTTTTATGAAAGAATGTATAAATTCTAACCGCTCAAGTTCCGTCACACGACGCCCGGTTCAGGCGTGGTCCTCATCACCAAGCATACACCACAGTCGACCTTGGAGCTGTTCGACACGATGTATCCAGGTGCGCACCTCTCGCTCGACAAGCGCCGGTCGCTCGCGCTGGTCACCCCTCACTTGACCCTCTACGCGTTCCCCAAGGCGTTCCTCAGCACGCCGGACGCGCCCTACTCCAAGCCTTACAAGCCGCGACCGTACCCCGGGCCACCGAGGCGCCCGGAGCAGCGCAGCGTGGAC
>WTXC01000037.1:0-274601 GCA_022496195.1 Lactifluus subvellereus | reverse complement strand
CTTGTGCATTGAGTGTCTGATCGGTATGACACATCCATGCGTCCACGAGTTCCGCCCAATGTTCGCTTGGCAGGTCGTCATATCGCGTAATCCGCGCGCCATGTACAAGCGGCAGCGAACATGAGGCACAGATGAAGCTTGTCGGTGAGCGGGCGCGGAGCTGCTCCGCATCGAGAAGCGGGAGGGGCTCCGGTTTGGGGGAGGATGGATCTAGTGTGGCAACCTTTACTTCATAATGCAGGCCTTGCACGCGTACTTCTTCTGTGCCAGGTTTTGTGCGTGCAGGTAGCGGGAGGGCCGGGGACTCGACCGTACCGCTACGAATGACAAGAGCGGACTCCAGCCCATTTGGGGTGTCATTGGAACCGTTGATAACGGACGCGTCAAGGTTAACGCCGGGTGTGATGCCAGAAACATTGAGGAAGATGAGGACGTGGCGCAAAGTTTCGTGGTGCTCCGCTACATACGACACGTCTAATTGCGAAGGTGCTAGATAGAGGTCAGTTAAAACGAATGAATGACCCAAAAAAACAACTACCACTTTTCCCAGCAGTGCTCGGCCGACGCGACGATGTCCCCTTGCCCGAACGCGGAGCACTCTCTGCACAATGGGCCTTCGAGCCAGCAGGCAACAGCCAGCTAAGCGAGGGCGCGGACATACTGCGATTACGCAGGCCCTTGGGCGACTTGGATCGTACAAACGGCGGGCCCGGCGTCAACGAGAGGGCGGGACGCTCTCTCGCAGCTTCATTCAGGGTAAGGAGCGCATTCGGGTTCGGCGAAGGCTGCAGTGTGTGGGGAACGGATTCCCGAATAAACTCCGGGAGCGTTAGCAATGCGTCGGGGTCTTTAGAGGAAAACGCTGCGTCTTGCGCACGCATGCGGCGCGCGCCAGAATGTTCGGCGAGCTTATCAACGAATTCTTGGCGCTAATGGTACAAACGGCAGCGTTCAGGACCAGAGGTTCGGGTAGCAGAACGAAACGGCCGGAGCATACCTTTTGATCATCACGTTGGCGAACACGCTCAATGCGTGCCTTCATATCCTCTAACGTGACTGTCTGATCTACTATTTTTCGCTCAGATGCACGTCCGATCATATCGACAATGCGCTCCAACTCGCGCTCTTTCTGCTTTCCTGGGGAAGTAGGCTCCGCCTGCGCGGTGCGAGCACTTTCAAGTTCCTTGAGTTTGGATGACTTGAGTTCGACACGTTGGTTGTGTAGCTGAGGCGCCACGCGGTATAACCGGTCGATGGCCATGGTCACTGCATCCAGGTCGAGTCGCATCTTTTCATCTGTGGACATACGACCTGAGAAACTCGCCAGCGACTTGGCATCAGACATGAAGGTTTCCTGGTCAGGATCATAGTCTGGCGGAAGCTCCGTGTCATGGCTTAGAAGGTCATATTGTGGAGGATCCAAGGGGCTAAGACGGGGTCGGTCTTCTTCGCGTTGACGACAAAGATTAAGCACAGCTTCAAGGTTCTCATCGACACGGGCCCAAAGTAGCGCCCTTTCTACGGCAACAACAGGAGGCAAGGGTGTTTCGGAGTCTGAATGATCTTGGTGCTGTGACTGAAACTCGCTTAGTTGACGAGCTAGTACGTCTAGGTTTCCTATCGAAGAGGCAGAGGTATCATGGGCCCCTGTCGCTGCAGATTTAAAAGCTGAAGGGGAGGAGGCGCCGAGAGTTGATAGTCGGTTGAGATCTGCAAGGAGGGAGACAAGAGCATGCGCGAGTTGGACATCCCGGGCCTGCAGCGACGGAGCTAGAGCATCGACGTATCTGGAAAGCTCAGGCAGGAGGGCCATGTCATCGTTTGGGGGGGCAACTTGAATCATTTCGGTATTGAGGCCGGAATTGCGCAGGTTGGCGATGAGGCCGTGCAATGCGGCGGTTGGGCCGGAGGAGGAAAATGATGCAGTCAGGGACGACGAGGAAGGTTGTGCAAGGTCAGAATGAGCGTGGTCTAAGATAGCCGAGCGTTGTTGTGCGAATGAAGAGAACGGAGAGAGGAGGAGGTCATTGAGGGTAGTGAGAACAGACAGCTGGACGCGTGTTATTGAAGGCATGACATCCTGATCCTGGATCGAAGGTCGCACACGAGATTACGATGAGGACTAAGTAAAATATTCACCTGGGACGGATTAAGTAACTCTCCATCGACATAAGGAACCGTCTCTCGGAAAACTGGAGCCTCCTGAGTACGTGGTGGGAGATCTGGTGCTAAGGACGTGGGCGTGATGGGGTGGGGTGGAAGGGCGGACTGTGAAGCGCGAAGTATGTAAGCGCGGTCAGTCGAAGAGAAAGGAGCGGGAATTGAAGTGGAGAGAGAAATTAGTTGATCGTCCACTGGGAGAGACTTGGATTTTGTGAGAGTAGCCATTGACTGGTTAGTCACTGTGGCGAGAGTCAGAGAAATGATTCTGATGGTGACCCCTGCCGAAGATAATAGACGCCCATTGCCTATTGTCATCACGTGCTCGTAATTAATTTCCTTGCATTTTACTGCATGGGCTACATCCCGCTTTATGTTACTGTAGTGACACGACTAGAACAAAATAACACTAGTCGCATCCTCTGCCGTAAATTCGATGTATTTTTACGTAATGTTAACAAGACGCCCGTATTCCACGGACCTCCCTGAGGTTCCCTCGCCTCGCCCTACCAAAGAACTACCCTTGCCTCGCTTCATCTTCTTTTCTACGAATAAAAAACGCCACTTTCACGGAGTTAACGCATATTCACTTCCTCGCTCACGCTCTCATTGTTGTATATTATTCTGACCTCGCAATCCTCCTATTACATCGTATAAGAACTTCAACACCTATCTCAGTACAGTATCATCATGCCTGCCCGTAGGTCACGCACCTCAAAGGTTGCCAGTCCCATCACCCACTTGCCATTTTTTTCACAGCGATACCAGTCTCCAGCGTAACTCCAAGCCATGTCCCAGATCTTAATGCCGTTCCGCCTCCTCGTTCCGAACCAGCGCTCGCAGGAAACTCCAGGCGAAGGCGAACATTAATGACCCTCCTCGATGTCCTCGGTGAGCTCACTAGAGACGAAGATCTCGGCGCTATTGGTGCGTACCCAGCTACCTCACACCAGCCTATTTAATAGCCATCGTCTGTAGGTGGCCGACGTCAACAACCCGGCTTTGAAGATGACCGAGATGTCCGTGGGTATCAAGGACTAATGTCATGCATGCCCCATACTAACTGCTTGAAAAGCTAGTGTTGACGAGCATCTTCAGCGAGTCGGCGCCGAGTCGTTTGACCGATTTCAAAGGTGTGGTTCATGCCCGTCACATCACGTGCTGTTCTGTCATCACGATAACGTGTTTATACTATAGGAGGGTCAACAATCTGGACAAAGAGGTAGGTCAATCAAGTTGACCAACTTGACAAGTCGATATCATTCAGCTTTCTCGCTCCAGCTCCGCAACTTTTCTAACGCCGCCCGTCAGCTTGGCAGCTCAGTTGGTATTCTGTCTTCTGCCTTCCATCTCAGGGAGCGCCTTGCCCAGATTGCGTGGCTCTTTTGTGAAAACGCAGCGGACCTCTTCCCCCGAAAAGTTTCTCATCAGCCCACAGAGCGGGCCATAAAACCGGACGTTATTCCTGGGCGGAAACGAGTTCGCTCTAAAGCACCCCCGCACGTACGTAGGCCCATAGTCCTCGAAAAGCTCGACCCCGAGGACTTCCCTGGTCAACTGGGGCTATTCGCCAGAGACGTTATCACCTTCCTGCACTGCCTTAACGAGTTCCCGGAATTTACAGACGAGGCCCTCAACGCATCCATCGTCGCTTTCGAGGGAGATCTTAAGGTTCGCGCCCGTCGTAGTTTATTTGGGTCATATCATTTATCTGTTACTAGTACTGGGCATCTTGCTTGAAAGCATATGAAGGCGAGTTGTCTCCGTAATCGCTATATACGGTGCTTACTTTCACACAGGCCAATTCAGGTATCCTGCGGTCCAGCGCTACCTCCATGACCTTGTGTCAGAGATAGGCGAACACATTGAATCGATCACTTCCTCACTTTCTGTGTTCATCGAGATCGGTCTGTCATGTTCATAGTCCATTGTTTCATTCGGGCCAACCCAAGAGATTTTCTACATGTAGGTGTCCCAACTATCCGATTTGCCCAAAAGCACGGTGCTACCAACCTTCTCAATCTGTCGACCGTGGCGACATTCTTTTCCGCCGTCACTGCGACCACGATGCAATTCACCTTCGACAGGCATGGTACACCACTCGAGGATGCCGTGAATGGCTTCTGGTTCACTTCAATGGTGTTCAGCATTGCTGCCTCCGTCAATAGTCTCCTCGGCTTGACGTGGAAGCAGGCTATGTAGTACGACCCAACTCCCATGTACCTCTCCGCCCTTCTCTGACAAGTTAAATCAGTCGGTCACCGGGTCACCGAGTCCCTTGGTGGGTCCTGATCTGGATAAAGCGCTCTCCCCTCGTCTTCCTTGTGCTCTCAGTGGCCTGCTTCTCAGTCGGACTCGTGCTGTTCGCATATTCATCCCAGCAGGTAGGCATCTTTCTTCCCGTCGTAAGCTTATCCAGAATCATCTTACCTCTATTTTTTACCCCAGAGCCCTGTCGTGTCTACAATCACCACCGTCTTCACCGCGTTCAGTTCCTTCGGTTTAGCTGCAGTGTCTGCCTGGTTCGCATCAGAGCGGTGGATTTTCTCTCGACACAAAGGCAGGAAGTGGCTACAGGATTCACTCGATGATTTATGGGATGCAATGATGTCCATTCCGCCGTTCCACCATTTCCTTGAGTGTCTGCATGTCCTTGGGCTCTGGACCTCATCAGTTTCGCGCAGAACGCGCGCCGCGGCAACACACGCCAACTCTGCCGTGACTTCCTTCTTTCACCGCCGCTCTGCTGAAACGTTTCACCCATCGTCTTCCGAGAACTCCCTTCCCAGCGCATCTCCAGATGCTGCCCTTTCCACCTCACTGCGCACGGGGCGTGGGTCTGAGACCACTTATGCCACATCGCCCTCTCCAACTATTGAGCCCAAGTCAACGCAGGGCTCTACAGTCTCCTTCACTCTTCCCTCGGAAAATCAGGCGGGAGTCACAGGTACTTCTGCTTCACCAACACCCTCACGTGGTCGCTTTGTCCAAGCCGTGCGCAACGTAATCAAGATGCAACACGCTACTGCACCCTTCTCTCTGCCCGCGGGCACGTTGTCTCCCACTCCGTTAGCACCCAATGGGATGCGTCTGAAAGACACTCAGCCTGTACCAATGCAGAGCTCTAGAGTGGCAGGTCTCGTACCGAAGTTGCGTGGCCTCGCTCCCACGCAGGATTTGGCGGCACATCAGGCATTAGTTCGACACCTGCAGTTCTCGCCCAATGGCAGGTTCTTGGCCACGTCGAGGTCCGTATTCTTGCATTTGGGTAGTAGGACGAAGGTGAGGAACTGATGTTATTGATCGTAACAGTTGGGACCGCACATCCGTCATATTCCATACGGGGGTAAGCACGTGTTCGTCCTCGAGGCTGGTGTGTTGTAAACCATGAGTTTGATAGGACCCATTTACCCACCATCGGACGCTCGCACACCCCTCGGGATTCGTCAGCCAAGTCGCATGGTGGGTCTTCCATTTGCTATCTGTTTTGATACCATCACGTACCCATGTGGTCACAGGTCACCGAGCGGAAACCTCATTCTGACGAAGCTCACTCGTTCGATCAAGGTCTGGACGGAGGTTAGTCTTACATCACGTTCTTCGTCACGTTCTCTGACTTCTTCTGCGTCCAGGCAGGCGTGTGCAGCAAGACTATTGATCGACATCGCTCGGTTCAGTCTATCTGCTGGATGCCAGGTGGTGAAGGTAAGCCTCCGAACTTCTCGCAGAGGTACACGCCTCGAGTTGCCTCCTGTTCGTTCCAGCGTTCATGTCCGTGGAAGGCGATGACGTCACCAAACTGGTAACCCAACCCTACTGATAACCCCTGGTCACATAAGCCTTACTTACATGCACTTCTTATCAGGACCTAACTGGCAAGGTGTTAGACATATATCACCTCGACCGCCTTGCGATACATGATGTCTCCGTAACTCCTGACGGGGAACGGTTACTTGCCGCGGGGACGCTGCTCTCCTCTGGTGATGGCTTACAGCCCAACAGGTGTCGAGCGGAAAAACGCATCATAGGTGGGTGTCTCTAGGCATGTGAGAGTTGCGTTCCCTTGAAGTAAGAAAGTAGCATATAATTTGGATCGGAAGGAAATCGAAAAGTAAGACCTAGATGGTACCTCAGTTTCTAGCTTTGCTGATGCCATACTATAACTCAGCCAGGTACCGGTACTCCATGATATCCGATACGTAACATTGGCGCAGAGTGGGCAATTCGCTTTGGTCAGTTGTGAGTTCAAGGTGATTATATCCCCAAAAGTGACACCCAGTATGGAAGCTTAACACTTTCCCTAGGCTCCACCCCAGCTCTGGAAGCTAGAGATAGTAAAGGATAGAAATAGGCCTGACGCGCCAGCAGTGAGGCGGCTGTCGCTTCGACATACCTATATGCCCAAATTCCCTGTAGATTTCGCTGGACCTAGTCATTTCGGAGGCAAAGATGATCAGCTTGTGCTTTGTGCTGGAAAAGGTGCACTTACTGGACTTTTTGCCTTCGCTGGCCTATGGCTAAAATACTTTCCGTAGCCGGAGATATCCACATCTGGGACCGCGAATCAGGAGTGCTGCTGCATCATGTCCCGGCACAGTCTCTTGGTGGCGGCGACCTGACGTGCATCGCTTGGAACCCCACAGCCGATCCTTTCATGTTCGCCACGGGCTCCCACGATGGCGCGGTGCGCGTATGGACTGCGCCATCCATGCCGCTGCGCAATACGCACGGCAGATCAGGTAGCATGACACCTCTTAGCGATACTTCGTCCCAGCTGCACCTCGATATCGAGCCTCGCGCCGAGGGTTCGTCTGGACAGCAGCAACACGAGCATTTCCTGTTCCGCGTCGAACCGCCCTACGAGCCCCGTGAGGACATCCCGGGCCCGTCTTCGCGACGTATGATCACATTCTCCACCCCACAATCACTGGACACCCCGTCCCAACCTCCGACACCTTTATGATCTACTACGCTACATACACAAACTCAAAGTTGGTTTATGTATATTTGTTTTCGTTTCCGATGTATCTTAGTATACTTACCTCGCTATCGCGTCGAATTCATATCGCTCGTCTATGCAAAAAGCCTCCGTGAATCACGTATCGTGAACTCTTTATTGTGAGAACCGAGCAAGGAATAAGCGCCCATAAACCCGGGAGTGACGTTGATAATCAATCCGAAGTTGACTGTGGCCATCTCAGTCCAAAGGAATTTGGAACCGCTGGGAAGTAGGGTTGGTGAAGAAGCCATTTTCCAGTCTGTTCAGTTGAGAGTAGCAGTTAGTGCGGGAATGAGACCTACTGTATCAAGTGCCACTGATGGTCTCATGGGAGAGCGCGTCTCTCGCGGTGTCCTTATCGCGGATCCTCTAATCGAAAGGAAAAAAACTTCCAGTACTAGTGCTTCCCTTGCGTCAGAGGACGTAACCAGACAAACATGAAGTGACCTCATGGGTCTTCCCACACAATTAATACTGGCACTGCGCAGGACAATGCTTTACCCAGGACGTGCAGTAGGTGCCAGTGCCTGTTACATATCCCATTGGATTGCCACCCCAGAACTGCACTCCTCTTATCCACGCCAAAGGATCCCCCCTTGGCCATCTCCAGCCGCCCGTCAACGATTGCCACGAGAGTTACGCACGCGCTCACACAACATAGAAACCTGCCACTCGTCGTTCTCGCTGGATACTTCACTTTTCCCAGTCCCGCATTGTCAGAGTCAGAGCATTTCGATTGGAAAAGGCTTTCAGTCATCGTCATATAGAAACCCAATCACTCGCGCAGGTTTTCAAAAATGACATCCAGTCATCGCCGAGAGCCCATTTCCATCGACGTGGGAAGCGTCTTTGAGCCTCCAGGAGAGGGAAATGCCCGGAGGGAGCAGACGCTGTCGAGGTTTCTAGATACGCTCAACGAGCTGGGCACTGGCAGGCACGACTCCGGCGAAGTTGACCCTATAGGTTCGTCCTTCTATCCTGTTAACGAGTGCAACGGCTCAACGTATCGAGTTATTCATGAACTATAGACGTAGTACAACACGCGAGCTTTGAGGATGACGGCGACGTTCGTAAGTTGAGCATTAAAATGTAAGTGTGTGCGACGCTGACGAGCACTGTCTCCGGACAGCTGGCGTAAACGAGCAGCTCCAGCAAGCTGGTGCAGACGCATTCAATCGATTTCAAAGGTACGCTCGTACGGTGATCTTGCCGATCGTTGACATCTCATGGCGCCCACTTCCATATAGGAGAACTAACAATTTCGACAAAGAGGTATGTGGCTATGTACATACTCTTCACCATGGCACATCTCACGCGCACTCACATGACCGCAATGATGCTCCGAAAAACCAACCAGCTGCGAACCTGCGTCAACGCAGTTCGGCAGCTCGGAAGCTCTGTCGCCATCCTCGCCTCCGTATTCCAACTCCGCGATCGCCTCACTCAGATTTCTTTTCTTTTCCGTGAGAACGCAGCAGATTTGTACCCACGCAAGGTTTTGCGTCTGCCGAGGGAGTCTCTGGCGGGCCGGAGCAAGTTCCCGAGGCGCAGGCTCGCCAGACTGCATGCCCCGTTGGCACGTGGTAGACGGCGCCTAGAATTCGATAAGCTTGACCTTGAAGACTTCCCGCAACAGCTCGAGCTGTTCGCGTCGGACCTCTCAACATTTCTGTGTAGCCTCAGTGAATTCCCAGAGTTCACAGACAAGGCGGTCGATGCACCCATCATCGAATTTGAGGACGACCTCAAGGTAGGACCTTGTGCTGTTCCACATAACTATGAATGTTGAGGACGTAACTAGTATTGGGCGTCGTGCCTCATAGCTTACGAAGGTGCGCAGTATTCATTGCAAAGCGTCGTGATTAGACTTACAGTCGAAAAGGCCAACTCAAGTCACCTGCAGTTCGGAGATACTTACACGAGTTGATGACAGACATGGGCGACCATCTTAACTCAGTTAGCGCAGCATTGTCCATGTTCATTGACGTTGGTTTGTTGCCACCTCTTTGTTGTGACGCTACTTTGAAATTGACCAGTGGTTCGTGGTATAGGTATTCCAACTATCCGTTTCGCGCAACAGCACGGGGCGAGCAATTTTTTGAACCTCTCGACGATCGCGACATTTTTCTCCGCCGTTACGGCGACGACCTTGCAATACTCTTACCAAAACGTTGGCACAGGCGCCGCAGATGCTGTCAACGGATTCTGGTTTACGTCTCTGGTGTTCAGCATTGCGGCTGCCGTCAACAGCCTCCTTGGGCTGACCTGGAAGCAATCTGTATAGTACGTCGAAACGGGGAGTGATGCGCTCTCCTCTGACCATTTCTTGCAGTCGCTCGCCAGGACACCATGTCCCTTGGTGGGTTTTGATCTGGCTCAAACGCTCGCCTCTGGTGTTCCTCGTGCTGTCCGTGTCGTGCTTCTCCATTGGTCTAGTTCTCTTCAGCTACTCCTCTCGACAGGTACGTTTTGCATAGATCTTTGAAAGTTGCCGACCCCATATCAAACTCCAACCCTAGAATTCTGCTGTCTCTGTAATTACCACTGTCTTCACCGCATGCAGCAGCTTCGGCCTCATTGCTGTTTCTATGTGGTTCATATTCGAGCGCTGGGTCTTTCTTCGACATCGGGGATCAAAGTGGCTTCGGGACTCATTAGATGACCGTTGGATCGCCCTCGTCGAGGTTGTTTCCCGCGACCGACTACTTCCAGCCATGCATCGCACGAGTGACGCTTTGATTAAAGCGAAAGCCTCTGTAGCCAAGCTCTTTCGACCTCAACCCACCACCGAAATAATCGCTCCCTCCGACTCGTGGAGCACGTTGGCTCACACCGCCTCTTTTTCTGTGAGACCGACATCATACCATTCCACAGGACGCCCGAGAACCCGTTCACCATCGCCAATGTCCGCCGCAAATCCCGAGACACAGACCTCGGGCCACAATCCGCCCGAGGAAGTGAAAGACGAGGCTACTCCCCCGGCCGCTATGCCGGCACGGCGGGCCCGCTTTGTACAGGCTATCCGTTCTGTGATCATAGCGCAACAAGGGTCTTCAGGTGTTCCACGTACAACCCCGAGCATATTCAGCCCCGAGGGCGTGCGTCAGGAAGAGCTACTGGGCCTTATACGCAGCTCCCGTGTTGCCAGGCTTGCTCCAAAACTAAGGGACTTTGCACCAACCCAAGAATTCGCTGCACACCAAGCTCTGGTGCGCCACCTGCAATTCTCGCCCAAGGGTAACTTCTTAGCCACGTCGAGGTTAGCGTCTTGTCTCGGTTGCCCCTGAGACTATCTCTGACAGCCTACATTTCTAAAGCTGGGACAATACATCCGCTATTTTCCGCACTGGCGTAAGCTCTGATACCATCCCCGGTTCTACGGCATCCCTAACATGTGGTTTGCAGGACCCTTTCTCGCCCCACCGCACGCTCGGCCACTCAAGTTATGTGAGCCAAGTTGCATGGTCGCAAAACTTCTCTGTCCTTTCGTCGCTGCTAGCTGATTGACTATCATAGGTCGCCATCGGGCAGCCTGCTCTTGACGAAGCTCGCACGTTCGATAAAACTCTGGACAGATGTTTGTTCATCCGATCTTTTGAAGGCGGCTCAGTTGACCCATCTGGGTTCGTAGATGGGTGTCTGTCGTCAGACCATTGAGCGGAATACTTCGATCCATTCTGTTCGCTGGCTGCCGGGTAGCGAAGGTCAGTTGAATTCATCAGAACACTGCCCTCGAAAGTAAACGTCATATCACGCAGCTTTCATGTCCGTGGAAGGTACTCAAATTGTAAAATTGGTGAGCCATCTTTATGGGACAGTTCATCCCCGGGTGTTCTGACGTATACTCTCAGGATCTGACCGGCAAAGTGAGCTTCGATCCAACTGTTAGAACCCAGTCTCATGTTGTCAGGTACTGGACACTTACCACTTCGAACGCCTCGCAATCCATGACGTGTGCATCACACCTGACGGCCAACGTCTTCTTGGATTTGGTACCCTCCTGTCTTCCGGCGCTGGCTTGAAACCAAGTAGATGCCGTGCGGAGAAACAAATTATTGGTGCGTTGAACGCGCGCTCCATACCTGGCAGCATCTCCTGACATTATGGTCTTGATGTCAGTCTACAACCTAGACTGTAGGGTTGTCGAGACGTAAGCACCGTTCTACTTCCTGGATATGACCTTTGACTGTGCTGCTACCGCAGGCACATTCCACTGCTTCATACCGTTCGAGGCATTACCCTCTCGAGAAGCGGGCAGTTTGCCCTAATCAGTCACGAGCTGAAGGTTCGTTGGGGCAGCGTCGTCAACTACGTTGAACCGGTGCTCTAAAATTGTGGATAGGTCCCACCTCAATTATGGAAATTAGTGGCATTCTATGACTGGGAAAAAACCGAGCCCATCCAAACGATGACGCTCTCGCTCCGACATACTTACATCCCCAAGACCGCGGTGGATTTCGCCGGGCCCAGTTCCTTTGGGGGAAGAGACGATGAACTGGTGCTTTGTGCGGGAAAAGGTGAGCCGTGATTTTCTCGGTCATTCGCCGCGCTGAGGATAATTGCCAGCTGGGGATATTCATATATGGGACCGTGAATCCGCATCATACTTACACCACATCCGGGCGCCAGCTTTGGGGGGCGACATGACTTGCATCGCTTGGAATCCTGCTGCTGATCCGTTCATGTTCGCGACAGGGAGCCACGATGGTACGGTACAGATCTGGACGACACCAGGGACACCACCACGCAGTTCACGTCCACCATTCACGAGCACTACACCGCGTACGGAGGTGTCGGCGCCACAACCGTCTGAACGAAGCGCTGTTCGCCTGGTCGTTCCAGTTCTGCGAGAGCCCAGTCATGTATATGCACCGGGGGACAAGCAGAATACCGCTAACACCGCAGAAAGGCTCCCAGTTGCCCCACTCTCACTACATAGTCACACTAGCGCGCACTCGTCACGCGAGACACTCGGAGTACCATCTCAGCCGTCAAACGCTCTTGGGTTGAGACGCCATTCGTGGGTCTAACGGACAACGATATGTACCACACGACTTGTAGTCTGAAAAGTATAAAATGTATTTTGGAAGCTAAAACAGCTTGGAAGATGCCGCGTAAAAAATGACGCGACTGTGGCTGGTACTCGGCAGCTGTATAAGACGCTGCTGGCACCATCACGTAAGGTGCGACGGGCTCTGAGTTCTCTGTATTTGCGTCAGGCTTTAGCCTGTATGAAACTCCTAAATGGAACTCACGCGAGACGAGCAACGGAGGGGCCGGCGTAACACTGGGACTCCTATGTCCGCTGTCACGGTGAGAGCGCCCGTGAGAATGGGAGCGCGAATGTCCGTGCGACGACTGGGAACGGTGATGGTGGTGGTGGTGGTGGTGGTGGTGGAGACGGTCGCTGGAGTGAGGATGTGTACATGGACAAGAATGATGGCCTTGTGACCTGTGATGAGGATGCTCAGTTTGATGGGAATAATTATTGTAAATGTCTTATCTCAACGTACATTGGTGCAGGACTAGAGGACGGTAGGTGAGCCGGGGAGTTGTTTATTGCGACAAATGTGCCCAGAACAAATGGTGTCGTAAGAAAGAAACCTACGGAGCAGGGCCAGGTGCCAACGAGCTGGAACGAGGATGACCGTAGTGGTGGGGGTTCCTGTGATGGCTGCTAGGGAGTGAGAGGACAGAGAAGGGGGAGCGATAGTGAAGGCAAAAGCAGCGAGGCGATCTCGCAGGGTTGAGGCACGTGAAGAAAATCACACAAGGAGGAAATGGGGCTCGCAACAGCTCTAGAACACTGGGTTGTTTGCCTCTATTCCACAGAACACAGAGCTTAAATTCATCAGAGAAGGCGCAGGAGCGCATGGCGAAAATCGTAAAGCACGGTGTAAGAAACTACGAACCAAGCGGACACGACGAGAACAGACCGGAAAGTAAGGAGTATGAACCGGAAGTGAGATGCAGAGAAAGAGAAGGGGGCGAAAGAGGGCGCAAGATCGACGCAGAACTTGAAAGGTAGGAGACACAGGAGAGCCGAGACGAGGGTTCAGAACCGAGATACCAGGCAGAACAGGTAACACAAATTTTTAGAAAAGGGGGTGCGCCCTCAGTAGGTCATCGGGACGCCGCTGCAACCACACAGGGAGTGATAGAGGAATAAAAGAAACATACCGTAACGGGACGAGAACAACGGAGACACGAGGCAAGTAGCTGGCCGAGGCGCAAAGGTCTAAGCGGTGCGCGAGGCGGCACAGCAAGGTAACCTAAGAGAAACAAAGAGATAAACGAGACAAGTGGTGGCGTTGTGCACGCGAGCGGGGAAAAGGGTGAGGAGGCGTTAGCCTGGGTGGCGCACCGAGGAGCGAGGGTCGTTGCGGCATCACCGAAAGGAACGCGCGTTTACGGAGGCAGCGGACCCGCGTCCGTCACAATCCCTCTCGAACTCGTGCATGTGCTAGATACGCTCGCTTTAACGCTCGTCGTGATGGAGCGTGTGTACCATTGGGAGGGGTATGAGGCTTGTGGCCTACTAGGTGAAGCTGGGTCCATGTGCGACGATTTACGCCAGCCTGCTTCCGAGACGTAAGGAGGTGGCTGAGTGACCACGTTAGCCTGGGGAGGCGATGCGACCTGTACTTCCACGAGCTCGAATCGCGTAAGCGTGGCAAGGACGATAGGCCAGGCTGTTCGGCCGATTTGCGCGGTCCCGCGCTGGCTCTGGTGGCGGACTCCCAAGCAAATTCGGTCGCGATCGACGTTCCTGAGCCCCGGAAAGGCCTCCTGAGCAAGATCGATGGCATGCTAGACCCAAGGGTCGGTATCCGCGCTCGTCGAGGGACACAAAAGTAAAATACGTACCTCGTAGGAATCTCCCGGAGTAACATAAACCATTCTTGAGCCGTAGCAGTACGTGAGGATGTCGGGAGGATTTCGGGGCACGTTACCTGCTGGTGCTGGACGACTCGAAGTAAAAGTGCGCGAAACCGGTCCCGCAGGAGCAGTAGACAACTTGGGTTGCCACCGGAGAGCCATGGGTGTCTATAGAAGTTATGAGTGATTATTGAGGGCAGCTGCGTGCATTTTTATATTTCGTTCCCATAGCTTGTATCAGGAACAATCCCAGAGTACTGCCACACTGGCCTGGGCGGTGGGATTGGTGCATCGTAGGTCCCAAAACTTGAAAGCTGTACAAGTGAATTAGGCCCTGTTCGGGACCCGGTCTTGAAATCCTGGGGCTGACCGATTTTGAGACCAACTCCAACTCGCACGCATTTTGAGGCGAGATCATAACACATGTCACAACATGTCATATATTAGTCACACCATATCCTATTCGTCCGAGTCGTAGCCAACTGCGGCTGCCATTAAAAAGGACCAGAAAAAAAGAGGTCTTCGAAGCAAGAAGAAGGTCCTGGCATTTGTTGGGACAATTGCAGCCGCAGTGATAGCCACTTCCGTTGCTCTGTCACCTCAACCAAAGCACACTTCTATTCTTACCAGACAACGTTGGATTGAAGAGCTTCTCAAAGGGCATCCGGATCGAGTTCATGAGCAAATCAGGATGAATGAGCATGTTTTTATTGTCGTCATCTACATCAGTCCAGACACAACGGCCTCCGCCTCCACCATCTGTGGCTGCTGCATTGTGATTCTCCTTGTTGAGATTTGTAGTCTTTGATCTGGCCATGGAAGAATAGGAAGTTTATAGGACACAGTGGAGGTATCGAGGGCAAGTAACGACAGTGATAAAAGCAAGGACGCAATGAAAAATCACGGTGACAAGGCTTTGTCACGCTGGAAAGCAAAGCCAGCTCTTTCCGAACACAGTTTCAGCTCCGCTTCAGCTCCGACACGTTGATTTTGGCTGGTGGCTTTGTCCAAAGCTGGGGACCCGAACAGGGCCTTAACTTAATACTGGCGCTCAGGCTGAGCTCAGTCAGTCATCCGGACCAAATGGACTCAGACTTCCTGACACTCAGGCTGCCACATGTGCCCCGTGCATGACTCATGGCTGCTTCCCTTCCGACTCCGACTGTATATAGTGGGATTCAGTGTTATTATCGGTGGTATTATGATGTGTGGCCATGGCCTCGTTCTTAGTCTGCGGTATCGCTTCAACACGGGCCCGGGTGCCGAGAGGCCCAGAATGGCATCACATGCTGACAGTCCGAGTCGGAAATCATACACCCTCACCCAAACCAGTGAGAACCTCGAACATGCCCTGGCCCCGAGCTCTGTGCACAGCTGGTCCATGCTCTGCTTTTGCACTGCTCCCTTTTGTCTTGCGATGCCTCTTCCCTTTCCCGTCCTTCTCGGGGGCGAATGCTCCCTCCAGGCCATCTACACAAGCGTCCCACAAACCAGACGGGAGATGCTGTGTGTCTGTAGCATTGGCAAGAGTGTGGCTGCAAGCACTCTCAGAGAACATCGATGCTTGGTTAGGTACCTTGTTTGTTAAAAGTAGGGCTTGGGAAAGCATCTCAATGGCATCAAACGTGGTTAGTATCTGGGCAGTGAGCTGAACGCTGCGGTTCTCTGGTGGTGGGCTGAATGGCTCGACCGATGTACCTCCTTTCTGCGAGCAAGGCCAAGAAAAAGACGCCAAGGAGGCCTTGGCCTCCCTGGTAGTCTACTGCTCTTTTTCTCGCTCGGTACTATCGGATGGTGAGGCGGATTACGACCCATCTCAATGACACAGCGGCGGCTCAGCGGACATCAGGTATTCCGACGGAAGGGCCTTGACCAAACGTGTGTTGGAGCCCAGTGCACGTAAGAACACAGTTAGCCGGAGTTCCCCATTCCGAAGTTGAATGGGAAAAATGTCGAGGTCATTTCGCTGTTGATGGGATGTCGGAGAAAATGCAGAAACACGATTGGGGATTATTGACTCCGTAGACTCCGCGGTCCATGATCATCGCAGATTGGGCGTGATCATGCCATCTGACGTTATCTACTGCCATGTTTGGGCAAAGGCCAAGATGGTCATGGCTAAAGATCTCGCCTGTCACGGTAACTGAACATACCCGAGAATCTATCATTCCAATATCATGCAATTGTTACATGGAACATAGGCGATCATGTTCATGGAGAATCTATTATCCCAATATCACTAGTATCATGCTTGTGTGCATCTTCAATCCCCCCGAGCCACGTGGCCCAAATATATTGCAGCGACTGTTCATGGGTGACACGCCATTGAACGATGTGCCCCTTGCCGCTTTATGGCACGCTCGCGAGCACAGCACCACGTACCAGAACCCTATCGACTAAGAAACGGAGCGATATCTGTGAGTCCCCGTTCAGTAGTCTTGTTACTTGTTCAAAACTTTGAACCAACATGCTTCTTCAAGTTAGTGATTTGCTTGCGGCCATTAATAACACATCAAGGCCGATTTCATTTGCGACCATCCCTCTCGTACGACCCGCAGGTGGCAAGCGCACCTTCGGATGGCCAGCCTCACCGATTGCGCAGCGCATACCATCTTCCAGCTCGTGCTACTTGTCAGTGTCATCGGGGGATCGTCGTCGACTCGGTGGCCACACCTCTGTATCGCCGCAAATATTACGCAGAGCACGGATGCGTTCATGGATCCTGGTTTGACATTGCAGAACCCGCGTTTGGGCTCACCCTCGTGGGGGAGTTCATCATCAAGGTCGTCGCCGAGGGGTTCCCTATCTTGGCCCCTTAGTTCGACCGGGGCCCCTCTTTCGACCACTTCAAATATCTTCACCAAAATGGGCCCAATTGAGCTCAAACCTTGTATATATGCTCTAGTAGACATTCCTATTACAATAGTGGTCTTTTTTCTGTTTAAAGTCGCAAGGAAAAACAAGATCGAAAAAAGGGCCTCTGTCATGCAGGGCAGGCCGATGGATTGGATGTCGTGTCGGAGCTTTAACCAGTAAACGCATCACGTAATGCATACCGAATGTGGTTGAACCAGAGAGAAGCACCGCACAGGTGAAAAGCGCATTAAAGCAAGTAAAGCAGGCTCGGCGACCAGTTACTGAGGAATCTGCAGCTGTGATCGACAAGAATCTCATAAATACCTCAGGAACCTGTAATATTTTGGAAGAGCTGGCGGCGAGAGAGGCGATGGTGGTGGTGAGCCACGGCGACGATAATGAGAAGGACAACGGGAGACGGTGAAAATTTTGACCCGGTGGCTACGACCATAGTACTCAGAGCGCAATCGGCCAGATATCAGATGCCCACGGTTGCTTTCAGCGCCGCGCTGCCTCTCACTTGTATTATCGTTGATAACCCCGGGGAGATTGAAACGACGATCGGTTTGTCTTTTTCATCGATTTCGAGTTGTCGACCGGTGAGATCCGGTTAGCCTACTGGCATGGCATCCGTCGATGGCTTCTTGGTAGGGGGTTTCTGCTTCCATTTCTTGATTGGCGCGGTTGAGCCAAAGGCAAAGAGATATCTATTGGCAAGCAGTGATTAGAGCCGTGTGCCGTCAGGGTCCTCGAAGGCGAATGATAGGGAGGACACGGCGTCTGGTTTGTAGGAAGAGGGGTCTCGTACCCATGAAGGGCGTTGGGTGATCAGGAGTGTGGCATAAGAGGGGTTCTCTGCGGTGAGGGCTGAGTGGCACTCATCTGGGGTGTATGCATCTCTTCTTGTGGAGGTGCCAGTGGGCACGCGGTTGATAAGGACTCTGGACCATTTGACGTTGGCCCTGACTGTTAGTTCAGCGTTAGGGGGGAAGGAGGGTGCCAAGGCCTTCTTTACGGCCAGGGCTATAGTAGGGAGAGAAGCTCAGAGCTGTTCGAATGTGAAACCATGCCTTGCAGTGACAACCAGGTTCCCACGTGAAGTCCACCTTGCAGCGGCGATGCGGAACTGGCTGTGGCTCACCTCAAGGTGGTCGTTGATGACCTCGCAGGTTTCAGTAGGGTTGAATTTGGCGTGCGGAATGTCATTCAACACCACTACAGCCCTAGGCTGTGATGGTTTGGCGGCTAAGGAGGTATATGTAGGAGTGTTGCCGCTTGTTCTAAGCATCGTGTTTGCTTGCCCAGTGTTGTCAGTGGCTTTCTGATTAGGTGTGGGCTGCGCAGGGCCTTGTAGGCTGCTCACTGTCTTAGACAGTGCGGCGAAGGAGTCCTTCATGGCGAGAATCTCCTTGCAGAGAGTGTCAGAGGTTGAGGCAGTAGTGTTAGGGGTCGTGGGGGTGGTCCCTAGAACTTTGGCTGTGGTGGGGCTGGAGAGGAACGATTGATAGACATTTCGTATCTCGTCTCTGAGTCCAGGCGGCCTGGACTCAGAGACGAGATACGAGGTGAGCTATCAAGCATACGCTTGGTGGCCTCTGTAACAGAGCTGAGGACGCCAGCTAACTGCTGGAGGGTGGGAGGGGGGTCAGATAGCGGGTTAATAGTAGACATGATGGTGGTAGGTGGAAGAGAGCCTGTAAATGGCTGGGACGGTGCTGGCGTATGGTCCGGGTCTGGGTACCGGGGGTCTGCGGACCTGGGAGGTGGAGATTGTTGCTGTTGTTGCCAGTGCGGTTGAGGATAGTCTTGCTGGCCACGTCTCTCGGACTGAGGATGAGATGTGTACAAAGGATTGGACAGTACGGAAATATCCTGGCGTTGTCTTGGCGGTGAACCATGAGGGTGGGGTGAGTGTACGTGCCGCAAACGTTTTGAATCCTGGGTAGAAAAGGGGGGGATATGAGTCCGGGCAGCATTGTACCCCCCAGCGTGATAGGATACGCCCTGTAGAGGTGCATAGAATTGCCCGCACTGTTGGCCTCCCCCATAGCATCCTGAGTTTTGTGGGGTAGGGACTGGGACTGGAGTCTGGCTATATTGAGATGAGGGTGCGAAAGTATTTGTCGCCATGATGGGTTGCTGGTGCGACGATGTGACTTGCGAGTCCCTCGACGGCAGGAACGTTGACCCGGAGGCAGGACCTGAGTGGCACCATGAGCATCTCGATTAGTGTCAGTAATGGTGATGCCTACTTACGTTCCCAGTAATGGCCCGCCTGCTGGGTCTCGTTCTCGTACAAAGGTTGTGTTTGGCTAGATGTATCTGGCAGGACGCTGCTGGAAGTGCTCTGCCGGTCAATGGCACTCTGAATAGGCTGCAACGACCGCGGTTGTTGTGAAGACCTACGGCCAGAGCCATACGGGTCGCCTGTGCTATGGCATCAGAGTAAGAACCATTGCGAGGTACAAGGGGAGTCACTCTGATAGTAATAGGGGGAACTCATAGCGGTCTACTAGTATGTTCTTACGACTGATTGGATTGGCTTGAGTATTTGAGCGTTATCGCGACAATGTCACCTAACTTGGGTGAAGTCCAGGCGCTGATGCCAGTTCAAGTCTAATTGTAAGAATCGTGTGACGCGGTACCCTGCTCAAAGTGAACAAGGGGGGCAGTTGGCTGTAGTGGCTGAACCTTGGCAGTGCGGGCAATGTCGCTCCATTTAATACCACCCCAAGGCCCTGAGCATTTGATCGCATTGCCATCGATATGTGCCACACAACTTGTAGTCTGAAAAGTATTAAAAATATTATTTTGGAAGCTAAAACAGCTTGGAAAGATGCAGCATAAAAAATGACGCGAAGGTGGTTGAACTGGCATACCAGAGAGGAGCACTGCACAGTTGAAAAACGCAATAAGGCAAGTAAAGCAGGCTCGGCGACCAGTTACTGAGGAATCTATACCCAGATCTGTGGTCGGCCAGAATCTCATGGATATCTCGGGAACCTGTAATATTTTGGAAGAGCGGCGAGAGAGGCGGTGGTGGTGACGATGGCGAGAGGGACAACAGGGACGGAGAAATTTTGAATCCGGTGACTACGATCATAGTACTTGTATTGTTATCGTTGTCGTTGATAACCCCGGGACGCTCGAAGCGACGATCGGTTTGTCTTTTTTTTCTCATCGATTTCGATGCGAATCTTATCGAAAAGGCTTGAACGATCAATAACAATATCTTCAATCTATCGCATCTCAGACTCAGGCTCAGGCTCAAGCTACTCTCTCCTCCTCCGAACCGTTCGCAACAACAACTACCACACGACTCGGAGCATGTCCTCTAAACCCACCCAAAGAACCGTCGCCGTCGCCGTCCTGGGCGTCGGGCTCGTCGGTTCCGAGTTCGTGCGCCAGCTCCAGGCGCTCCCGCCCCCGCACCCCTTCCGCCTCGTCTCCCTCTCCTCCTCCAAAGCGACCGTCTTCAACGCGGACGGCATCCCCCCCTCCTCCGACTGGCGCGCTCTCCTGCGCAGCCCCTCCTCCTCCTCGGGAGCGTCCCTGGCAGACCTGACGCGCACCCTGGCGGCGCTCGTGCGCGGCAACGACAACGCCGTCGTCCTGGTCGACAACACGTCTTCTGAGGATGTGGCGGGTGCGTACCCGGCGCTGCTGCGCGCCGGCGTGCACGTCGTGACGCCGAACAAGAAGGCGCTTTCGGGTTCGCAGGCGCTGTACGACCAGATCGTGAGCGCGAGCCTCGAGAGCGGGGCCAAGTTCCTGCACGAGTCTACCGTCGGCGCGGGCCTGCCCGTCATCTCGACGCTCAAGGATCTCGTCGCGACCGGTGACAAGGTGCCTGCACATCATATATACATATATATATATGGCGGACTTGCTGTGTTCCGAACTAACGTGTGTACGATAGGTGACCAGGATCGAGGGCGTCTTCTCTGGCACGCTCAGTTACATCTTCAACGAGTTCTCGACGGGGTCCGCAGACGGACCCGCATTCTCCACCGTCGTACGCACCGCACGCGACAACGGTTACACCGTACGTCTTCGTCTTCCAATCCCCCAATCCCCTCTTTCCTACCTACCTGATCCTTCACGGCTTCGCTCGGCTTCGTAGGAACCCCACCCAGCGGACGACCTAAACGGCGCCGACGTAGCGCGTAAACTGGCCATCCTCACGCGTCTCCTCACAACGAGACCACACGACCACGACCAGCAAGAAGCCCCAATCCTACCGCTTCCAAACGGCTACGCCTCGGTGCCGACGCAATCCCTGATCCCCTCCAGCCTCGATCTCTCCTCGACCCCCACGGGCGACGCGTTCCTGGAAGCGCTCCAAGCGCACGATTCACACTTTGGCGCTCTACGCGCCGAAGCTGCGCGACAGGGTGGCGGCGGCGCAGTACTGCGCTACGTCGGTGTGATCGACGTCAACGCTGGGAACGGCGGTGGGTCGGTCAAGGCCAGTCTTGAGCGGTGGGTCTCTTCCTCCCAGGCCAAAACATATTTTCATCATTGATGAATGAATCCAAAGATACCCGACGACGCACCCGTTTGCCACGTCACTTGGCGGGTCGGACAATATCATCATGTTCCATACGGAGCGTTATGGCCCGCGTCCATTAATCATTCAGGGTGCAGGCGCGGGGGCGGCTGTCACGGCTATGGGGGTGCTCGGTGATCTGCTCAAACTGGCGTAAGCTCAAATTTAAGCAGTAAAAAAGCAAACAATTTTGTATGTTTTGTAATATAACAGTAGTCTCTTGAATGCAGTACGCTCGAACTCGATAAAGTTGACTTTGTTTGCTGAACCAGAACGCAGCAATGGCGATACAAGTTATTCATCGTATATACGTTCTGCAATATCAAAACCTTCCCCCTCCTTCTCACTTCCACCAAAGCACTGCACCAGAGCAATACACACCAAAGGTAAACGCGTATGGACACATTAACGATGTCGAGCACGAAGATGAAAGGGACGTATGCGCAATGTGGGGGAAGATTAGGCAGACAGCAGTTAAAACGATGAGATTCTAGTGATGAAACAAGAATGGTGAAGGAGCGTGGAATGACAATGGAGGGCCCAAACAGAAGAGGGACAGAAGATGGGGAGGGTTGGAAGAGTGGTGAGTAACTTGCGCCCTGGACTAGGTGGGGGATAAGGTAGAAGCGCAAGAACTCTGCCGCTTGTATGAAAGGGGATTAACGGAGGGACGGGGAAGGACGGAGGGGTGGTGAGTATGCGCGCGCGCGCTTGACGATAGAAGAGTAGGTTCGCTGTAGACGACAGACAGTTAGAAATCAGAGCACGGAGCGAATCAACTAGGAAAAGATGACTCACAGGAACTACCAATAACATACACGACCATTTGGAAAAGGAAACCTGCCAGCGAAATACCAGAGGGAGACCGCAAGAAAAAAAAAAACAAAGCACGGCTACCCTCGCCCCAATAGAGAAATCGCTAATACACACAAGAAACAAGGCAATAACTTGGGTGGAAAAGGATAAGAATGCTGGTAGTAGGACGAGGATGGGGAGCGATGCATTGATGGGATGATAGAAATGGTAGTTGATACAAGGGAAAGAAAATAAGATCAAGTGCGTATCGTAAATACTGGGAAGGCCTAAGGCGGGTGAGAAGGGGAGAGAAAAGGCGGAGAGAAGGATATATATACTAACTTAAGCTGGGTTCATCGACGATAACGTCCCAAGAACCAAGAACACGGGGAATTGGCGGCTAGAGAGGAGATTACCTGCACGTTGTCCGTGACACAAGGCAAAACGCAATAGGACGGGGGATAAATAAGCAGGCCAGCCAACGAGGGGCGACCGATGTAGTGTATAGATGCGGTGACGGCGGGGGAGATGGGCATTTGAGTTTTCGTAGATATGTCAACCGACCGTGGTCGCTCTTTTGTACAACTTTGAGACTTCGCCTTTCTAATTTGTACGAAGTCCAAAAAGTAGATTACCAGTGCGAGATGCGAAAGCATGCAATGTGTCGTTGATGAAACATGGGAGAGCCGATAGAAACAAGGGTGAAAAAAAATAGACGTGCATTCTTGGAAGTTGATAACGGCGGTCTTCGTCGACAGCTTGGGATGAATACGGAAGTCGACGAAGGAAACGAGTGTCGTGAACGAAAAAAAAGGGAGGGGGGAAAGACCACAATGTGTTGACGGAGGTAGAGTGAGAGCGACAGTTGACATCGAGATTGAAATTTAATCGGTTGCGATGGGGACCCAGAGGTGAACAGTATAACCAGAGAGAGCAGAGCACAAGATCCAAACGTCGAGTGAATAATAATATCGGGAAAGGTAATCCCGGCGTGTCAACGCCGCGGTCGATAATGAAGGAATAAGTTGATCGACGCCAGGCCAGGCTGTTTTGAAGGAAAGTAAACCCCCAATGGAGTGGAGCTCAAGACGACCGACAAAGTTTCGAAACCTAGCAATGCAAATGAGATTATACATACATTTTACGTAAGAAAAACCAACCTCGGATAAAATGGGCGCTTGTTACAAAGTAGCCTGGGCCTTGAAGGCCGGAGCCGGCAAGACGTCGGGACTGGGGGAGTTCTGGAACTTAGAACTAGCCCAAAAGTCCCTCTTGCTGCCCATGGGGGTCGAGGCTGCCGAAGCAATGCGGCGACGGGGAGGGATATCGTCCTTGGCTTTCCGCTCACCCGAAGGGTCAGATAGGGAGGAAGATGAGCTATCCTCATCCATGGAGAGGTTGAAAACACCCTCGCTTGGGGAGCGGGCGTGCTGACGCTTGCGCTCCGGAGTGGGAGTGAATGTCGGTGGCTTTGGGTTGAAGGGGAAGCTCGAACGAGGGTTCGTCAGTGGTGCAGTGCGGGGACCGTCATCGTAGACGAGAGACGGTTGCCAGGTGACGTGGCCACCCCCGACACGAACGGGGGTAGAGGGCGCGAATACGTCATCGTCCTCGGCATCAGTCAGGTCATCACAGATGGGGAACACATCCATGGCCGACAGAGTGGGAACGGAGCGCGAGACAGGCAGCGGACGACTCTGCCAGGTTGGAAGCTGTCCGTGAGGGCGAGGAACGGACATGGCCTTGGATGGAGTAGGGGTGGAGAGCACATCGGTAACGTTCTGACGACGTCGGGCAAGCTTGCCACTGGGGCGGGGAGCGAGCTTGGGAGTGGGATGGACAGGAGGTTTAGCCCTGGCGGGGTTGGAGGGAGGATTGTCGGATTCGCTCTCTGAAGAAGCCAGGAAGGGATCAAAGGAGTTGTGGTGACGGGCATGACGAGGCGAGGTCGCCTTGTCGGGAATCTCTGCCTGCGAGGGAAGGTTGGAAGGGTTGGGGGGAGAACCCTGATGAAGCTGTGACTGGTGTCGCCGGTTGTTGTTCCTGGGGATAATGGTCTGAGAGTTGCTCCTGATAACGGGAAGATTAAGGATCGTTGTCATTAGACGATGCGACCGGAGAAAATTTTTACCTGGGCTTTGACTTGTCCTTGCCCTGTTTCGAGCTCTGACGGCCACGTGGAGGCTTCTCTGGGGTGGGCGATAAAGTAGTAGGAAGGATATGCGACTTGGTTACAGGACGAGTGGAAGAGGAAAGCTTGTTTAGGTCTTCGGAGGATTGAGGCTGTGCCGCCGCAGGCGACGGCGGTGACTGACGGGCAGTGCCAGTTGGCTTTGACTTGCTATGCGTTGAGCGAGGTTGACGATTATGATGATTGTTGTGGATTTGCTGTTGCTGCTGAGAACGAGGAGGAGTGACTGGATGGGGCTTTGATAAAGAAAGCAGGCCAGGAATGCGAGTTGGCTGTACAAGTACGGCTGGAGGAGCCGAGGGATGACGACGATGGTAAGTTGAAGGAGAAGAGAGAAGATGAACGGGTTTCTGAACCATGATCATATTTCGAGAGGAGGAGAGAGTAAGAGTGGAGTGGAGGGACGGATGACGAGGGAGGAGCGGATGTATGCGTTAAAGCGAGAGGGAGGACGAGTAGGGATATCTAAAAGAGAGGAAAACAATGTGGGCTGACATGATCTATTTGAATACCGTAATTAGCTCGTTTCCCGCACGTTCCCGGTCATCAGAAGGTGGCGCTTTTTCACACTCCGACTTCATCTTGTTTACGCCCACTTCCTTTTCTAGCCTTATGCCGCCTGGATCTCATTCCGGCCGACCCTTTCTCGGTATCTCCGTTCAGGCGTCCATTTCTTTGCGCCCCTCTAACGCCCCCCTTACTTCACTCACACTAACCCCCCCTTCCGTTATCGAGACCCCACAACTCTCCCCTTTTTGATGATCATCCTCTGCCCTTCATTTGACCTCGTGCACGGGCCCACTCTCCGGTTTTGTTTCATCGTATGCTCGTTCCCATATCATCATTCTGTGGAGCCTTCTTTTCTTTTCTGCCTCAGCACCGACGTGCCATTCTTTTCCTCTCTTGTCTAATTTAAAAACGTTATTTTTGTTATTTCATCCTATGTACTTTTCGGACACCCCTATTTCCTCATCCTGTCCTCTCGCACAACGCTGATCTGCCCTCCCCTTCCTGCCGCAATCTCGCCTTTTCAAGGGTGTTGGGTTGTGCCAGGCTAGTGCGAAGCTAGAATAAATGCCCCCCCCGATCAGGTTCCTCTTTGGAACTGCTGTACTAGTTATTAGTGTACCAAATAAGAAGCCTCGTCTCTGCAGCTCACCGCAACAAGGCTGTTTGGCACTTAACCTTAATGAAAGAAGGCGTTTCGAACCCGCGCACAGCAGCGGGTTCCTGTTCACATGCACGCCCGCAATACCCGCGCGCCGGAATGTCCTCAAGCCAGATTACTTAATCGCCATTATTGTCTTTCGCCGCTCTCACTCAATGTCGTTGTGAAACACGAAATGATGATAAGAGGAAATGGGGATAACGTGTAGGCGTATTCGACGTCGCAGCCGCGGTCGAGCGAAGAACAAAGTACGCTTTGTGTAGAAATAAGACTGACAATTAGACATCGATGGCCATGCCTCCAACACACCCTCCCCTAAACCCCGCCGACCTTCGGATGTGCGTGGTCACTCGTCTCGTCGCAACGACGAAACAACGACAACAAGATGCGACGCGCAACCTTTATTATGCCAATAGCATCTTGCGAGGGTCTTCTATATATTCTTTTACTCTCACTATGTGTGTGCGTTCCCACGACAACAACAACAGCCTCATCAGCAGGCTGTCCGCGGCAACTAATGGCATACCACCACTTACCGAGGAATATTACAGCCTCTCGCCCATCCAGTAACCGGTGATCGTATGTCAGTGCGACAATCATTATCGGCCTTATCACAATCTGTCCATCTACCACAACTGGGCGGTCCTTGGTTGCGTGCATCCCTATCATTCCGCATGTTTCATAAGATCGTGGGGTTCCCTCAAGGCACAAACATAAACACGGACCGAGCACAGCCGATTGGGGTAGGTTGATGATAGGCGTGCCGTACAACGACCCAAACACGCCCCCGTTAGAGCTATCAATGAACTCTATCAGAAACAAAGCGCCCTTGTAATCACCAACATAATGCACGCACATTGTGAACGATCCCCCAGACATGTCCTCGAGCGTCAGTTTGTTATCCCTCGCCTATCCGTCAGGGAAAAACAAGCGATGAGTTTCTTGTAAAGCACAACGTGCAAAACATGCCTTTTTCCCAATGCCCGTAAGCTCCCGCTCAAATTCGATGAAGGAAAGCGATTCTGCGTTCCTGATCACTGGCGTGACGAGACCCTTTGGGGTCGCGACCGCAACGCTGAGGTCCACATAGTCGCGATAAACGATCTCGTCACCCTGCACACGTTTAGATCAGAAATTCACCCCACCGCAAAAAAAAACCCTAACCTCGATCGACGCGTTCGCAGCCGGAATCTCCTTGAGGGCCAACGTGCACGCACGCGCAAACGCGCTCATGAACCCGAGCTTGACCTCCTGCTGCTTCAGCACCTCGTCCTTGTATCGCTTGCGCATCTCCATCAGCGACGACATGTCGATCTCGTTGAACGTAGTCAGGAACGCCGCCGTGTTCTGCGACTCCTTCAGCCGCTCGGCGATGCGCAGGCGCATCCGGCTCATCTTGACCCGGTTCTCGTTCCGCGAGAACCCGGCCAGCGCAGAGGTGGGCGCAGGGGTGGACGCGGGCTTGCTCGTCTCCTTCGTCTCCGCCTTGCTCCCACCCTGGGCCGCTCTCGGCGTGCTCGGGGGTGGAGGCGGCGGCGCCTCCTGCTTGGCCTCTGGCTTGCCAGAGTCCTTTTTCTCCGTCTGCGGCGCAGCCTCGGACGATGACGACGCGGCGGAAGAAGCAGCAGCAGCAGGGGACTCGCCCGCCTCACCTGGCGCGAAGCGGAACAAGTCCTGCCCGACCGTCACCGTATCTTCCTCGTTCACGAGCAACTCGGTGATTCTGCCTGCCGCCGGCGCGTTGACGGACACGTCGATCTGTGAGGTTGTGAGACACACTTGTCAGTCGGATAATCCGGGTCCCCATTGAGACAAAAAAAATTCCGAAAATCGGGGATCGACGGGGGAAAAAACGTCTATTCGGGGGTGTAGTGTTACAACATACCTTGTCGGTCTCGATAGTGGCGATCTCCTCGTCGGCCGCAACGGCATCGCCGACCTTCTTCTGCCACGTCTTGAGCGTGCCCTCCGATATGGACTCAGCCATTTGCGGCACCTTGACCGTCTCATCTGCTCCACGCACCACACAACAACACGACGTCAGTCACGCCATTTCACGCCAGCCCCAAACGCAGTCCAAACCCCGTACCCTTTAGCAATTTCGTAGTATGGAATGGGGCACGGCGCGTAAGCTCCCTGGAACGTGTATCGAGTTAGAAACATGTTGTACGTATGGTGGGGGTTGAGGGGAGAGTGTAGAAGCAGGTTACGCAGTGATATATGATGTGGCGTGGCACGGGCGAGAAACAGACCCAGACGAGAGACGCACCAGTAGCGCGACGTGGCGAGGATCCCGACCGTGGTACGTGGGATCATGCCCTTTGAGCGGGCGAGAGTGACGACGCGTTTTGGAAACATGGCTTAACAGCGCCGTAAAAGTAGGGTAAAGTGGTTTCCGAGAGGAGTTGGTTTGAGAGAAAGAAGTGTGACAGTGCTTAAGACGGACGAGGGTTGGCGTACTTTTAGTGGATGAACCGTCGCTGGTTACTCCGGGCACACCCTACGCCGCTGATTGGTCCGTAGCTCCGGATGATTTCATCGCCGCAGTAACCACCAGTAAGGTAATCATAAATCATCATAAGGCACGATAGCGATGTTTGGGTTAAGGATGTACTGTACAAGTACTATACGAT
Source organism: Lactifluus subvellereus (assembly GCA_022496195.1). NCBI lineage: Eukaryota > Fungi > Basidiomycota > Agaricomycetes > Russulales > Russulaceae > Lactifluus > Lactifluus subvellereus. The sequence continues at coordinate 246,371 of WTXC01000037.1, read as the reverse complement.
CAATGCACGAAGAAAATGTGAGTCAAATGAAGAAATCGAAGCGGGTGACAGTCTCGAAAGTCATACAAAACATCACGGGAAGGTGAGGATGAACGCCTTCATCGCCGCCTCCCAGCTGCATCCAGGCAGCGCATTCACGTCCTCCGACGGATCCCCACGACACGCCTGCTCAAGGAGCTTCGGTACCTCGCTCATAATCGCCTCAAATACCTTCTTCACACTCTCTTCCCGCTTCCACAAAGAGGGAAAATTCCTCCTTGGCGCCAGCTCTCCACCAGCCCCAGAAATCAAGTACTCGAACCACGGCGCTCGGCGCCGCTTGTCTCCACGTCTGTGCGACGCAGCCGCGGCTTGTACGACGCCGCGCTCAGCTTGTGTGTATGCTTCGTGACCGGGCGAGCACAACTGCTGCAGCGCGCCTCGCGTGTAATTAAAAGCGATGAATCGCAGCGTCGGGAAGAAGTGCACGAGCGAGCCCGGAGTGCCACACACGACGGGACAGTCGGGGTTTGGGCAGCCCAGTGGGTCGACTCCGTTACGCTGGCACTTGCCATGGAAGTAGGACGGAAAAATTGCTCTTTCCATACCGTCGTACGAGCTGCTATTGTACGCAGAGATGATGGGCTGGAGGTGTGACATCGAGTCGTGGTGACTCTCATGGGGGAACAGTTTTTGTGAAATCTGCTCGGCCTGCAAAACGTCAGGAAAAGTGTGCAGGTAGCGGCTCGAGATCTCACAGCAAGCTGGAAGACAGAGTAGACAGGTGAGGTGTAGTTTCCTAGCCAAGCGCTAGTAATCCCAACTATGCATTCGCCCTCGCATGCGAGGACAGAAACTGGGCTTGCTAAAAGGAGAATGGGGACAGCGAAGGGAAACATTTTGGTGGGTGACTGGTTCCTGCCAAGCCGCTAGGAATCTGGACTTATGCAGCTGGCGGTATTGTTGAGGTGTAGATTGTGCAACGAAGGCCGAAGCTATCCGAACTATGATGCACTCATGTGTGGGTGCACGTGAGTCACGGCGACCAGGAATGCAAACGTGAACGAAGTGAAACGTAGATGCAAGACTGGTATCGAAACAAATGCCTAGTTGTAATCAAACCCTATCGAAGGAAAGGGATAAGTTACTCTGGAAACCCATGAAAGAGCCTCACGTACCACCTCCAGTTTGATCACCGCCACCTCCGCCCAAGTCATCCAGGTCGTCACCCTCACCATTATCAAAGTAATTATCTGCGTAATCATTATCATACTCCTCGTCTACATCATAGTCTTCTTCCGCAGCTTGTGAGCCAGCATCCGATGCCTCGGATTTTTCCTAAAGAGGGAAGAATCAAAGTCGAGACAGGGGAGGGCGAGAGTATGACGGACCTCCTCTTCCGCATCATCCTCTATGTCATCTAGATTGATCCGTTTGACGGGCTTTTTATCCACTGCCAATTTATTCTAGAACTGGGCTACATGGGTATCAGATACACCTACACTTTCGCTTCTTCCTCGGATCGAAGTAAGATTCGAAGACCTCTTGGGGGAAGAAAGGCTGATGGAGATCGGTGCGCTCTAGTTTGGGCTGTGAGGCAGCCGCGGGACGGTACTTATCCGCATATCGTTCCAACTCTGTTGTACAGTAAGTTGGGTGATAAGCTCTAGCTTATAATTAGCAAGACGTACCTGTCGACTTGACGAGTTCTGTCACGTAATAGGGCGACCGGCGCAATCGAGCTGCAAAGCCAAGTTGTAGTTCGCATATACGCTTCTCCTCTTCGGAGTACTCGGTCAGAGCAGGAAGAGGCTCAAGAGGCTAATTTCTTAATGGTGTCAAGATGAAAGTACATGATGGATAAAGAGTACGAACAGGGTAAAGTGCGCCCTGCTCCCTGGAAATTGCTTGTATATCGGCAAAAGTCAAACCCATTGGGGGTGGATTGTTCGTGCTAAAACTAGCTCTACCAGTGAAACCTCCACGACCAGCACCACCACGACCTCTGGACATTGTTTACTGTAAAGAAGTATGTTTGTGGACGGACGGGGAATGAATCAATCAGAGTATTTACAACTCCGACGGGTCCAAACAGTACCGTACAAAAGGCCGTGTCGACACGACGCGTTCTTATTCTCTCTCACCCCTCCGACCAACTAACCCTTTCATTGTATTTTCTTTCAATCCTCTTTATTTCGAAAAGTACCATTCCACTCCTCGCAATGGATAAATCCCTTGATGAGGTTTGTTCTCTCATTCAACTCGTGGTCAACACCCTCACCTTATGCGTCTTTGTTCCTCGTCTAGATTGTCGCCGTTTCCCGCGCATCCAAACAAACAGCAAGACGTGGGGCCCCGCGTCGTAGTAACGGTGCACGCGCTCAGCTCCTTGGAACGGCTGGTACATCCCCTGCTGTCAAGGCCCGGCTAGCAAATACCACCAAAGCGGCTACCGGTGCCGCCCCTCAACCCGTCGAGAAAATTGTCGTTTCCAACCTCCCGTCCGATGTGAACGAAGCTCAAGTGAAGGTTCGACAATTTTCCTTTACGATTCATGTGAAGATGTCCTGACGTCAACTCGTTTATATAGGAACTTTTCCAAACCACCGTTGGCCAGCTCCGTGAGGTTAATCTCCATTATGACGCAAATGGCCGTTCCAAAGGCGTGGCCTCGGTCGTGTTCCAGAAGAAAGGGGACGGCAACAAGGCGTATCAACAGTATAACAACCGCCTCATCGATGGGAGTTAGTATCCGCCACTTTCTCTCCTTTGAGCTCGTCTTCTAGTTCCGCGACGCCAAGTCGGCCACGGACTCGTTTGATTCACCTTCGTGCAAGGGCAAGCCATAACCGTGACATCTCGTGATGGCCCCACTTCCAGTTCTACCCTCCCCAAGTAACACCTCAGGTTGAGTCCTGGGGCGCCCTTGGGGTATCTGATCCGTCCTCGCTATGTGGACCACGTATCCGGTGAACCTGACGAGCCGTCCTATCCTTTAACCCCCTTCATGCGAAGTCCCCGCAGAGCGCAGGTCTGATCAGCCTCGTGTTCTGTGTCGTTGAAGGGGTTGGATGCATGTCTATTGAGGGTCCTGACATGGGCCCTCACGCCGAACGTGGTTAAGGGTCGAGGGTGGCTAGTGGGCACAAGTGTCGGACTGAGAGAGGTTCCAGTTCTGGAGTGCCGTTGAACGTCTAGACGTTCGCTGTCGCTTCAAGGCCGGTCCTGTTGAAGAAGTCTGGCTTTGGAGGTTTGCAAAAACGGGTCTGACAAGCCCTGTTCAATCCGTTGCGCAAGGTTAAGGCTGAATATCAATGATGATGTCTGGTGTTCGTTCGAAGGATCCGCGAATTTGCCCAACAACTGTTTCTTAGCCCGGCTCGTTTTTGTCTTTCGTTTGCCTCGCCCACCGCTGAACACTCAACTGACCAATTGACCTCTCTCCGCCATTCCTCACTCTTTCCTTATTATCCACCACCTATCGCCTCCAGAGCGTCCCATGAAGATTGAAGTCGTCGTCGACCCATCTCGCCTCGCGCCCACCCCCAGTCTCGCTTCTCGCGTTGCCCCGGCAGAAAACACCGTTGTTGTCACCAATGGCACCCAAGTTGCCAGGTCCGTCACTGTAGCGTTGTAGGCTTCTGCAGGGTAATCTAACAGACGCAATCATCCGTGTCACAGGAGCCGTGGTGGCGCGCCTCGAGGTCGCGGCAGAAGACCAGGCACTCGCAAGGCCGAGCGGCCACAGAAGACAGCCGAAGATCTCGACGCAGAGATGGAGGTTGGTAGCAAGCTCGGCAGATTTGAGCTGGGCTTTTACTAAATACGTTTTCTTCAGGATTATACTGCAAGCAACGCTGCCCCAGCAGCGAATGCTGCTGCCGCTTGATGTTATTATCTCTGTATCGACTCTGGGTTTCCGTCCATAGTGTATACGTCCTGCTTGTCTTCTGTGTCAATGTCCTATCCCAGTATCTTAACGAGCACCACTTTCCGATTATGCGCCCGCGAATGAGAATGAGGCTAATTGTCTTAGTCTATCGTTAATTTATTGTTGTCAGACAGTAAAGCCGTCATCTCGTGCCCCGCTCTCTCTGTATCTGACTATCATGTCTTCGCCAACTGCTGAGCACATGGAAGAGCATGTCCTATACGCAGAACGACCCGAGTGGTCTGACGTTGTTCCGATCGCTCAATATGAGAATATCCAACCTCTTGCACCGATATTCTACAGTCCCGAATGTATGTGCGGCGTTCTACCCATCTGCCCGTCCGTTGTACTGATCAAATTGCGATATACTCGGCTCCATCATGACACTTCGATGTATATTGCAGACAAGGATGCCACAGACTATTTTCGTGCTATCGTAAAGACAGGGGAGAAGAGCCCACGCGTTCTCCAACTGACCGAGACGATTATCAGACTCAATCCTGCACACTATTCTGCCTGGTGCGCGCCCTTCCGTCTCCTTGAACCATTATTCGTCTTATTGACGGCACGGACGTCAGGCAATATCGCTATGAGACCCTCATTGCCATCTCCGCTCCGCTCGAGCCCGAGCTCGTCCTCACCAACGCGCTCACCAAAGCCTCTTTCAAGACGTACCAAGTCTGGCACCACCGTCGGCTCCTCCTCATAGTCCTACGCGACCCCGCCCCAGAGCTGGCGTTCAACGAGGAGGTGCTCAAGGCCGACCCGAAGAACTACCACACCTGGAGCCACCGGCAGTGGCTGCTCGCGTACTTTGACCAGGCGGAGCTGTGGGCCGGCGAGCTGCCCTTCGTCGAGCGGTTGCTCGACGACGACGTGCGGAACAATTCGGCGTGGCACCATCGCTTCTTCGTCTCCTTTGAGCGTGGGGGCAAATATGGCACGGACGAGGACACGGAAGAGGCGGTGAGGCGGGAGCTTTAGTAAGTACTTTTTTTTTTTATAAACCCCGGATGCGTCGGCCGACTTGGGCGCTCACAATGGCGATGTCCTTGGGTTCCCGCCTTGTCTTGATCTCGGCAGTTTCACCAAGGAGAGAATTGCGCTTGCGCCTAACAACGCGTCCGCGTGGAATTACCTGCGCGGAATCCTAAATCACGCGCGATTGCCCTACTCGACGCAGGCCGCATTCGCGAAGCAGTACGTCGTCGACGCGGTCGAGCCGGGAGCCGACGACGTTCTCGACCTCGAGAACCCACCCCCGTCGGAAAGTGCAGAGTTGCCGTGTGCGGCGGCAATCGAATTCATGGCGGATGTCCACGAGGCAAGTGGCAAAGAGGGTATTCCGAAGGCGGTGGAGGTACGCAATGCTGATGGCAACCAGTTTTGTTGGGCTGCACCACTGAAAGCCCTCCCTTTTGTCAGTTATGGCGCTCGCTTGCCCACACGCACGATACGATCAGGAAAAGGTACGTGACATCGGCGCGCGAGGCGCCCATAGATCACTCGCTGATCACGAGGACAAGGTACTGGGAATTCCGCATCCGGGAGGGAGTTAATGCATAACACCTTACAACGATTTGCGTGCTCAAGAAGATAAGAAACTTGTATTGTACTACGACAACAGCAATATGTGGGCCTTGTTAAAAAAAAAGAGAGACTTTGGCCGAGGTTTTAAATATAATTGACTGGTCTGTGCGCTGCCCAATACCTCCGCGTGACCATACAGTCAATTACAGCGCCTTTATTCATTTGGGCTGGTAACTGCCTCATTCCCAATTCTCACAATTGGGCCGAAGTGGGGCTAACACGCGAACTCCGCCTGGTCTTATCCATTAGCGAAAACGCTCAAATACTTAACCAAGAATTCTTCCGGAACAGCAGGGACTATCATGTCTTTCCCTTACTCCTCCAACCCACAGCAACTGACCTACAACACTGGCAGTGGCCAGAGTACGACGTCCTTTGCACCTCTCAATAGTTGTTATTCTGATGCTGTAGCACAGGCGTATCGCGTGGTTCTGGTCATAGGGCTTCACAGCAGCCGCAGCCATTTCAGCCCGGTCAACTCAGTGGCCCGCAGGGCACAGCCGGCAGTGTCGTGCCAAGTACTTCCGGTCAGGAACGACCTCAGTACAGGATCAGGACCGGGCAGACCGGGCAGTGTGAGCAGTAATCACCGTGGCTGATACCGACCGAAATGCTCATGATGCCGCCCAGATCTCGACTCTGACTCCCCACCGCCGACGTACACGCAAGCCACGTCGCCAAACCAGCTAAACCTCTCAGCCGCAAATCCTTTCACACCCCAATCCATCGAATTCCCTTCCACTCAAGTTCAAACAGGTCAACGATTCCCGCCCCCACCCCACCCACCGCCGAGGGCAGCGTCTCATGAACGATACAATCCCAGTGTGCCCCCTTCTACTGCAGGTTCAGGACATCGCGGAAGAGACTCCCAGTTCCCGCCACCCCCCTTTCCACCTCCTGCTCGCTCCACTTCCGGCCAACGTCCTACTGTAGGCACAGTCTTCCCGCCTCCAGACCACCCACCTCCGCATACCGGTCCACTCACCCGACGTAGTCCAAGTCAATACCACCCTTCTCCCGTACCATCCAGTGTTCCCCACACCACTCCTGTATCATCCAATGTTCCACGCCCTACTCTCCAGCCTTCTCTGCCCCAGAGGGGCCGGCCGGACGGTCAACAGCGCCCGCTACAGCAGCAGCCATCCCGCTCCGGGAACACAGGCTTCGACCCTGTGTCAACGCTATCTCAGCCGTCTCTATCACATTATTCGCCGCCACGGGGGTCCCCCCACTCTCCCACATCACCTGTCGGTCCTTATAGCACTCAGCCTTCGACTCAGCCTTACGTAATGACACCTACACACAACCAAGCTAATCCAGTCCACGAGCCTCCGCACCCCAGATACCCCCACGCTACACCCTTTGAGCCCAACGTCGCTAGCAATTCATTGCCCAGCGAACGGAGTCACGCCCGACCGAACGCGCCCCCAGTCCAAAGTGCGTTCCTTGTTACATGTGTAGCGGATGTATTCTCACGATCGCGAGCGTTGACAGGCACACCGAGTTCTTTCCAGGGCGCTTCTCAGCCGACGAGGGTGTCACCTCCTCATAGAGAACATCCCCGCCCCGCAGCTGCGATCCCTACTTGTATATATCCGAACTGCAGCGCCCCCGTGATCGGGACACGAACGGGTGAACCTACCGAGTACTGCGGGGAGGGACATATGCTGTGCGTGTTCGTCTTGCAGGCCTTGATCGTACTATGGTGCTAAATTCGCTCGCTGGATACTTAGGGCCGCGGTACAGCATCTTGGTATTCCCGAGTGCCCTGCGTGTCATAAGTATCCCCGACGCAACCGAGGCCGCAGCCAGTTCTGTGGATCCGCCTGCGAAGCGTGGGCAGCGAGGCAGCCACGGGAGGAACAACAGTTACCGGGTAGCAGTAGGTCACATTCAGCGACTTCTAACGCTGGACATTCGACGTGGAACCACGCCAACGCCCCCGGCTGGTCTGGCTCCCGTGGTGGTGAATCTCATTATGCAAGCCGACAATACTCGCCGTAGAGATGTATTAGACAGGCCACTACCGCAATATAATTTGGTTGATTCCACAGTGGAAATCTGCAGATCAGAAATGATTGCGCCGTCGCAGGATGGTGCCTGCAACCAGTGCAAGTCCCCGTCGGGAGCCCGCCCTAGGACCACAGCCTCATCACACGTGCAAACACGCAAAACCCCATTCGATAGCGAAAAGTGCCAGACAAACTTACTCCACTTCTGGCACTCGAAAGCAGCCCTGAATTGCGTGAATCACTAGAGCAAGTAACAGAAACAATTGGCTGCAACAGCTCGCCATGGCAGGTCCCCTCCGATCTTGGAAGGGTCCTCAGAACCTAAATGATCTGTTTCACCATGACATGCTACATCTACCGTGACAGCATGCTGGCACCACGCCGCCGCCGCCGCCGCCGCCAGATAAGGATCAAGCCCCATATGCCCCCAGGGCAAGGCACCAGGCCGAGAGCACACGTTTGTGTGATCACGATCGTTCCCACTTTGCCCGACCCGGTGGCAGCCGCCGCCACCTGTAGGACGTGAATGCACTTCCCTGTGCCACAACCGGCGTAAGAATCGTCGTCGACTCCAGGACAAGCAGGCCGCAAGAGCTCGCCCTGACGTGAGCTCGGGGTCACGACAAGGGGAGCTCCCCGTATGTCCAATGCCAGTGGCGGTGGGCTGGACTTGGGAGCGGCAGCAGTGAAAGTATCAGCGTATTCTGTATCACTTACGTCTTGGAAACGCCAGCGTCGGGACCTCAAGTTAGTCCTTTTACCCGCGAAGCTGTGGGGGGTGTGGTCGGGCTTACCGGGAGGGCTGGGGGGGGGCATGGGACAGAGTTGCGGAGTGGGATCACATTCCGCATGGGTCTGGATTCTGGACTGCCAGTGCGTCATTCTAGACTGGCCACGTTCCGGTGACATAATTCCCGCCTAGTACAGACCCGCAAAAAGCGTGTACTGCAGAGAGGAATATATGCATTTCGTGCCCATCATACAAACCCTAATCATACACTGGTGCTAAGTCCTCTCGTTTAGTACCAAGGGCCCGCGGTAGAGCGCCCAAATTGAATGTCCCCACGTGCCAGTGCGTGGTGTCATAAGTATCTTCAATGGGTCCGAGTCAACGACCAGTCCTGCTGATCCGCTTGCAAATCGTAGGCAGCGGAACAGTGACGGCGACAGCAACGTCAGCGCCGGCAGTCATCGATTGCTAGTGCGAGGTTGCACCCAATGGCCCCTAGTACCGGAACTCAGGCTGTCACTTGGAGCAACGCTGCAGGTGGGCCAGTTCGGAGTTCCTCCAAGAATCGATCACAGTATGTCGCACAAAAATCGACCGTACCGCGGTAGAAACGTGTTAGACAGACCGCCGCCAGAATATTATGATTTGGTTGATCCCCCCCCCTCAATGATCCACCTGTGGACACCCGATGATCTGTGGTGACTACAGGTCGCAAAGTAACGCCTGCAAGTCTCCGTCGGGAGCCCGTCCTAGGACCACAGCCCCATATCCTAGGATGCAGCACGTGTAAACCTACTGCAGATCTCTATTTGACTGTGAGAATAGACCGCTCCAGCTTCCCGCTCGAAAGAAACCCTGACTCGGAATCGTGAGAGCCGTTGGCACTAGCACACGTAACAGTGACAGAAGAGCCAGAGTGCAGCGATGACGGATCCGGCGTGGTCAATCCCTCAGATCTGGACGAAGATGACCAGAACCCAGACTATCTCTTATACCAAGCGCCATAGCACCCAGTACCACCCACAGAATGATTCCCCGCCGCCGCAAGGTGGTGATGTGCCCAGTTGTCCTGAGGACGAGACATCAGACCAGAAGCCCGGGTTTGAGACCCTTGGCCCACCGTCGCCGGCTGTAGGACGAACGCGGCGGATTGTACTTGGCTGCACCACAGCTGACCGTAGAATCGACATCTCTCACTCCAGGACAAGTACAGTAGCCTGACTCGGAGACCGTGACCATGAGTGCTTGACGTGGCTCCGGCACGTGCCCGTCGCCGCCGCGGCGGGTTCGGGTGCCACCGCCTTGGCCCCTATTGGGCCCAGCGCGTGGCTCTAATACCGGCGATGAACCGCAGCGACAGCCAGCGGAGAGAATAACGGGATCTTAATCGACCACATCTTGGCAAGGACGGTACGGCGAATACGAGTCGGTTTCGAGTCCTTGATCCGGAAAGCCGTCGGGGTTGTGGTCAACCTTAATCAGTTTACTAACTGGTGGAGTCTGGGGCGAGCGCAAGCACGAGACACAAATCGCCGCCTATGGGCAAACCAGCCGAGTCTCACAGCTCAGGATGCGGAGGTCTTATTGGTGACCGTCCCTTGCAGACATGTGGCGTCCTGATAACGTTCATACTCACGCAAAAGATGGCGTAGCTCATCTGCAAACCGTACATCACACATCCGGCTATAAAAATAGGTTGAAGCACCGGTCTTCACATGTATGCGGACAACTTCCCTCCTGTGAGCAGCGGGGGCGCAAGTCCCAGGCCCGAGCCAGTAACACTAGCAAGTGGTAAATGTGGAGCTGATACACTGGAGTGGGACATTGACAGTGACGGGGAAAGTGTCACCATCTTACAGCGTGACAAGACCATGTTCAGCCTTACACGAGATATGATTGCTAAAATCGTGCTTTTGTTGTCAAGAAAGCAAAGGAGATAATGTCACTGCTGTATTGAGGGGTGCGCATGCGCGAGTTGGTGAGGGGGGAGAATGGGGAAGGACGTGCGAGAGACGAGGACGCTGGTGTGAAAACTTTTGCGGCGACGAGAAATCATCGTCGTCTACCAAGGGCAGGGGTATTTCGAACCGTGAAAATTAGTGTATCTGGAACAAAAGTGGTCTTATTCATTCTGCAAGGATTCCGGCGACTACCATGTACACAGAGTCGAGGAGATATTTGAAAGATGACAAGAAAGTACAGGACAAAAGGAGAAGGTGAGACCAGACACAAGCTAGGTGCGAGAGGTAACAAAGGGAGAGTGTGCAGATCCTGAACAGAACGGAGCAAGCGATATGAGCTGCTTCCATGGTTCACACGGTTACGCAAAAAGTAAACGGTTTGAAACCATGAAATATTGTAAAGAAGCACCCGGAAAACCAGGACAGAGTTGGCAAGAAAGGGAGAAGGTAGAGGAGCACGGCGAGCTGTGGGTGACGACAGTGGCAGCAGCAACGGCAACGGCAGCTACACCGTGACCGAGTAGTAATCATCGTCTGCGAGTGCAAGCCCGCCGTCAATGGCGACGGGAGTAGACTTTGATGACTGAGACAGGGGAGGGGGGGTTCCCCTTGTGAACTTCCTTCCGGTTTGAAGAACTACTACAGCAAGAGTACAACCGCGGCATGGCCCTTCTGATAGGCATGGCTGTATTACGTATTACGGCATGTTGTTGAGCGGCGCCACAGTCTGAGCCACTTGGCACCATGACTAATGCCGCAATACCCGCAACGTCAGGAGAAGGTACGCTGTTAATGGCGGCGCAAGCCCGTCCATATTAACCACGAGGCCAGGTAACGGGAACACCGCATCTGGGAGTCTACGAACGCCAGTAAAGTGCAGCATTAATCCCTATGATGATGCTTTCATCATAATCCTGGTCCTACGACGATGGCAACGATCAAATGCTCAGGGCCTTGGGGGTGGTCTTAAATGGAGCGACATTGCCCGTGCATTGCCACCTAACGTGGTTAACGGTTCGGTCCCCACAGTCAATTACAACCCCTTTATTCACCTTGGGACCGCGTCATACGATTATTGCAATTAGACTTGAACTGGCACCAGCGCCTGGATTTCACCAGGTCAAGTGACATTGTCGCGATAACGCTCGGATACTTAAGCCAATCCTGGCAATCAGTCGTAAGAACTTAGAACGCTATGAGTTCCCCCTACTACTATCCGAGTGCGACTCCCTTTGTACCTCTCAATGGTTCTTACTCTGATGCCGTAGCACAGGCGACCCGTATGCCAGTAGCGCTGGCCGTAGGTCTTCACAACAACCGCAGCCACTGCAGCCTATTCGAAGTGCCAGTGACCGGCAGAGCACTTCCAGTAGCCCCCTGCGAGATACATCTGGCCAAACACAACCTTTGTATGAGAATGAGACCCAGCAGGCGGGGCATTACTGGGAGCGTAAGTGGGCATCACCATTACTGACACTAGTCGAGATTCTCATGGTGCCGCTCAGATCCAGCCTCCGCGTTCCAGCCGTCGAGGGACTCGCAAGTCACATCTTCGCACCAGCAACCCGTCAATACTTTCGCACCCTCATCTCAATATTATGATAGCCGGCACGGAGATCCACAATACCCGCTGCCATCCCATGCACCTCTACAGGCCGCATCCTTTGAAAGGCACAATGACGCCCAGACCCATATCCCCCTTTCTGATTCAGGACATTCGCGGCGCGTACCCTCATCCTACCCTTCTCATGGTTCACCGCCAAGACAACGCCAGGGTATCTCCGTACCGTCCAATCCTTTGTACACATCTCATCCTCAGTCCGAGAGACGTGGGCAGCAAGACTATCCTCAACCGCACTGGCAACAACAACACTCTTCACCTCCCAGGTCCGCGGACCCCCAGTACTCAGACTTTGGCCATACGTCAGCACCGTCTCAGCCAAGTAGACCACAGTATACGTCTCCGCAGGGATCGTACACGTCACCTTCCCAACCTGTCGCTCACTATAACACACAACGCTCGAGTCACCAGTACATAGGGACGCACCCTATACCCCCCAACCACGACATTCAGACCACAGCTGGCCAGTCTACCCACACTCGAAGCTACAACGTCCCTGGTGAAGGCAATCCGGTACCTAGCACATGGGGATACACCCCACAGAGCGTGCCTGCGGTCCCAAGTGCATTCCTTCTTATGCGTGTAGTGAACGTATACTCACGAGCGTGAGCATTAACAGGCACGTCGACACAATCATCGTTGTCAGTTGTAGGACGTATGTGACCAATTGTACTTTCCCGTACCGCGACTGACCGTAGTAATCGTCGTCTCCGACTCTGGGACAAGCAGACCACGAGAACCTGCCCCAACATACGCAGGGCTCGTGGGGTTCACAGGATACTGGTCTCCCGCCACTGTCAGAGGGCGATGCATCAACATATCCCGAGGACGAGGCATCAGACCAGGAGGAGCATATACTTGGCCCACCGTCGCGGCCGGCCGCAGGACGTATGCAATCAATCGTACTTGGCCGCTTCGCAACTGACTGTAGAATTGTCGTCCCGACCAGTATTCCGCACGCTTGCAGTCGGCACGCTTGCAGTCGCGGGTGCATCGGTTATCGCAGCAGCCGCAGCGAACCGAACAGGTGGTTCCAATACTAGTGATGGGCAGTGGCGACAGCAGCAAAGAAGACGTGAAACGGATCGACGACACCCCGACAACGGCGGTACGTCGAATAGGAGACGGTCTTAAGGCGCCAGCCGCACACGAGCGCCGTGGCAGTGCTAACAGGGAGGAGCACTGACACCCTCATCAACATCGCAACTGCCGACACCCTTTGGGGCACAAAATACCTCTCTTACCTGCCCGCAGTGTGCCATCCATCGACAACACAACCACAGGGATCAGCTACACCTTTTTCTCGCGCCCAGTATTGGGCAGATACGACACCGGCTCTGGTACCGTGTACTATTGACTCTCATTGGGATGTACATTAGAGAGTGCGTTACGTGGGCTACTGTACCCAAGGCGCACGTCAATAAACTCGACAAAGAAAAATAAATAATCAGTCCGTCCTATGACCCGGGAGACTCACCACCTCCACCCTTTGGCACCGCTGCAAGGGGCACCCGAGGAATTTTCGGTCGGTGCAAAGCCTCCGTCGACATTTTCTCCGGGGCCGATTTCGCGCAGCATGCGGCTCAAACATGTCACCGAGCACATCCGCCGGGGTACGTGGCACGCTGAGGGGCCCGCATCTGTTCCGTCACTCGCCAGCCTGCTGTCGGCCCACGACATCGACATCAACAGTGAAAATGACATTTTTCCCATTCAACTTTGGGATGAAGAACTCCGGCTGACTATGTTCTTACGTGCACTGGGCTCCAACACACGTTTGGTCAAGGCCCTTCCGTCGGAATACCTAATGGTCGCTGTGTCATTGAGGTAGTCGTAATCCGCCTCACCATCCGAGCCAACGAGGCTCAGCCTAGTACCGAGCGAGATGAAGAGCAGTGAACTACCAGGGAGGCCAAGGCGTTCTTGGCATCTTTTTCTTGGCCTTGCTCGCAGAAAGGAGGCACATCGGTTGAGCCATTCAGCCTACCACCAGAGAACCGCAGCGTTCAGCTCACTGCCCAGATATTGGCCACGTTTGATGCCATCGAGATGCTTTCCCAAGCCCTACTTTTAACAAACAAGGTACCTAACCCAGCACCGATGTTCTCTGGGGGTGCTTTCCACCACACTTTTGCCACTGCTCCAGACACACAGCATGTCCCGCCTGGTTTGTGGGACGCTTGTATAGATGGCCTGGAGGGAGTATTCGCCCCTGAGAAGGACGGGAATGGGAAGAAGCATCCTAAGACAAAAGGGAGCAGTGCAAAAGCCGAGCATGGACCAGCTGTGCACAGAGCTCGGGGCCAGGGTATGTTCGAGGTCCTCACGAGTTTGGGTGAGGGTGTGTAATTTCTGAGTTACTGTCAGCGTGTGATGCTGTTCTGGGCCTCTCAGCATCCGCGTTGAAGCGATACCGCACGAATGTGGGTAGCCTCGTGTGTCCTTTACTAAGGATAGTATCATGGACCGTGACGGTACTACATTAGCGAGCGTCGTGTGAGACTAAGAACGACTCGGAGGCTACGGCCACACATCGTGACCACCACACGAATCCCATAGCCTGAGGCGGAATATCGTATCATGCACAGTCCGAAGCTGCGTCTCTCATGGAGCACATACGGTGTCACATGCAGTGTCATCGAAGTCTGAGTCTATTCACGTCCATAATGGCCCAGATGACTGAGTGCTAGTATTTAATTCACTCTGCTAGTCGATGCACCGATCGCACCGCCCGGGCCAGTGGCAGCGCTCTGGGACTGTGCCACCGTCACGGTCACTTCCGAGTCTGGTACGGAATTGTGCCTGATACAAGCTATGGTTATAAAAACGCACGCACTGCCGCCAGCTGCCCTCTATAATCATTCATAACTTCTACAAACATTCATGGCTCTCCAACCCAAGTTGTCTCCTGCTCCTGCGGGACCGGTTTCGCGCGCTTCTGCTTCGAGTCGTCCAGCACCAGCAGGTAAAGTGGTCCGAAATCCTCCCGACATCACTGTGACGTACTCCTACGGCTCAAGAATGGTACTTGTTACTCCGGGAGATTCCTACAAGGTACGTATTTTACTTTTTTGTCGCTCAACGAGCGCAGATACTGACCCTTGGGTCCAGCATGCCATCGATCGTGCTCAGAAGGTCTTTCCGGAGCTCAAGGACGTCGATCGCGGTCAAATTTACTTGACAGTCCGCCACCGGAGCCATACTGATCGCGGGACCGTGTAAATCGACCCAACGGCCTGGCCTGCCGTCCTTGCCACGCTCGCGCAATTCGAGACCGTGAATGTACACGTGGCATCACCTCCGCGGTCACTCAGCCACTTCCCCACGCTTCGGAAGGACGCAGGCGTGCGGATAAGACAGTGTCGTACACGGACCCAGCACCTAGGCCACAACTTGAAGCCTCATACTCCCAATCGCACACACACTCCAGCACGACCCGCGTTGAAGCGAGCGCACGTAGCACGCGCACGAGTTCGAAAGAAGCACAAGTAAGAGGGTGAAGGAGAGGATTCCCGCATATCAGCAACTTGAAGTTCCGGAATTTCTGAATCGGTCCGGCTCGTCTGAGGCCGTCTGAGGCGTCTGAGGTTCTGAGCTCCGTCTGACATGCCTTGGGCAGTCAGAGCCTTGGGCAGTCGGAGTAGCTTACCTAATTTATCTCTGACTTGCCTGGGCAGTCTGTAGTCTTACCTAATGTGTCTGTTTTCGTCTTAACGTTCTGGGCCATCGAGTAGTTATACTGTATCGTTTTGAAACGCGCTGTAACTCTACCTAGCGTCTGAAGTGTCTGAAACGGCCTGTTTTGTCTGATTGGTCTAATTCAGACACATTCAGACACATTTCAGGCCGGCTCAGAGATTCCGGAATTTGCTGATGGCCTAGTAATCATCATCTGCGATTCTGAGTGCAAGCCCGCCATCCCATCAACGACGGGAGTAAACTTTGATGACTGAGACCGAGGCGGGGGCGGTACCCCTTGTGAACATCTTTCCGGTTTGAAGAACTACTAAGAGTACAATCGCAGCATGGGCGTTTCCCAAAAAGCCTTGCCCTTAGGCTTCTGATGGCCGCTGTATTACGGATTGAGCGGCGCCACAGCCTGCGCCACTTGGCACCGTGACTAATGCTGCAACGTTTCTACTTATGGACTGATCGTGCTCACCTGTCTGTCCACGTCCCCCACACGCGTCAGGAGAAGGTACGCTGTTAATGGCGGCGCAAGCCCGTCCATAGTCCATATTAATCACGAGGTCAGGTAACGGGAACACCGCATCTGGGAGTCTACGAACGCCAGTAAAGCGCAGCATTAATCCCTATGATGATGCTTGTATCATAACTCTGGTCCTACGACGATGGCAATGCAATCAAATGCTCAGGGCCTTGGGGGTGGTCTTAAATGGAGCGACATTGCCTGTGCATTGCCACCCAACGTGGTTAACGGTTCAGTCCCTACAGTCAACTACAACCCCTTTATTCACTTTGGGACCGCGTCTCACACGATTATTGCAATTAGACTTGAACTGGCACCAGCGCCTGGACTCCACCAGGTCAGGTGGCATTGTCGCGATAACGCTCGGATACTTAAGCAGCTAATCCTGGCAATCAGTCGTAAGAACGTAGACCGCTATGAGTTCCCCCTACTACTATTCGAGTGCGACTCTCTTTGTACCTCTCAATGGTTCTTACTCTGATGCTGTAGCACAGACGATGGCTCTGGCCGTAGGTCTTCACAACAACCGCAGCCGCTGCAGCCTATTCAGAGCGCCAGTGGCCGGCAGAGCACTTCCAGCAGCGTCCTGCCAGATACATCTGGCCAAACACAACCTTTGTACGAGAACCAGACACAGCAGGCGGGGCATTACTGGGGACGTAAGTCGGCATCACCATTACTAACACTAATCGAGATGCTCATGGTGCCGCTCAGATCCAGCCTCCGAGTCAACGTTTCAGCCGTCGACGGACTCCCAAGTCACATCGTCGCACCAGCAACCCGACATTGCTTACGAACCCGGATCTCAATATTATGCTCCGGCTAGCCTTACCCCACATAATCCAAGATACCGGCACGGAGATCCACAGTACTCGCTGCCATCCCATGCACCTCCACAGGCCGCATCCTTTGAAGGGCACAATGACGCCCAGACTCATATCCCCTTTTCTGATTCAGGACATTCGCGACACGTACCCTCATCCTTCCATTCTCATGATTCACCGCAAAGACAACGCCAGGGTATCCCCGTACCGTCCAATCCTTTGTATACATCTCATCCTCAGTCCGAGAGACGTGGGCAGCAAGACTATCCTCAACCGCACTGGCAACAACAGCACTCTTCACCTCCCAGGTCCGCGGACCCCCAGTACTCAGACTTTGGCCATACGTCAGCACCGTCTCAGCCAAGTAGACCACAGTATACGTCTCCGCAGGGATCGTACACGTCACCTTCCCAACCTGTCGCTCACTATAACACACAACGCTCGACTCACCAGTACATAGGGACGCACCCTATACCCCCCAACCACGACATTCAGAACACAGCTGGCCAGTCTACCCACACTCGAAGCTACAACGTCCCTGGTGAAGGCAATCCGGTACCTAGCACATGGGGATACACCCCACAGAGCGTGCCTGCGGTCCCAAGTGCGTTCCTTCTTATGCGTGTAGTGAACGTATACTCACGAGCGTGAGCATTGACAGACACGTCGACACAATCATCGTTGTCAGTTGTAGGACGTATGTGACCGATTTTACATTTCCGTTCCGCGACTAACCGTAGTAATCGTCGTCTCCGACTCTGGGACAAGTAGACCACGAGACCTTTCCCCGACATGCGCAGGGCTCGTGGGGTACACAGGATACTGGTCCCCCGCCACTGTCAGAGGGCGATGCATATCTCGGGGACGAGGCACCATACCAGGAGCCTCCGTTTACTGCCCGTGGCCCACCGTCGCAGCCGGCCGTAGGAGGTATGTAATCAATCATACTTGGCCGTTTCGCAACTGACTGTAGAATTGTCGTCTCCGACCCCGGGACAAGTAGGCCACACGCTTGCAGCCGCGGGTGCGACGGTTGCCGGAGCGGCCGCAATGAGCCTAGCAGGTGGTTCTCATACTAGTGGCGGGCAGCGGCGACAGCAACCAAGAAGACGTGAAACGGATCGACGACACCCCGACAACGACGGCACGTCGAATAGGAGACTGTCTTAGGACGCCAGCCGCACACGAGCGCCGGGTCACGGAGAGGAAGGGAAGATTGGAGGAATGGCAGTGCTAACAGGGAGGAGCACTGACACCCTCATCGACAGCGCAACTGCCGACACCCTTCGGGGCACAAAATACCTCTCTTACCTGCCCGCAGCGTGCCATCCATCGATAAGACAAGCACGGGGATCAGCTACACCTTATCACGTCCATTTCTCGTACCCAGTATTGGGCAAATACGACTCCGGCTCTAGTACCGTGTATTGACATGTACATTAGAGTGCTACGTGGGCTACTTCCTGTACCCAAGGCGCACGTCAATGAACTCGAAAGAGAAAAAGAATCTGTCCGTTCTATGACTCGAGAGAGTCGCCACCTCCACGGGAGCTGTCTTTGGCACGCGAGAGTGGTCGTTGGTGCAGGTACGACCGGGACGAGTCTGCTAGTTAAACGTTAACAGATCGTCTTCTTTTCTGAGCCAGGCAAGGGTCCCGCTATAAATGGTAATGAGGGGACCACGGCGTCTGTCGGGACGTCCATTGGAGATTGAGTGGTCCCCTTGCCTGGATTCGTATCTCTTGACGCCTGTTAGTAAAAGTGTAACGGGTCCCACCAGCAACGGTGGCATGGTGAGCTGAGTTTTATACTGTAGTGTGATCAGACAGACACCATATGGGCCAGAAAGAGAATCACATCTCTTTTATTAGGGTAGGCACGGTAGCTTTCCCATGGTTGTAGAAGTTGTAGAAGTGATGGCTTGGGGGGTTTCCGCCATACTTCTTCTATGGGCTGCGTGGAATCTCCCAAGTTGATACGATCCTCTTATCGTCGTCGACTTAGAGACCAGAGATGTGACCGCGGAGAAGTTCGAGAATCTTGGCAAAAATATCATAACAGGTGCCTTTGTCTTTCTCTCCACGAGTCAGCTGTTCCAACTGAGCAACGTGCGCGCCCGTTGGGGCGATAACAGAGTAAAGGGTGTTGTCGTCTTCGGTGGAGCAGCAGAATCCATAGGCGTTCATTTTATCTGTACAGTCGTGGACAAGCACAGTCGACAAAGTTTGAGTATTTTTTATCAGGCACAGGGTAGTCGCTTCCTTTCGTCGAGGGGGTTGTTCATAATCCGTCGAGCCAGTCAGAAAGTGACACTCTTGTGAGACTCCCTTCTGAATGGCACTACTCAAAATTACAGCCAAAAATCATGAAAGAGGGCAAACATGGCTCTCTATAGGCTAGTTCGAGATTAGAGTAGCAGACGGTCCACGGAGTGAAAAGACAAAAGTCCCAGAATAGGCGCTCACGTCCTTCCACACCTATTTTTGTCGGAAGCCCGAGGGCATGCCTCAACGAAGGCCCCACGGTGTAGCGCGCGAAACTGCGCGCCGGTGAGTTCGAGAGAATAAGGGTGAAAGAAGGGTCAGACAAGGCGTCGAGAGGAGGTCGCCGAGCGGCTGGGGCTCGGGTTCCCCGCGGCTTCGGTAGCGCGTCCAGGCGCTAACCCTCACCCTACCCCGGAGGCAGGCAGGGGTGGGGTGGGTTCGTCGCGTGTCGGAGTAGCGGACGCCTCGGGGGGAGCGGAAGGGGAGGGAATAGGCCGCGTTTTCGCGAGGAAGCGGAACCGGCGGGTCCGGGGCACGAAGTGCGCGCCGGGTCGTGGCGGAACCCACCTGGCATTGTGGGAGCGCGCGTCGGGGCTCGCCGGCGTCGCTAGGGTCCCAGCGTGTGCAATGGGGCTCTATTTGGTGGCGACCACGTTGCGTTTGGTATCCGACATTTGATTAGTTAATACACTTCTGACTAGACTTATGCTTTATGATATTTGTTTGGTAAGTAATCACGTGAGCGGGTCGAGTGCTTGAATCCTAGTCTGAGAATTTTATTGTTTGAGGATGCTTCTGGCAACTGCCTGTTGATTAGTAATTTTCTCAGGGAACAAGAAAAGAACTAGTTTATTTTCGAAACTCGTGGTTAAATGCCGCTCAGGGGACAGAAAAAGAAATAAGTATATTTTTGAATGTATTCCAACAAGTGATATTGGGAAAACTAACTATTATAAGTTATCTTAAGTAACCGTAGTGTTAGTGCTTTAGTAAGCGAAGTTTTAATAACGAACTCTAAATGGAGTTTGATGACTACTAACACTGTCATAGAGTTACAAAAAAAAATCAAAAGTGCTCTCGGAAACAATAGGTATGAATATATAGATCCTCGGACCACCCGGGATATACAACAGGACATGTATTCAAGAGGCCTACCTAGTTATTTAAGGGATAAGTAGAGAAGATGAAGACGAGGATGGTTTCCGAATCTAAGGACAGGGAAAATAGGGAGTTGCAAAAAATCTGTCACGAATTGTCACGGTGCCGTTTTCAACTCGCGTCCCGAGATCAGCAAACAGTTGCGTCGCTATCGCGCCAAGCCGTTCCGGGCGGAGATTAAACTTGATCCTTCTGTCACGTCGAAATCACGTCGAAATTTGAGACTCTCTGTACAGTACAGCAGTCTATACTCATTCAATTGATTCAATATTTGGCATGGAGATGTGATTATATGTATAACTGCTGGACCCATTCCAGTTATTTTTTCCTGGATGGTAAACAAGGTTAATGGCCTCTTGAAACGACTGGCCATTAAAATCGTTATATTGAAGCAGTATCAAAACAGATTTCTCTGGTATAAAATCGGGAGCATCCATGGCATATACACTAGTATCAAATGACAAAAACTCCGAGGGCAATATCCCTCGTCATTCCAATGCAAAAGTCGATTTTGTAACTCTAGGTCATTTTGTAAGCCGATGCACGTGTTAGTAACAATAAAAGACCCCACAGTTGAATATAAGCGGACTCCGCTTATCCGTTCCTGTCCGCCGTGTTCACGACATGCATCAGGAGAAGGTACGCTGTCAATGGCGGCGCAAGCCCGTCCATAGTCCGTATTAATCACGAGGTCAGGTAACGGGAACACCGCATCTGGGAGTCTACGAACGCCAGTAAAGCGCAACATTATCCCTATGATGATGTT
Source organism: Lactifluus subvellereus (assembly GCA_022496195.1). Lineage (NCBI taxonomy): Eukaryota > Fungi > Basidiomycota > Agaricomycetes > Russulales > Russulaceae > Lactifluus > Lactifluus subvellereus. The sequence continues at coordinate 225,325 of WTXC01000037.1, read as the reverse complement.
TGTATCATAATTCTGGTCCTACGACGATGGCAATTGCGACTAAATGCTCAGGGCCTTGGAGGTGATCGTAAATGGAGCGACATTGCCAGTGCCCTGCCCTGCCGCCCAACGTGGTTAACGGTTCAGTCACCACAGCCAACTACAGCCCCTTATTCACTTTGGGCAGGGTACCGCGTCACACGATTCTTACAATTAGACTTGAACTGGCATAACTTCACCAAGTCAAGTGACATTGTCGCGATAACGCTCGAATACTTAAACCAATTGGCAATCAGTCGTAAGAATGTAGACCGTCATGAGTTCCCCCTACTACTATCAGAGTGCGACTCCCTTTGTACCTCAATGGTTCTTACTCTGATGCTGTAGCACAGGTGACCCGTATGGCTCTCGCCGTAGGTCTTCACAACAACCGCAGCCGTTGCAGCCTATTCAGGGCGCCAGTGGCCGGCAGAGCACTTCCAGCAGCGTCCTGCCAGATTCATCTGGCCAAACACAACCTTTGTACGAGAACGAGAGCCAGCAGGTGGGGCATTACTGGGAACGTAAGTAGGCATCACCATTACTGACACTAATCGAGATGCTCATGATGCCGCTCAGATCCAGCCTCCGAGTTAACGTTCCCGCCGTCGAGGGACTCGCAAGTCACATCGTCGCACCAGCAACCCATCAATACTTTCGCACCCTCATCTCAATATTATGATAGCCACACGGCCCCTGTCCCTATCCCACAAAATCCAAGATTCCGGCACGGAGATCCACAGTATCCGCTTCCATCCCATGCACCTCCACAGACCGCATCCTTCGAAGGGCACAATGACGCCCAGACTCATATCCCCTTTTCTGATTCAGGACATTCGCGACACGTACCCTCATCCTTCCATTCTCATGATTCACCGCAAAGACAACGCCAGGGTATCTCCGTACCGTCCAATCCTTTGTATACATCTCATCCTCAGTCCGAGAGACGTGGGCAGCAAGACTATCCTCAACCGCACTGGCAACAACAGCACTCTTCACCTCCCAGGTCCGCGGACCCCCAGTACTCAGACTTTGGCCATACGTCAGCACCGTCTCAGCCAAGTAGACCACAGTATACGTCTCCGCAGGGATCGTACACGTCACCTTCCCAACCTGTCGCTCACTATAACACACAACGCTCGACTCACCAGTACATAGGGACGCACCCTATACCCCCCAACCACGACATTCAGACCACAGCTGGCCAGTCTACCCACACTCGAAGCTACAACGTCCCTGGTGAAGGCAATCCGGTACCTAGCACATGGGGATACACCCCACAGAGCGTGCCTGCGGTCCCAAGTGCATTCCTTCTTATGCGTGTAGTGAACGTATACTCACGAGCGTGAGCATTGACAGACACGTCGACACAATCATCGTTGTCAGTTGTAGGACGTATGTGACCGATTTTACATTTCCGTTCCGCGACTAACCGTAGTAATCGTCATCTCCGACTCTGGGACAAGTAGACCACGAGAACTTTCCCCGGCATGCGCAGGGCTCGTGGGGTACACAGGATACTGGTCCCCCGCCACTGTCAGAGGGCGATGCATATCCCGGGGACGAGGCACCATACCAGGATCTTCCATTTACTCGCAGTGGCCCACCGTCGCGGCCGGCCATAGGAAGTATGTAATCAATCGTACTTTGCCGCTTCGCAACTGACTGTAGAATTGTCGTCTCCGGCCCCAGGACAAGTAGGCCACACGCTTGCAGTCGCGGGTGCACCAGACCAGGAGCCTACGTTTATTTCCCATGGCCCACCGTCGCGGCCGGTGGTAGGTCAACCGCCACGGCAACCCATAGGACGTATGTAATTGGTCGTACTTGGCCGCTTCGCAACTGACTGTAGAATTGTCGTCTCCGACCCCAGGACAAGTAGGCCACACGCTTGCAGTCGCGAGTGCGACGGTTGTCGAAGCAGCCGCAATGAGCCTAGCATCTAATACTAGTGGTGGGCAGCGGCGACAACAGCCAAGAAGACGTGAAACGGATCGACGACACCCCGACAACGACGATACGTTGAATAGGAGACTGTCTTAGGGCGCCAGCCGCACACGAGCGCCGGGTCACGGAGAGGAAGGGGAGATTGGAGGAATGGCAGTGCTAACAGGGAGGCGCACTGACACCCTCATAGACAGCGCAACTGCCGACACCCTTCGGGAACAATACCTCTCTTACCTGCCCGCAGTGTGCCATCCATCAACAAAATAAGCACGGGGATCAGCTACACCTTATCACTTTCATTTTCTCGCCCGGCTCTAGTATCGTGTATTGAGATGTACATTAGAGAGCGTGCTACCGCTGCTACGTGGGCTACTTACTGTATCCAAGACGCACGTCAATAAACCCGGAAAAGAAAAAGAATCAGTCCGTCTTATGACCCGGGAGACTCGCCACCTCCAGGACAAATCCGTGAGAGCCGTCTTTGGCACGCGAGAGTGGTCATTAGTGCAAGTACGACGAGTCTCAGGCTGGTCATCGAGTCAGACGAGGGTCCCGCTATAAATGGTGATGAGAGGACCACGACGTCTGTCGGGACGTCCATTGAAGATTAGGTGGTCCTCTTGCCTGGATTCGTAGTAAAAGTATAACGGATCCCACCAACGGTGGCATGGTGAGCTGAGTTTTATAGTGTGATCAGACAGACACCATATGGGAATCACATCTCTTTTAGGGTAGGCACAGTAGCTTTCCCATGGTTGTAGAAGTGATGGCTTGGGGGATTTGCCCCGCCATACTTCTTCTATGGGTTGCGTGGAATCTCCCAAGTTGATACTACTAGTATCCTCTTATCGTCGTCGACTTAGAGACCAGAGATACGACCGCGGAGAAGATCGAGAATCATGGCAAAGATACCATAAACCCCTCCATGGATTAGCTGTTCTAACCAAGCAACGCCATTGGAGCGATAACAGAGTAAAGGGTGTTATCGCCTTCGGCGAAGCAGCAGAATGCGTAGAGGCTCATTTTATCTCATAGATCGTTGTGCAGCCGTGGACAAGCGACAGTCGACAAAGTTTGAGGGGCTATTTTTTATATCAGGCACAGGGTAATCCGAGTCGCTTCCTTTCGTCGAGGGGGTGTTCGCCAAATATTTTCAGCATAACCCGTCGAGCGGTCCAGTCAAAAACTTTGTGAGACTCCCTCCTGAAGATTGGCACTAACTTACCCAAAATTACAGCCAAAAAACGTGAAAAAAAGGCATACACGGCTCCTTATATGCTAGTCAGTAGAGCAGACGAAAGACGATGGCCCGAGTGAAATAAATAAATAAAAGTCCCAGAATGGGCGCCCGCTTCTTTCCACGTCTCTTTTGTCTGAAGTCCGAGGACATGCCTCAACGAAAGCCCCGCGGTCGTCCCTCAAAGGTGCCGAGGGTGAAAGACTTGAATCTCAGGAGTAGAACTGCCAATGCACCCGACCCTGCTGATATTGTGGACAAGGATGACGACTATGGACCTGATTGGAACCCACATCGACACGGAACATCAGGAGATGATGAAAGTGGAGTTGAAGTTGAGGAGTTCACACTTGTGGAGGGTGAAGGAGCCACGGATCCTACTGAACACCTGCCGGCACTTGATGAGGAAGAGGATTGGATGCTGGCAAAAAAAAAGAAAGCGTCTTCAATCCCATTCCAGTGAGATTCGGTGCAATGTCATCAGAACTGATATGTTTTTGTACAATTCAGAATCCAGTCAGATGAGGTTAGATGCTTTGTTGCACATATTTTTTGTCTGTCAGATGTGTGCAGACTGATTATTCTGATTAGTCATTCGCACGCACTGCTCCCTGCGAGTGAACACGTGATAAATTCGCTCTCAACTTGGAGGGGTACTGCGATAACAGCTCCCGCATGGCCAGTGCCTTCCAAGTCATTATACGAAAACTACGAAAGTCTGCCTTGCAGAATGCTAGCCCACTACTACCATCACCACACCTAGCAGCTGATGCTGCTGCGCCCACACCAGAGGAAGAGGCATCAAGCCAGGTGACTCGGACGGTTATCACATTGCATCCATGGGGCCACCGTCAGCCATGGAATGTGTGTAACCGGCCGAACTGCGAAGCTGACCATAGAGCAATCGTCTTCGACGAGTCGCTTCGAAAGCTGTCTCTCGCCGGCACGCCTGGTCGGTCGTCCTCCGGTTGTTGTGTCTATGGCCGCAACAGTATGTCCCTGGCGCGCAGTTGCGACAACAGCGAGGAGAATGACCCCGGCAGGGACGGTACTGCGATTTTGAGCTGGTCCTCTTACCCGGGACACTATTGGCTGTGTGGCACTGGACGGCTTACCGACTTGGTTACGGGCGGGACAGGGTACTGTATGTGACAGAACTGAGAAACGTAATCATGTAGGTACAACCCCCATGCCGCACAGTTCAGGGTGTGAGTATTATATTGCTGGAGGACCTTCGGCGACGTGGCAGTGTCCTGACAACCTTCCTACTTACACAAACAATAGTATAGCCATCCGCACGGGCGCGCTCCCGACTATAGAGTCCACAAATACGTTAGGTTATCACGGCCAAAACATGTGAGATTTAATTTATATGCATGGACGTAGACATCTAAGACGACGACAGTCAGCACACGAGTGACGAGTATGTATGATGGTAACGGATCATGTATCATTTATAATACCTGTTGATGGCCTGGCCTCCTGACGGCTTCCCTCCATCACCTCTGCTTCGATTAGCACTGGCCTCCGATCAAACGAGGATAACGCAAATCTGATCGACGCCAGGTTGATACGTGGCACCGCTACATCATCATCAAATAGCGCAACAAGGTCGGAGTCACGGCCCAATCCTATCACCGCAAGAGACGAGTACTAACTAACAGACCACATCCCCCCATTCGAGAAAGTGAAGGAGATGGCCTCGCTGTATATCATGGCTTGACGAAGGCAATTCTGGTCTACGATATGGTCAGCGAAGGACTCGTGCTTGCAGGTTATGCGAGCCATCGACCTCATGCGCTATGTGTCCTACGAAGCAAACGCATACAATTCAGTAATGCAGTGTGTTCCGGGTCCCACATATTGTCGCCAAACAGTGCCGAGATGTTGGTAGGCCAATCGACGAGAGTCTGATCGTCCTTGCTCAGCATATCGTACGCACCACCCATATCAGATCATTATAGCATTGATTAATACTGCGTGACAGCACACGCCTCCATTCGTGGAATTGATCTTAACGCACATCAGAGGTGGTCTCATGTGCTCGACGGTTGGGTACCCCTTGTGCTAGCGCAGGTGTCTTCACGGCTATGTATTGCGTTTGTGTTGGCTGGGATCATGTCGCCGTAGGCCTTGCACCCAGAAGTGGGTGGAACGGGTGGAGAAACAAAACATTATCGCGGATGAACTTGACACGAGGTTAGAAACCCCGCTTGTGACGGACTGGTGATGAGAAGCAGGTATGAATCTGTGCTTCTTTTGGTATGCGAAGCATGATCTCGGGTGAGCAGGGTGTGCGCCATGCGCAGCATGCAACACCACCCGGGTCGCGTGGTTACAGCGGTATGGGAAATACAGCCCCTACTGCTGAAGCGGACTTGAAACACCTGGACGTGTAGTAATCCCCGATTGAATCGACGGACGCGCGGCTAGGTCGAAAAGAACGCGGAGGGCGACGTCGCTCGCAGAAGGAGCTGCTTGACTCAATACTCACTGGCAGTTGGGTCTCATATACCCGGCACGTTTCAACCTGTCTCCTCTACCGGGCCGACGGCGAATCGTGTCGTGTGACGCGATGCTAGCCGCTGTTCCCAGGTGGGTCTTCGTCCAAGGTAGCTTGTTCGTAGACTTACTTGTCCAATCGTATCAGTGAGCGACAGCCCACCGACCCAGATGGAACGTTCGTGCGGAACTTTCCTCTTCATGAGGATGCAGTTCGGGAACGAGTAAGCAAAAGTAGAGCCCGAGGACACCGAGACACGTAAAATGGAGTTCCGCCACACATTGACTTGGTGAACCAGTCCGCGGGTTCGCTTCCGAACATGCGCTTTTGTGGCGTGCGACTGCGTTTGTCGCATTCACAAGGACGGATGTCTGCGCCTTTCACAGAAGCCCGGGAGACGGTCCCGGAACGTTTCAGTGATGTCCCATTTCAGCATGTGTGCGCTTCTGACGTTGTGTGGGCCTTATCCTTATGCCGGACGCAATCAAATTATTATGCATGTGACCGCAGAGTAGCTGCGTCAGCCGCTATTCAAAGCATTCACGAAAACAAGACGTGAGAGGGATGCCAACAGTCAGGCAGATCAGGGCATGGTTGGAGACCTCCCTTGATGTGATGAAATTGTGATACAGCGAATGTCAAATGACGAATCTGGCTATAAGACTCGCTCATTAGTGGCCAATATCAAAGTCTATTGTACGGTTATTGTTTCGACAACCGGTCAAAAAAAAGGGGGGGCAATATACCGTCATCACCTCCGAGGTGGTCAAGGGTTCCTACAGTGAGAGTGCGACAGTTGGTGGTTGGATCGGAAGGAAGGAAGAGCACTGCGCTCAAATCGGGGCGCCGGCCACGTCTATGTAAAAATAGACGACTGGTCATTTCGATCCTAGTAAAAAAGGGCAAAGGTTAGTAGTAGTACGTTGTGAGGGATTGTGCTTTGATAGGATAGGCCGTCGCCCTCCGCCACGTTTACATGAGATGTGTAAATTCTTTTTACGAAGGCGCCCTGTTCGAAAAGGTAGAACGACAGGCGTTGGGAAGTTCTGACCACTAAAAGGAAGCGTTGTCATCGTGTTTATGGCTTTGTGGGCGCTAGTGGGGCCAAATGAAAAGTCTTTGTAAAGGGTAATGACGTTTTGCTTAGCTTCCGCCTGATTACATCCGCCGTCCGCCGTCAAGAATTGCTTGTTCACACTCGTGGCCCCACCTGGCCTTGGAAGCGTTTTAATACTTAAGACGCCAGCATGTTCTTCTCTTGCCAACGCAACTTGACCCTTCTCAACTCTCGTCTCAATCTCCCTCTCTATTCTTTCTTCTTTTACAATGTCCGGGGCTAACCGCAAGAGCGTCGTTGTCGTCGGTGGTGGTGCAGCTGGCGCAGCCATTGCTCGCATCCTCTCCGCCAAGATCAACCCAAACACGACATCCCTCACCCTCATAACTGCCCGTCCCTTTGCCCTTCACCTCCCTGCTTGCATCCGCATGACCACTACCGCTGAGGGCAAACTCGAGGATGACGTTCTCATTCCTTATGACAACCTTCTTGTCAACAACAATGGTACCATCAAGATTGGCCGCGTCACTTCTATCGAACAAAATAAAGAGGACCAGTCCGGGTCGGTCATTCTTTCCACGAACGAACGCATCCAGTACGATTTTCTCGTTCTTGCTCCCGGGTGCGAATGGGAAGGCCCCCTCGCCTTCCCCGATGACCGGGCTGCCGTCCTTGAGCACATCAAGTCCTGGCGTCGCAAGTTCGAGAACGCCAGCGGGATTATCCTCGCTGGTGGCGGCGCTGTCGGCTGTGGTGCATTTTTATAATTCATGTATCTCTTCTTATAGCTTGACATGTGTTTATCTACCTAGAGTACGCGGGCGAGATCAAGGACGCTTTCCCACGCAAGAAGGTCACCATCGTCCACTCTGACTCTCAGCTTCTCAACTCGGTCTACCCCAACAAATACCGCAAGCGGGTCGAGGAGGATATTACCTCCCGCGGAATCAGCATCGTCTTCAATGACTACGTCGATGACTTTGTATCCCTTCCCGCCACAACGCGTACCAAGCGCCCACTCGAGGGTGATCTTGTCGTACGTTCTCTCCGGACCATCTCGTCTCTATATTTCTCATACTCGTTCGCATATAGGTCGCCACCTTTGGTAGCCGCCCAGGAACTGGCTTCGTAAAGTCACTCAGCTCGGATGCCCTCAATGCGCGCCAGCAGATCAAGATCAAACCGACATTCCAGCTCGAGTCATATTCCAACATCTACGCGATTGGCGATGTGACGGACTGGACCGAGCAGAAGCAGGCCGCCAAGGCCCCGAAGCACGCGCAAATTGCTGCTGCAAACATCCTCGCCCAGCTCAGCGGTGGGGACCCCAAGAAGACCTATTCGGGCCAGCTTGAGCTTATCGTCATCACCAACGGCAAGGTTGGTTGTTGTCCATTACACTTCAGTCCCTCTTCTCTTTCTGACGCCTCTTTCCCTTTGCAGAAGCACGGCGTTTCTTACTTGGGTATGCTCTGGGGCATCACGCTAGGCAACTGGTTCTCCAGTTCAATGAAGGGCAAAGAACTTTTGGTCAGCATGACACGGAAGGCTTTTGGTCTCCCGAAGTAAAATGCCAAATGGGGTTCCTGGATTGTATACCACTCGTAATATATGTAACATTCTTTCCTTTATTTTGGTTCTCACGTTACGCTTGCTCCATCGTCTGATATACTACACCGTTATTTTAACTGTTTCCGTATAATAGATGATTTTTTCGGTTGCACAAAGATTATTGCGTGGTGCCTCATACTACGGTAACATAGCATGTTTGGTTTCGTCGCTGGGAAAAAAGGTACATATACAGTACAATCACAATCTCGCTCGCCCTCCAGGGACCGAAGCTTCATGCTGGTCGGTCAGTAAGCGGTACATACTGCCCCACCAGAACTTTCAGACTTGTGCGAACCGGGGGCAAGCACACACATAGAGGACGCACCACGACGCCAAAAAGATCCCTCTGGGTAACCCGTCCCTGCGCATCCTTGTCGACCTGCATCAGCCTCTGCGAATACGTCCCGACGGGAATGACCATCCTCCCCGGGCTCGCGAGCTGCTCCACGAGCGCAGGCGGGACCGTCTTCGCGGCAGCTCCGACGTGAATGGCGTCGTAAGGACCCTTCTCCGCGTACCCTAAACAACACCCAACAACACCCACCAACAACACGCTTCCGTTTCTGCGTCGTTTACATGAGGGGGGGGGGGGACGCACCGAGTCTCCCGTCGCCCGTGACGAGCACGATCCCGAGCGGCTGGTCGATCGCGTCGCCTAGCCCGTCCGCGCGGATGTTCCGCTCCGCGAGCGTCCTCAGCGCCGGTATGTGCTCGATTGCGACCACAGCTCCGCCACTGCCGCCGGCGCCTTGTGGTGCGCCGACGAGGCGGTAAAGGACGCTCGTGAGGTATCCCGAGCCAGCGCCCACATCGAGCACGCGCGCGCCAGCGCGCAAATACGGAAGGAGGAGTTCGGCTGCATGGGCATGCTGAAATTTTTTTTTTCGTTTTTAGGATTTTTGAAAAAAAAAAAAAAAAAAAGAACTCCACACAAAAATAACATGGGCAGAAGAGTGTGTGTGGAGGGACGTATTATGTTTTACTTACCATGTGTGGGGCGGAAATGGTCGCGTCGTGGCCGATCGATCTTGAAATACATTCAAGTCGGAGTCAGCAGGGCAGGCCCTGCTATGTGAAGAGAGACGCAGCGGATACGCACTGAGGCGAGTCTTCATACGCATGACGTTTATCGAGGACGTAGTTCGCGCGGTCGACAGCTTTCATCGCCTGGGAAGCGATACAAGAGACAAGACGTCAGCGTGAGGGAGCTGTCGATCTGCTCTGGGCGGGAAGTACTCGCACGGCGGCAACGGCATCCGAGTTGATTAGCCCATTGCGCATCAGATTGGATATGAGTTCAGCGTTGGTGGTGCCAGTGGAGAACCAGGCCATGATCACGGTCAAGTGAATTGATCTCGTCAGTTGTCCCGTTCCTTCCCGTTCCTTGTGAGCCCCACTGCACTGGTCGTATGACGTAACCGATGCGTGCATCGCTCCCATTTACCTCTCCAAGTGCAACATATCCATTTGTCAAGACACATCCATACATAACACACGATATGTAACAGGTATCTTCTCAGCATCCCGTATGCAATAGGAGCTAAATTTGTAACATCCCACAGTTGGGATCCATTCTTTGATTCATTCAGTCGTTCAATCAGTCAATCTCCAAAAGCCAAAGCTCGTCGCTGCGGTCATTGGATGAGAGCAGGAGAGTGACTTTGGCTTTGGTCTCTTCGCCATCTTCCCACGAAGCAGACGGGAACCACCCGCGGCCGGCGGGTGAGGTCTTATCGTTAGGCACTTGCACATACTTCCACGCCAACTCAGTCCTCGAGCATCCAAATGTCATCCCAGAATTCGTCGCCCTCAGTATATCCCAGGACTGCGTTTCCCATGGTACGTAAACGTAAGCGAGCGTGGGTAACGCGGGGCACGAAGCCGCATACGGCACGCGCGCCGGGACTTCCGTATTGCGGGCCAGGAGCGGGGCAGAACGGTGTGCCACGCATCAGCGTGGACATCACGCAGATGTCAAGCGAATCCTGCGAGATAAGAGCATCAGATTCGCAACTTCCAGTTCGCAGACAGGCTCAAAACTGCCAACCGCCGAAGCGCAAAGGGACGGGGCTTCCATGCAACTGCAAAACGGCAATCACGGTCCCGCTACGCCAAGTCGAGGCTCGGGCGGTCAGATCAAAGGCGTGCAGCTCGCCGGTGCAGCCCTTTGCGGGGCATCCAGAATGCGCATAGCTCGTATTCTGGTGACAGGCCAGGTAGGCATGCTGCATGGAAAACACTTCCGGAATGTGCACCCCGTGTCTGGTCATAAGTGTGATAGTGCAAATTTGTGGTGCATCCATGGAGTTCGTAACTCCGATCCGCTCCCAGGTGGCGCGGCGTCCTGGGCGCCGAGCCAACACCACCAAATGCCGGCTTGGTCACTCCTAGACCGGGCGACGCCACGGCGCCCATCTCAAAGACAAAAGTATTCTCTGATGGTAACAGAGGCAGCACCGACCGGGGGATCAGGAGCAGAGGAGGCTGAGGACCATTTTAGAGGATTCATTGGCGCCGGATAAATTGAGGCTGTGGACAGAGCCTCTAGCTGTGGGCTGTGGGATCCGCGCCTACGGGAGTTCTTGGCTTCACCGTAGAGGAATGGACGACCTGTGGAGTAGTGCGATGATCGCGCCAAGGAAGGTTATCGGAAAGACTGAAAAGATAGGAGAAGAGACCATTGTCAGTTGTTCAGTCTAGGGAAGATCGCCAAGAAGAGAATAGGCTGTGTCTCGACCGCCGAATCGCCGAATCGGGCAATTCCCAAACCTCGTTAATCCGCGCTTGCGCAGTGAATCTGCCCCTTAAAGTTCTCATTCACGCTGTGCAGAGGTGCTGATTCCCTGCACTCTGATTCACTTGCACCCCATGTCATCTCCCACATCTCCTGACGAATCACCAATATGGCCTCTCTTTCAAACTGTTCTAGGTGTGAGTATCCATCGAAATCGTTCAGTCGCCGTGGTTTATGTCGTCAGTCCATCGTGCAAGTCATCTTAGTATGCTCTTCTGGTTACGTTCTCGCTCGACGAGGGATCATCGATAAACCAACGCAGAAGGTCGTTACCTTGGATCTTATCCCTCGTCCTTCCCCATTTGCTTAATCTCATTCACAGCAACTGAACGTTTTAAACGTCAATTTCTTCACCCCATGCCTTCTCTTCTCCAAAGTTGCTTTCTTCCTTTCACCAGGTCCGTTGTCGTTCATCCCGAGTTGACTAATAACTCACCTGCTTCAGCGAAACTACGAGAATTATGGATCATTCCCATCTTCTTCTTGTTCGTCACTGGCGTTTCATTGGTGGTAGCCTGGCTACTCGGTACTCTCTTCCGATTGAAGCCTTCACAAAGGTATGCTTCATACTCATTTGGCAGTTAGGAATTTCATCCCATTATCCAGAAATTTCGCCATGGCCGCTGCCACATTCATGAACTCGAATTCTCTCCCGGTCGCCCTTCTTCAATCCCTCGCCGCGTCGGTCCCGGGATTGAAGTGGGGTGAAGACGACACCAAGGATGCTATGATTGGGCGCGCTCTCACCTACTTGCTTCTTTGTAGCACTATAGGACAATTTGTGAGTGCCTCTTGTTCTCCTTTGTTGTTGTCTTGCAATTCAACTCTGGAAATCATAGCTTCGCTGGAGTTATGGCGTTCACCTACTCACCAAGGCAGATCCGTTGGACGAGACAGAACATACATCCGGGCCTCATGATGAAACTAGTTCGACGAGCGAAGGCGCTGGAGGTGCAGAGCAGCCAGAGCACCCCGATGGGATCTACACCGACAACCATTTCTTGCCATCTCAGGGCTTGACTGGGCGTCGCACACAGCGCAGACATACGGCCCACGTCTTTTACTCCATCCCCAGTACACCCTACTTCCCCAGCATCCAGTTGCCCCCCGATTCTGAGGTTACCTCCGTGTTTGAGTCTGACATGGACTCCGATGATGACGAACTTCGTGTACCAATGTGGTCTCGTCCTCCTCCTACATTCTTGCAGCGTGTGGGACGCTCAGTGCGCAAAGTCTGGAAAAAAGTGACCCGCTTCTTGACACCCCCACTCTGGGCGTCGATTGTCTCACTTTCAGTCGCACTCAACCCGCCCTTACAGCACGTACTTGAAGTACACATGCGACCAGTTCAAGGCGCCATCACGCAGGCGGGCAACTGCTCGATCCCCATCACCCTCGTTGTCCTCGGCGCATACTTTTACCGCCCCACAGAACGACCTCAACTTACCCCCTCTAGTACTGGCAGTTGGCGAAGAGCGTCCTTTGCGAGTGGTTTGCGCGAAATGTTTCGCCTCAAGGGCCGGGAGGAGGCCACGTGGTCACATACACAGCAGAATGTGAGCAAAGGCGAAGGGAAGACGATCTTCGTGGCGATACTCGCGCGAATGATTGTTGTGCCTGCCTTGTTCCTCCCGTTCATCGTCATTGGTGCGATCCACGATCGTCCGCCTGTGTTCCAAGAGTAAGTCCCGTCGCCAACATCGTCTTCCTAAATTTTACCAAGCGTTCGCAGTCCTGTTTTTATTCTCAGCAATGTACTTCTACTTGCATCACCACCCGCGTTGACGCTGGCTCAGGTGCGTCCTTTTCCATTCTCGGCAATACCCGGATCATCGAACAGATTATGTTTTACTCCGCCTACAGATCACACAAGCGGTCTCCAGCGACGCATTTGAGCGACTTGTAAGTCGTACAATATTCTGGTCTTATTGTTTCGTTACGCCCCCGGCCATGGTGGGATATGCTTTAATCGCTATGTTAATCACCAGACTCTGATCTTTGCTTATCCTCTCTTGTATCCATTTTGACTATTACGATTGTGTTGGGTGGCATTAACGTAGATCCGTTTCCACTCTCATCACGTCGGTACATAGACTAGCTCTTTTAGACTCGTCCGTGCTATACATCTGCTGCATGATCTAACGTGTCTACGGCGATACCACTACCCTCCTTCGTCGACCTTACGTCTGAACCTTGTGGAACTGTCTGACCCGTTTTTCGCCCATTATTGAGCGCTTTCCTGATCGCCACCCTTGTTTTCTTCATCCTTACTTGTATACTGTCCATTGCACCAGCGCGCGCAACCCTCATTCGCCGACGGATGTGTCTTATCCAGCCCTCGCGTTCAGAGTACTTCCCAACGCCAACACCACGTGCATAGTCGTCTTCGGGCTCGCTCGTCGGGGGCGAGCGCCACGCGTCCCAGAAGACGAGCAGCGTGAGCACAGCGAAGATCATCAACACGCCGAACACACCCGCGAGCAGCGCGCGCGTGTGCACGCCCCCGCCCGCCACGCTCGTAAAGCTGAACGCGCCGACGGCGATGGTGAAGGAGAGGATCGCCCAGAGAAGCGCCGCGAGCGGGAGCGCGAGGAAGCACGAGAGCGGAGTGAGGCTTCCTCGGTGTCCGTGGTGGGAGCGGATGCGGAGGTACTGACTCTGAACAAACCAAAAAAAGAAAAAGATAAGGGGGATTGATAATATGCTGGGAGGTGGACGAGGGTGCCATACCGCTTCTTCGTCGTCGGCGTCGGCGCGTCGGCGGTGGCGCCAGACGTGGTGCACGCCGATGACGATGGAGAGCATGGAGAAGAGAGCGGAGCAGAGGGAGGCGGTTTGTGGAAGGGCGGTGATGTTCTGCGCGGAACGGTAGAGGTTAAAACTGTTGTTGTTTCGGATTTGGAGGAGACGCGACGCGGAGGCCGCGATGGAACAAAGGGACGTACAGGCACAGCTAGGAACGCGACGTTTGCGCTGTGCGTGTAATACAATTATGTTATCAGATGAAACGTTAAAGAAAGAAAACAAGGCAGGGGAAAAAACCGCGATCATGACGTACGAGACGAATACGGTCGCGAGTAGATTCGAGTCGGACCACTCGACGAGTAGGCTGCTCATCAGGTCCCGAAAGTCCGGGAGGTAGACGTGCCCCTTGGGCCGCGTGCTCTCCAGCCGCGCCCGGTAGGTCCTGTGCGAGTTGAAGAACACGCAGAAGAGGAGGACGTCGACGAGGTGCCCGCGCCACGTCGGCGTTTCGACGGCGATGTCGCGGTAGAGCCGCGCCTCCTTCGTCCCATAGTGGTACAGCTCCCGGACGGCCTCGATTTTGATCATCACGCGCGAGATGTGCCAGGCGACGGCCGGGAGCACGGAATGTCGCCCCTGGCTATAGGGCACGCCTGTGTGAGAAGAAGAAGAAACGGCGTTGGGGCATTTTGTTGAGAATCGTCGTCACGAGGTTCAGTTCATTGAGACGCATGGACTCACACTTGAGGTCGCGGTAGACCTGCATGAACCGCTGCGCCTGCTGGTCTGTGTAAGGGAACATCGACTTTCGCTCGTCGAGGATGCGCTCTGAAAGCAAAAGTTCAGCACTGACAAGTTTTGGACGGAGCGCAACGGGAGGGAGGAGGGGGCCGCACCGTTCGCGCCGTGCGTCAGAGCCATGAGAAATTCGGCTTCGGAATATGGAGGCAGCGCTGTGATATGCATGGGGTATGAAGCAAGATGCTCCCAGAAGCGTGTCCCTGGCGTCTTGTCTAACCCTAGGGAGTGTGTGTCAACGCACGAACGACGTGACAGAGCTGCGAGTGCCAGCGATTGTGATTCATGGCGCGTAACTTACTGAGCTTCGGGCTCGGGCATTCTTGGCGTCGATGAGTCGGGTTGGGACATGGACAATCGTATCCGTAGTTGAGGACTTGCCTCAGACTTTGGGAGACAAAATAGAACACCTCCGGGATCTCGGGATTCATGCGTTCCGCGACGATCTCAGCGTCGTTTGGCAACTCAGCGAGGAGATTCTGCTCCTCCAACGTGCTGAAGGTCAAGGAAAGCAGCCTCTCGAGGCATTCCCTGATTCGCGGCTGGGTGACATCGTCGGGGGTTAGAAGCCGGCCACTTAAATGGCGATAGTAGGTGCCTCCATCGAGGTGAGTGTATTTCGCGTATCCCGGGTG
This sequence comes from Lactifluus subvellereus, assembly GCA_022496195.1. Lineage (NCBI taxonomy): Eukaryota > Fungi > Basidiomycota > Agaricomycetes > Russulales > Russulaceae > Lactifluus > Lactifluus subvellereus. The sequence continues at coordinate 209,980 of WTXC01000037.1, read as the reverse complement.
AGCATTTTCGTCTCTGAAAAAAAAAAAAAAAAGATCGGCGACAAAGTCTGGATATTGAACTATCTGAGCAGCTTACGCTTCAAAGAGTCGGTTTCGCGGTTCGTCGCTCGGCAGGGAGACGGGGGTTTGTGTATTCTGTGGCTGGGGAGACGTGGGTGAGTCGGTCCCAAGGCCGGAAGGCCCCGGGGTGACCTCGTCAGTCTGAGTCTGCGTGGGGGGAGCAGGCGATGGTGAAGGCGGATTCGGATTCGGCGGAGCGGCCTTGAAGCCAGGATCGGATGTGACCGGTGATTGGGTATTCGAGGAGGGATCTCCCCGGGGCGCATCAGCGCTGCCCGAAGGATCCTGTGCAGAGTTCGAGGGGCCTGCGGAGGCCATGCAAAGTGCGTGCTATTGCTATAGCTGCAGAGCACACCGAGCCGAAGACGGGAATACACTCTGGGTAGGGGAACGGGGAGATCAGTCCCCGTGAGCAGCGCATAATAACAGATCCGAGAGACAAAGGCATTCGAATTCGCCGTGGTAATAGCGACCCAACAGTTGGACAAAAGAGCTCCATGGGGTATGGTAAGTGTTGCTGTGCATCGAGCGCGCAGGGGTATGACCTGTCTAGTTGTTGATCCATATGGACGCCTATGGATCCAATGACTGACCGATAAGGTAAGTACGCAGTCGCCAAGGTTACCGAGCATGATTTAGAACAAAGACATCAGTTAAGTGACAGTGGCAGAATGGGCTTCGAAAGGACCTTGGACTCATGGTCTACAATACAGAGAAGAGAACTTGATCCAGACCCATCCAGATCAAGTTTCCGAGTCAGGAGACGTCCGCGGGTTTTTTGGGAGAACGATTGCACCTGGTGAGTGCCAGTGTCTGCATTGGCGTGAATTTCACGCCGCAGAAAAGATAACCGGAGACTCGGTGACATCTGCACTTCAAAGAGTTCTGACACCTGTCTAGTGTGGTATAATAGGTACTGTAGTCCAAGAGAGAACAAAGTCACGGTGGCTTAGTAACGTAGAAGGGAAAGGCTCAACAATAGCGGCATTTCGCGCCGCGGGGACTCAGCGAACCCGCGAGAGGTCGACGCCGCACCAAACCCGTCATGGAGCTACAGATACTAAAGTAACACCATGGCTTGAAATATCCAACATACGCTCGCAACACCGTCACCATTCAACCCACTTCCCTCTCGATCATGCCGTCCGGCTCTGCACGAGGGCATCAACCCGAGGGATCACGATGAAGGCAGTTGTGAGTGATGAGATGGCTAGAACAACAGCGCAAGTCGTAAGTACGGCCTCACGGGCAGATGATACACCCGTCAACAGCGACACGACGACAAATACGTTCAGCGGTACGCGGAATAACGCAGATAGCTGCGGGCAATACTCTTAGTCCTTACTCGTACATCCCAAAGGAAACGAGCTCACCGTTGCGCGATGCTCATTCGCAATCAGTGACCCACGAAGCATTCCTTGGACTGGGTAATACATCCCGACACATGCCTCGAATAGACAAAAGGCCCAGAACTTGAGGTGTTCGCCTTGTGTGCTCTTCCCCTTCCCGACGCTGACACACGCAGCAAATGTGACAGCAGCTGCTGCACAAACGAGAGAGGATAATTGCGCATGCAGCGACAACGAAGAATCCCCTTGCGTGGCCAGTGACGTAACGGACGAGGAGCGCGCGTGTTTTTGCAGAACGGGTGACGGGCGGAACCAATGTGCAGTGATGTACGTATATAACAGCGATCCGAGCATCATCGAAACCATGAAGGCCGAGAAAATATAGCCCAGTGGAAGTGAAGGATCAATGGATGACTCTTGCAGTGTTGGGACCCAGATGAAGACAAAAAGATACATAGAACCTTCAAAAATTGTCTGCGTCAGGCCGAGAACGAGGAGGATGGGGTCTATGTTAGGAGTAAGCTCCAAGGAATAACTGAAACAAGTTCTGCGTACGCACCAGTCGCAACAATCCTCCACGCCGCTCCCAATCGCCGGATCTGAAAAACGTCTGCAGAAATGAGTGCACCACCTGTGCCTCCACCGCCACCATAGTTTTCGGACCAGCTTCCCGAAATTACAACCCAAGCCAGGAGGAGCAAGCATCCACTAGCGACGAATGGTGAACGGAAGCCCCCACTGTTCCATTCCACCAATTGGTTTGAAAAGATCTGCGCACAATGTCATCAGGGTCTGGATCCGAACTACGCGGAAATGCGACACACCCCAGCAGCTGTGGCGACAAAGCCGTTGACTAACGTAGCGCGGCCCATTATAGTGCTCAAGTCTTCGCTTGTTAGTGCAGCATTCGAGCTCGAGGATACGAGCCAGCTCTCGAATGCAGAAAACAATATAGACGTGGATATTCCGCCAAAAACCCGCGCCAGGAGAAGTACGGGGAAGAATGGGAAGAGTAGAAGGCCGCACGTCGTGGCATAAAGAATGCAGAATAGTAAGCAGATACGCTTACGCCCGCTGCATTCGAGAAATAAATAAATATTATCCATCTGTTGAGCCGAGCACGTACTATGTATCCGCCCAAACACCGACGAGAGGAGCGAAGATGCCGGCGCTAATGAAGCCCGTCACAAAAAGTACGGCAACTAACCGTTCGGGGAAGTCGTATTGCTCGCGATATAGGGAGTAGACGTAGGGGCCTTGGAGCCAATCGGCGCCTTTGCGAGGGATCAATACCCGAAGAGGTTAAGCTGTGTGTACTGACCCATTACAATAGCATAGACCAGAAGATACTTGCGCATCAACGTGTTAAGCGCACTGGCGCGGGGTGTGGTCGTCGGCACTGCTGCACCATTCGTTTGCAGAACTGAGGCGCCAACTTCGAGATTTTCTTCAACCAGAGAATCCTTAAAATTCTCTGGTGGATTTTTTTTGGTTTTGAGGTAGCGCTCGAAAGCGAGAAGGGCGACGCAGACAACGGCGAGAAGGCCGAGCTGGAACTGATAAAAGTTTGAGTCCATGGGACGTGTCTACACAACAAGGGAAGGGGAGTTCTAGAAAGAAGGCCTGATGTGAGAGGGTAGATGGGACATGCAATGAGTTGGAAAATGAGGGGTGGGAGACCCTAAGCGGGTGACAGCGAAAGCGTGAAATGGAGACGCGTGTGCGAGCGTTTAGCGCAAGCGCGATCATCTCTAGGGGACGTTCAACATAAAAGGCGCCTCTCGTCAGCAACGATACTTGACGAGAACTGTGACGAACTGCCCCGGTCACCGTAGTCAACAGCACAACGTAATGAGCGACGATCTCAGTAACAAGCACACTGGCACGCCTGAGCACGGCCAGAGCATCCCTCCTTACAGTACAACTCCTGTCGACCACATCCCTGTCGTATGGCGCCACTATCATAACGCGTCCTTCTCACTCACGCCACCACTTGTCAGGTTCGGGCACGTCTCAAGAATGCATTCAAAACAGGTAGAACAAAGTCTATCCAGTTCCGCAAGCAGCAGCTGCTTGCCCTCGCGTACCTCGTCAAGGATAATCTGGCTCGTTTTCAGCAAGCTCTAGCTTCTGACTTAGGAAGACCTGACATGGAAACCATAATGTAAGCATACATTCCGCAGTTTTTACTTTCCTCGGATCATGTACTGGCCTTCTAGCCTTGAGATCAGTGGTACACTCTCGGAGGCAGTGGACGCTTATCACAATGTCTCCAAGTGGAGCAAACCCGAACGCGCCCCTTGGTCTCTTAATTGGTTTGCTACGAAACCAACTATATGTAAAGAACCCAAGGGTGTCGCCCTGATAATTAGTCCATTCAATTATCCCATGTGGCTATTACTCGGTCCCTTGGTACGAACTCATCAAGCATCAGCTAGGGCCACATTTAACGCATGTCGTCACAGGCAGGGGCCATCGCAGCAGGCAACGCTTGCGTGCTCAAGCCTTCCGAGTTGACACCCTCTTTTTCCGCTTTGCTCACAGAGCTTCTACCGAAATACCTCGACCCCGAATTGTATACAGTGATTAATGGTGGGGTTCAGGAAACTACTAGTGTAGGCTACTTGGATCTAGCAAAGCGCCAAATAAGCTAATTATCATTTCTTGTAGATTCTGGAGCTTCAGTGGGATCATAGTTCGTTGGCAAGCTTTGTCTATGCTCAAATTGATCCCAATGTTTCGCGATAGTTCTATTCACAGGAGGCTGCCGTGTCGCGTCCATCGTGCTTACGGCCGCTGCAAAAACTCTAAGCCCGGTCACAACTGAGGTAATCACTGGAACTCGTGCATTCGACCTGCGTAGTGACTGTAGTTGCAGCTTGGCGGCAAGAGTCCCGTGGTCATAGACCCCAATTGTGATCTCAAGTTGGCCGCCCGAAGATTGCTTTGGGGTAAAGTTGCCAACGCGGGACAGGTACACATTTCTGTGATAACCCCTACGACTGGTTCTTACACATCACTAGACCTGCACCGCACCGGATTATGTCCTTGTCCCGAAGGGCTTTGTTGACCAGTTCGTTCAAGCATGCAAAGAAGTGTAAGCGTTCTTCCCTTATCCGACGAGTTGATCATACTTTCCTGTTGGCAGATTGAATGACTTCTATCCTGAGGGTGCTGAGTCGTCCGATTCATTCTCTCGTATCATTTCCTTGTCGCATGTTGCACGAATTAAGGGACTACTCGATCGCACAAAGGGGGAAATCGTGTACGGCGGATCGACGAACGCGGAGACAAAATTCATTGAGCCTACGCTTGTCACGGGAGTGAAGGGCGATGATTCGCTGATGGGGGAGTGAGTATTCCATCCTTTAGTCTAAGTACGAGAACCAGCTGAAGGCACTATGCAAAGAGAAATATTTGGACCCATCCTACCAATCATTGAGGTTGAAGACGTAGATGAAGCAATCGACTTTATCAACGCTCGGTACTCCGCTGTCAAAATAACCAGATATGACATATCTAATGAACTATCAGTGATCATCCCCTTGCGCTATATGTGTTCTCCTCAAACTCTGCGTTTAAAGCGAAAGGTGTGACAAGGTCCTTTTATCGCTGTGACTGACCGACGACGGACATCTTCCCTAGTTGCTGAGAAAACCCAGAGTGGATCTGTCGTCATGAATGATACGCTCATCCAAGCTGCCGGTCCGTTAGCATCACCCATAGCCTCTTCCAGTCAATTCATGCGTCGCTCTTTTCCTAGTTGAAGGCTTACCGTTTGGAGGCATTGGCCCTAGTGGATGTAAATTCGTGACAGATCCTTCGGCCAGTTGCTAACAAACACTCTCCACAGCGGGTCATCACACCGGCAAGTTCTCATTCGATATGTTTACACACCTCCGCTCGACACTCGATAATCCCGGCTTGTTCGTAATATTTCATTGGCGAGTCGGTGCTAGCTAACTTTCCGTTCTCAAGCATGGACCGCTTCTTGTGGACCCGCTATCCGCCTTACAACGTAAGCTAGTACATCGAAAGAAGGATTAGTCAATTTACTCATCCTCACCCGTCAGGAGAAGAAGCGCAAATGGTTCATCTCGCTTGTCTTCCCTTCAGTACCCGCCCGCACGGCGGCTGGCGGATATGCTGGACCGAAGAGGTGGGGCCCATGGCTCATAGCTGGTGTCGTCGCAATCTCATCCGCAGTTCTGTTGACGGGACGACCCCGTTTGGGCAGGGCCTAAAGAGAATCTCACTCGTGCATGGGAAATGAATCGTTCGCTATTTATTCTGGTATATCCTCGAGGATGTATCATCTACTCCTAACTTGTGAAAACTACTCTATGGCTTAGTATGTATAAGCGCCTTCAGAATGTGGATTCTAAGTACACTGTCACTTCGTCTTTAGCGCTATTCGTGAGCGCTCCGTATCTGGTGGGTAACCATCGGTTTGACGCCCATAGTATGAACATTAAGACTAAAGTAGTGCAGGCAGGAACCAGCATCCTGTGACAGTGGCTTGTTAGTATGCTCGCTTCACATCTCAAAAAGTAGCACTTTTTAGGGGTCACGGTGAAGAAAAAAACATATTTTATTGGAAATGCAGTTCCATAATAAAAAAACCCTCCACTGCCGTTAAAATGCCTTTTAGATCCCGTGGGCTCGGGCCCATAAAGCCGCTTTATGCTATGGGGGCATTTGCTCCCCCAAAATATGAAATATTCTACTGCTATTCCTCAACAGAACCCCCGCTGGTCCTCGTGTTTTGGCCCCTTAATGTGGTACGAACGCTAGGGCCCCGGATGGTATAATGGTGGTTCCTGGCTGCACCTACCTTGCTGTAATTCATTCCATAGTGCAACTATAAAGCTGACCTGGTAATATGTATGCATGCAAGTTCAAGATAAGGACTGAGGGATTGCAAAGTCTTAAACGGTAATGTTCGGTCGTTTCTATATCCAGGCAGAGCCGCAGGGGGCATGGTAAGTAGGGGTAGTAGCATACCTCATTCCTGTAGTAACCTTGCACCCGTTCAAATTCTGCTCATATACATGGTACAACGTCTACAGGAAAGAAGCGTTTGTGCTTCACAAATAACCTAGATAACTCGATGCATGCCATATTCCTTCAACTCGGGATCCGTCAACTCGGGATCCGATGGACAATCCCTGATATCAACCACACATTCTTCGCCACCCCCCGTCGCAATCATGGGCCCGGCCCCGCTATTGCTACCACCACTGCTACTGCCCAAACCGTACGAGTTGTGCGCGGCCGAGAAACTGATCGTGCGAGTAAACGTGGTCATTGGTATAGTGTTCCCATCGAACTTTATCCTCGAGTCAGCCTGACCCTGGACATGGTCGTGAGTCAAATTCAAGGATACAAGTACGATGATCAGCGTGGGGTATATCCCCTATGCCGGTTGGTAAAATGACCGGGATCAGCAGGTTCACATTGACCACGACAGTGGCGAACAACTGGCGCACCGTTAGCTGGCCAACGACACTAAGCACGACGTGCGAGACCGGGGAACCAGAGGCGATAAAACCGAGCAGGAGCGTCCATGTTATGCAGTACAATGCACCTGACTCGATGATAATTTTCAGGAGGCGATGGTACTGCACAGACCGATAGGCCGCAGGTGGCACGTTTGGATTGGCCTCGAGACGTTCCACTTTTCTCATGGTGGAGTTTAGTGCGCTGACGAGTGCCAATCAGCAGTAGGCCGTATTGGATAAGCGAAATCTAGAACGCACTAGACACGCCACAACACGAGAGTGGTAGATGCGACATTTGTCGCGAGCGTGAGACAGGGTAGCACAATCATGGACTTCATGAACACCGCCACCCAGTCCGGGTTGCTCGGTCCATGACGCTGTGCGGAGGCCATAATGAAGGACGAAACTGTGGAGGGGGAGGGGTCAGCGGAGAATTTGCGGGGAGAATAAAAAATCCAGATCGTACGGCCAACGCCTGCAAGGAGGATAATTGGAACAAGCACTACGGGAAGCCGGCGGTCCCATACAACCCAGGCTCTCCAAATGACAATGGAGTCACCCAAGACAGACTACAGATACGGTTGTTTGGTTAGTGTGTAGGAGGCCACGACTAATGCATACGTTAATTCCCTGGCAAAGGATATGTGTTGTGCTCTCCGGTCCCCAGAAGCTAATGAAGGTGTGAGGGTATTTTTGTGGGTTGAAGAGACCATTTGAAATGCTATAAACATCCATGGAAAAGAACGTGACCGAGAGACAGAACATAACGACTGTCAGTATCATCATGATGATGGTGGTGACCGTCTTCTCTTTCCGAGAGCTACAGTGAAGGAGCATGAGGGTGTTGTTGCCAGACCTACAAGTCATCGAAAGCAACGTACAGCAAGTAGAGCGCCGTGACCATTAGGATAGCATACGCGCCTACCAGCCGTGAGCACAATGAAACATGGAGTGAAGGATGGCAGTGTTCACCCAAAAAAACCGCACTGAAGAGGATAGCCGCGAAGTAGACCTTGGCAAGGGAAGGCATGGTAGCTTGCTCGAGGGGACAGTTTACACAAAGCACTAAGAATTATATATGCCGTCAAACATCCGCCAAGTTATTCAGAACGAGAAAACGGTTAGGCGTTCCGTCCGGTAGTCAATTGTGAACTGCGACAGCACCGCTTTCCAGTGGGAAGGCGCCGAAGCGAATTCTGTCTCCTCCGCGAAATGCTTTGAAATGTTAACACGTTTCGTTTCTAGCCTTCTAGCCTGGAGTGATTGGCGCCCAGCGTTGCTATCCATGATTGCCAAGTTAAAAGCCATAAGATGAGATGTGAGATAAGACAAGTAACAATCCTATCAATAGTGAAAGTCCTGGGCCAATGTGAATCGAGCAAGTTGAAACGTCACTAGCACAGGCTTAGCTGATCTGGGACGTCGGGAGACTGCATGAACGGCTGCATTCGTTCTGTGGTCTCAAGCAACACAATATCTACAGTTCAAAATTTGGGTTTCTTCCGTTGAGACCAGGGCGTTTAAACATCCAAAGGGGGGTTCCCTTGGCGGGCTTAATCAGCGTTGGAAATGTTTAAGGGGCAGGTGAACGTGATTTTCAGGTCAGAAGGGTTAAAGGAAATTGCGGAGAGACGACGACGCAGTTGGCGCGATCGAATGTCGCTGCAAATACGTTTTGGAAATGCGCAGGTGACTGCTGAAAGGAGACCGCCACTGTGCCTAATGTGGGTAGCGTGAGACTTTGAGTTACTGCGGGTCTACCCGCGTTTCAAAAACGTAAGAAGTCCAGACGCGTAAAAAGCAGAAATGTAAAATTTTGACAATACTATAGTATCAACCACCCCTCGGCCACCAGTTTATACAGTAGACAGGTGGGAGGGTAAGTTAGACGCACTTTAGTGACACTTCGGGGCCTGTGGCGTCTTGAGTTTGGCAGTTTCAGCGCTCACGCCTGCCTGAGGAATGTGAACCTTGGGCTCAAGAGTCATGCAATACGCGAGTACAGTACAGTCGAAACAAATGTTGGCCGAAGCGAAAACGTCCGTTTCAAGCGGACTGGACGAGTATTGGACGCAAGGGAGATGAGTGGGTAGATCGTTGGAGACAATTCGCCGCACAACTCTACACGCAGCTTCACGTGTGGAACACCAAGTTGAAGAGCTAGGGAAGTAAGTTAAGGTCGCTTGGAGGGAAGTTGTGGAGAAATCTAGTGGGGTCTTAGGAACTTGGGTATTTCGCTGGTCCGCTGGAGTTTTCCAAGTTAGCTGCAGGTACAGGGCAGGACAACAAGGGCTGAGTTGAACCGAACACTGGCAGCCCATACGTACTATACTTGTATACAAATACTACCGCATATCCCTCGGTATTAGCATGATGTTTTGACTACGTCAACACTAAACTTGAAATGAATGGGAAGTCGTGCCAACTGCTCAATTCCATCATAATCACGAATGACTCGGACAAAGACGGCGCGATGCCAGTGATCAAATTGATTATACACCACTGATCTAACAGTGGCAGTGCACCTGTGTAGCTGTTCTCCACGTCTGTCTCGCATGTCTTCCTATCGGGTTCTTTAACATCAACCATACTTCGAGCACCGGGTGCTTTGCTTTCCTTTCTCGATCATAGCTAGCATTTTCCGACCGCCGTACACGATAGAGCACCCGAAGCCCATCTCCAAGAGTCCAGCCGTCTTCAAGTTGGGCTGTTGAACGTCGCCTCTCTTCTCCGCACTGCACAAGCACCCCGTTTACCCACTGCTGCTCCATGGGGCAGCAGTCAAGAGATAACTCAGACTTGCTCACATTTCCTGCCCCCGTGCGCATCTCGTCTCTCACTTGTACTTCTGTTTACTCACCCCAGGCCTAGAGCAAATCAGGCTTCATATCTAAAGGTATTGGTAACGCCTACCGTCGTATTGGAGCGAAGCTTAGGCGAACACGATCCATGGACATCGCCCAACAAAAGCCTGCTATGTCTCCCGATTCCCGTCCCGATGCACCTCATCCCGAACCTCACCGTTTTCCACGCACCGACTCCTTCGTGTCCACATACTCCGCAAGTACTCCTGGAACTAGTCAAGGAAAAGCGAGCATGGAGGTTGAGCAAAATGCTCCACCCTTTCCAAACGGGTTTACTCAACTAGCTACCCATAATGTCTTCCCGACCCCGCCGAAACGAAGAATGGCCACCATCCCCTTCGCCTCACCATCACAGTTAGCCATCGTTGAACCCGTATCGTCCAGTTTTCCAGAAAGTTATGATTCACACGCTTCCATCGCAGGCCAATGGATGGGTCCGCCTGCCCAAGCTATTGCGGCCCGCGCTGTAGTGGCCGACTCGCCCCCACAACCTCCTCCCAAGCCTCAACGATCCGTTACCTTGTCTCCCTCACCTGCCTCTTTCTCTGGTCACCCGGCGGCTTATACGACACCTCAACTTCCTGTGTTAAGCTTGCAAGGCAGAGATAGTGGTGCGGAGTCTCCTCCCATCGACCGGCGCATGAGTCATCCGGCTTGTTTGATCCCTGGACCATCCTCCTACCGCCCGGCTATCTCACATATGTCTTTAATGCCCCCTTTCCCCTCCAAATTCTCTATCGAGGGCGTGTCAGCACGTCTATCCCCTGCAATTATCACGCGACAACCACAACACCCCATACTAGCGCTTCCTCCTATATCCTCTACGCCATCCCCGGTAATTGATACTCGCCGTCTGCGTTCGCGGTCGTTGCGAAGCGTGCCTGCTTTGCCTATGGAGGGCTCGGAAGACCTGGAACCTGCGGAGCATGACAATGCGATGCTGGATGATTTCGACGAGGAGGAAGAAGGTATGGTAGATGAAGACTCAGAGGTGGGGGAAGAAGCCGCAGAGCCCGAGCACCCGGATACAACCAGCGAGGATGGTGAAAGTATCTTTAGCCCATCCTCGCCTCTGGTACTCCAGACATCCCACCCAAGCGACCTCCCCAGCATTGATGTTACTCCGCTGGATTTGTCCTTCTTAGGCGGCGATACGAGTGGCAATCTTCGGCGGGATGATAAGACGCCAAAAGACTCCCAGATGACGGACTACTTTACCTCAACGCTACCCGAGCCAGCGTCCAGTCGTACCCCATTGCTTAGTTCTCGGCAGTTCCCTGCCGCCTGGACTCCTGCGCGGACATCTCCGGTGCTACCTGCCGCGACGCCTTCTAGTGTTCGTGCTGCAGCATGGGCAACCCCAGCACCGCGAGCTATGCCGACGCCAACTACCCCCACTGTTAATGCACGTGCCAGCATGTACCATCAGGCCTCGTGTAGTATGGTTGATATGTCTGAGATTCTAAGAAAAGAGCAGCGCACACCAGATCTGTTAACCAAGACGCCCAAAAGCCCCATACGCTCTCCCGCCCTCGAAGCCGATACTGTCGCGGCAGCTGTAGCCGTGGACGAGCCGGCCCAATTAGGGCCATCCCTCCGGCGGCGGCTCTCGATGCCAACTTTTGGACCCTCTTCTGCACCGCCACCTTATCCACAGTTCTACTACGGCGATCGCGGTCCAGCGATCCAGCCGCGCGACGACGAGGGCCGCGAACGTCTCCCACGTTACACGAATGACATCTACTTGCGTGCGATTATGCCACGGAAGATGGAATTCTCTGCGCCCGGCGTGCAAGCACGCGACCGAAAGTGGCGTCGCATACTCTGCGTTCTAGAAGGTACCGCGTTCCGCGTGTACAAGTGCCCATCTGCTGCTACTGGGAAGGGTCTCATCGGGAACTTGTGGGAAAAGACTGTTGGTGTAGGTGACATCGCTACGTCATCCACTCAAGTAAGCGCTACTGCCCCCGATGCGAACAAGGAGCGCGAACGCGATGCGAGACTTGCAAAATTAGAGCGCGCGGACGGTACACCTGTACCGCCACCCGCATCGCCTACACCGCCATCCCCTGCCTTGTCACCCCAGACAGAAGCCGAACAAGAGGCCCAGTCCTCATCATTGACGCATCGCCCGCGGCTACTGCCACCCAACTTGCGCAGGAGGGATCGCACAGGGAGTGACGGGCCTTCGGTCTCGCGCCCTGGGAGTGGTACTCGCCGGTCGTTCGCCTCTCTGCAGCAACCCGCAGCGGATTTTAGCTCTGGTCACGACTGGTCCCTACCTGGGTCTGGGAGTTCTCCCATCTCAAGAACGACCACCACTTCTCCCGGACTCGGAATGCCGCGCAGTGGTTCGTCTCGCACACCACGTGTAAAACGGCGGCATTTGTGGGTCGACGACCCCTCTGTCCCGCGCCCTCAGCCGCAAGATTTGCTGTACGCATACTCACTGCACAATGCCGAGAGCGGGCTGGGAAGTGACTATGTGAAGCGACGGAACGTGATCCGTATCCGCATGGAAGGACAACAGTTCCTGTTGCAAGCCCGCGATGTATCCAGCGTCGTGGACTGGATTGAGGTGTGTCTCCTTTGTGCGACGGCTGCGCATGGAAATTGAAGAAGGCGACCGCGGTGTCGTTCGGGTGCAGGGTTTCCAGGCTGCTGCAAATATTGCACAGGACTTGGATGTGCGACCAATGCCGAAAGGCCCCTTATTCCCACGGTGGGTCCTGTCTTAGTTACAACATACTCGAACCCTCGTCCGCTCATCGGTCTACGCTTTTGGTCTTATTCCAGGCGTCGGCGCCGCCGCCATCGTGCTGGTGGGCAAGTAGTTCCACCAGCGACTGCTTCATAGCTCCTGACCGGCATATGTCCTTCATCCCCTTAATCTTCATTACCCCGATTCACACCATTATCACATCGAGATATGTAGAGCTGCCTCGTTCGTCGCTTACGTAGAAATTTTCCGATTGCTGACCTTGTCCTAAACGAATGGCGACCAGGATCGGATACTCTACACGTTACCAATCCGTTTCACAGGTGCTAGGAGGCAAGCTTTGTATTTTCATTGTTTAGTGCTCTATCACTGTAATCTATTGATACCCATTGCTCACATAGACTATCTTCTGCGGGCACGAGAGTTCATGACTGATTCTTTCCGACCCATTAAACACAGACTTCACTATCATTCGTTGATTTTCAGTTTCCCATCGCTCATCCTTCCGTTCGCGTTACAAAGGCGCCGATACGACTGACGCATTGGATGATACAAAGGACATCGTTACAATACCCATTTCTCGTCCGACTACTGGCTCCCATGCGCGAACTGAGGCTACTAGAGGAGGGTATAAGCCAACCACTACTCCGCCGAAGGGAAAGACAGGACAAGGCATGCGTGGCAGCCACTCACCCGTTTGGTATATGGCAGCCCGTCGCCGCGGTCGCGCTGCGGCACAGGATGCATCGTCGCACCGTTTTCCGCACGGAGCACCTCGCCACCCGAGGAGAGGGTTCGGTGCTGCGAACGGTCCGGATTGCGGTCGGGCGCGTCCGGCGGCAGCGTGCGCGGCTCGATGGTACTCGCGGTGCGCGTGTTCGGACGCGTCGTGCCAGACCCGGTACCGCGTACGGGGTCGACGGCCTGCAAAATACGGTACTCCCCTGTGCAGGGCAGAGGCAGAGTAGAACAACGGGAGGATTCATGAGGTGGTGAGCGGAAGGGCTAAAGGGAACAGGAAAGAGAGGGGCGCTCAACAGCTCGGGAGCGCTCCCCTTTCGTCGAGCTCGCGGCTCGCTTTACGTGCATGTTTTGCGCTCATGTAATACCACGCGCCTGCGAAGGTCCCGCAGATGATGACGGCACCTCCCAAAAGGATCTATAACATGCGGCGTGAGCTTGACGAAGGGGGTTAATGACGCAGGACTCACTCTCCCGGGTCGGGAGGGTAGACCCTGAATGGTCGTTGCGGGGCGTTTGTGAAGCTGCGTAGGGTTGCCGGACATATGTGCTGTCTAGTTAGTTTGTGAAACGTCAAAGTATGGTGGTGCTGATGTCCCAAAAGTCAAGTGTGCAGGTCAAGTATGCTGGACGTATTGTCACCCACAATACAGGAGTTCGGAGGACCGGCATCAAACGAATCCGTGACGTCGGTATAATGATGACTCATGCATTCCATGCGGGCATAGTTATGATTAGAATGTGAAACGCGCTCTCATTTGCAACTATCCCGCCTGGGGCGACGGCCACATATGGCGAGGCACACCAGGTACTAGTACACGTTCAAGCATCAGTCATCAGGCCATCAGGTTGCATCGTCCTTTAAACCAGAAATTTTGGAGCCATGGACAGGGTCCGGGCTAGGAAGGGGCTCCTTGCTAGTTGCCTGCTGAGCTTGTGCCTCATCTCGGGCAACACGTTGTTTCCCTAGTGCGAGATGGCTGCCATGAACGATAAAAATTATCCCATCACAGCACACTCACAATCTAACCTGGCACTCGGCCTTTCACCAGTAATATCTTGCTTCCGCCGTCGCTCATTGATGCTCTGCTTCGCGAAATAGAAGCTCACACCGGCTACAGTGATAAGGCTGACCCAGCCAACAACCTGGGGAAAAAGATAGGTGAACTTGGTCAGTGTTCGACAGGTACAGTAGCATCCCTAGTTATGCCACCTACCATGCTCCTAGGATTATTCATTGTGGAGGACTCAGATTCGAGTCACCAGATTTCCCACTCTCACGAAGGCAAGCCTGAGTAGACCCGGGACTCGGACGCGAACGAGAGACGGTGGAACAGCGCCCACGATGGGGCACGCCGCGGTCACGTGTGATAAAATTAGATGCACTTGCGCTTGTTTGATCCGGCTGCCATCAGTCTGCCATCCCCATTTTAACCACTGCTTGCAAGCGCTGAGGCAACTCTTGCATTTTAAGTATTCTGCCTATCTGATATGACAGCGGAACCTGCGGCGCGTTTTATCAATCTGTCATATCTACAACTTGTCAGCTGTTGCGCGCCGTCGATGACCCGGTTCAACTTGAAGTTCTCTCCACCTTCTTCCTCGGGCTTCTCACACTGTGCTTTGTCTACTCACCTACACAGCGCAGATCGCCTTCTCTGTGAGCGTATGTGAATGCTTGGTGTGCTAATAGAAATGCGAATGCTAGTCACGGGCGCCATTACTCACCTACTGGTTGGAGCGACTATCACTCAGCTCCAATCACATGCCCTGGATCCAGGTTCCTGGCTTGAACTTGCTCTTCAATCGTTATCTCCAATCGCTGTGTCATGGGCTACTTTATATGCTGTTATGGCTCAAAGAAGCACTAGAATCGATCATACAAGCGAAGTCTTTTCTCACAGGCACTACTCGCCAACATGAGTCAACTGTCAACCTCTGTCAAATTTCCAAATTTCCTGGTTAACCCTTCAGGGCTTGACTTCCTGTACGCGTGCTGACCGCGCCACAATGCCTGGCCCCCGTCCACCGATGGAGATCGCTTGTCCGACTTTTGTCGAAGGAGACTCGCACAAACAGATTCCGTGCCTGGTTTATTTCTTCTCGAACACCGTCCGCCGCGCTTCCTCCAGCCGTACATAATAGATCGGGAGTATCTTTGGTATCTCTGGCTTTCCAACCTCCCACGTCTCTTCCTGAACTGAGTCAGATTTTCAACGGCCTATCACTCCAACGTTCTCACGTAAACATGTGAATCCTGCTCTACCCTCTACCCTGGTCTTCGTTGATCGGACCGGACGGATGGCCGCTGCGCGCTGTTGTCAAATCTCCTGCCCTTTTCATCATACATTGCACCTGCGACCCAGCGCCTCTATCTACCTGCTGTGGTTCTCAAGCTCTCCGCCGGTATAGACCCAAAACGCCCCGAAATGGTCGCGACTGCCGGTACAAGGAACTCCGTTGAATCGACTGGGGGTCGAAGGACCGTATCGCCTTTTCTCAACTCCATGGATCACTATTAGTCTCGAAGATTCTTTCTAGCTTTCTTCTGGAATCTGGTTTCCCTGTAGTCCTTCGTGGTGTTATCGCTATGTTCGAGTTGTTGTGTGTCACGCAGACTACCATGCGGGTATTACGATCACTTGTAGGATTCGAGAAACCGCCCGTGCATCGCTCAGAGTTCGGCAAGATTGTGGCTGTGCTGGCTTCTTTGGAAAGTACACGACAAGCGAACCGGACTCCCTAGATGCACCATCTTCCGCCTGCGGCCCACAACTGGACTATCGTATAAATTTCAATGGTTTCCACGCCTAAAAATAGCAAAACCAGGGTTTTGCATGTGGGCGCGACGGCATTGCCTATATTCCACCCCACAGATTCAGCGCTCCAGTCGACAGCACCCCTATCTTTGACCAAGCCAATCCTCATGCTTATCACGCCACTAGTGCTACACAGCGCCACACCTTGGTTCCCATGACCGTCCTGGAGGCTTTGTCACCCACCCAATTCACTGCATCAATTCACTGCATCACATCGGACACGCTCCCGCGAGCAAGCGCGCGAACCTGTTGAATGCAGCACAACCGGACCGTGCACATGCCCCGATGTATCCGAACGCCTTTGCGCGCCTTATTTTTCCCTCTGCCGCTGTCTCAAATACCCTCATTGTAAATACCCTCATTGATGTGTTGATGGCGCAGCCTCTGTTTGCCGAGACACCGGCTCCGCGGGTGGGTGAGAAGATTTCGAAGCGAACTAGACAAGTCATCGTCATCCTCCCCTGTGGCACCTCGCACGATGTCATTTGTTGACGTCGATGTGGGGTGATGAAGAAGGGGGCGTTTGAATGGGTGATGGGCCGGTACATATCTGGAAGACTGAAGCTGCTTTTCCGTAGTCTATGCTTCTGATAGTTATGCGCGACCCCATTAACCGGTCCATCACGGGCAGTGCAGTAATTCGCGTGTACGGCATGGCGCGTGCATTGATTGGAAGTGTCAGCTTGTGGCAAGGGTTCCCCCAGTTTCCCGCCGCGGTTCCTCAGTTGACCGTAACTTGGTCTGGTCCAGTCCTACTTAGCTCGGTCTAGAACTTTCACACCACAATCCTGAACGGTAAGGTGCCGTGAGTTGATGACAGCGCACATTAGCCAGTGGGTAAACAGAGAGCGTATAAGAAATTCCCTTTCCATTCTCAGAGATGACGTCCGCCACGATGCAACCCCCGTTATCATTCAATTTTTGTCGCCTTCTCTTCGCGGAAGTGCCAGCGAACTCGTAATCAACCATACAGATGTATCGCGAACTCGATGGTTCTAGTTCAAGTACCGTAGCCATTTCCATCAACCCATCAGATTGGAAAGAGCGCATTTGATATTATAGGGGTGTACATAAATAAATGCCTTGACATTACGCCATCTAGTGATAGATACAGTAGGGTACTAACGAATAAACATATATTGACGCTTGTGATGATGATGCAAGGGAGGGGGACGATGTAGTATGCCTGTAGCCCAGACGATGGTTGAAGGGGGAGAGGGAGAATGATGCGATAACTTGGTCGGTAAACGTAGCTAAACCCATACAAAGACCGGTAACAGCGAAGTGAGGCGAACAGGATGGAAAAATGGTGAAACATTTGCGAAAAGTACAAGGAGCTGCGAAGGGGACACGACATGCTCGAGCCGACGGCCCGGGTCTCCCCGAGGATTGAGCTGGTTGCCACCGCTGATCGAGTAATACGATGGCAACGGATATTTCGCGGCGCAAATCGTTCAGCCATGAACATCGCAAAAGATAGTTGCAGCTTTGAGAAAAGACATGAGACTATCAGATACGCGGGGTCATCCAAATTGGGGAAAGGCGTGCGATGTGGGGTGACGTTAACCGAGTCGTGAAAAAGGGGTGGAAACGGGGGGGAGAACGCCGGGAAGAGAAAATGCCATTCTCTTCTGAATGGTTTCGGCGATAAGCGCGACTTAATAGATTGCATGATCCGCGCCATCGATATGGCATTTTCTTTCCCAAAGGGGCTCGACGGGCGCGTAATCACGTGCGGTTTCGGGGTTACAAGGCTCGGGAGGAATCGTCGTTGGCAGATATTGGGGATGCAGTCAACGGAAACCTATCGCCGTGCGACATAACGCCAATATGCGCCATTTGGAGGCTGATCAAAAGTGACAACGTCAGCACACAAGCGTGCTACATGAGCTCACGGGCGTGACAACTGACCTGAGTACCAGGAGTGGATTGGTCTATTGTGGCACCCAATGAGCGGATGAGCGACACGACATAGTACATGGAAACGTACGGGCACGGATGCATTCCCAAATGTCAACGCCTCTGCCTTTCGGGTCCCAGACCCCACATTGGGAGAATAGATCCCAATAGATATTGAGCTCCCAGATACGGGTTGCGTTACTGACAACGGCGGGCATGTTACAGGAAAACTGATAGGTCAGAGGAGGGGAGCGAAGAGGGATAGACAGCGTGGATAAGTAGTATGTGTTGTGTTCAAGGGGCGTAAGTGTAGGGGAGGTAAAATGCGCGGGGTGTCGTCTGTTCAAGGATGGTGATGGGATGGACAAAGGGATATTTATAAGACGCTGGAACGGAGGTGCCGGAGAGTTGCCGAAAAGGTCAAAGGGCTTGGAGGATGGATAAAGCTTAGTAGTAGTCGGTACAACGCGCCTTGCCTGATCCCGGGCGTAGTGAACCACGTCTGACATCAGTTCCGCCAGAGCTCGCATCGCCATGCACCCGGATCCCATGACTTCTTAAGAGCCTTGCTTTGCCTCATGTTGTTATCTCGGTAAAGAAGGGAGCCACTGGGATCTCATTCATCACTCGAACGAGCGTTTTCAAATTGAGGCAACCTAACTCAGCCCGGCGCCAACAAAACTTGAGGCCGACCTGCGCGGCGGCGCCTGGTCCCTAAAAACACAGAACGGCAACGCGATCTGGCTTGTGCGATCGGTTCACGTCCCCGCGGATCTCGCCATTTTTCTTCCCAGGATAGACATCCTCCTCCCAGTTCGATATCGCACTCGACCGCCCACGTGCAGTGCATGCTTTGCCACGCCACGCCATACCATATCGCACAAACCTGGTCAGGGTTATCGATTTCACTTATCACTCGCAGCCAAGAGACGTTTGTCTTGGCCGGGAGACAGTTAGCAACCGTTCGCATGTCGTGATAACTTCCATTCTTCTTCTGCACCCGCTCATTGCGATCCATTTTTCCTCTTGAGACCATTCCCTTTCTCCTCTTACTTAGCCCGGGCCCCTTTGGTTGCCGCTGTGGCCTTGAATATCGGAATCCAGGAACTCAGTCATGCTCTCTTATCCAATACCATCGCTTCCTAGTCTCTCCCGATGGACACCCATGTTTTGTAAAATTTTAATTGTCTACGTGAGATGATGATCATTATCGATGAAACCACGTTGTTGCACTTGAGCCCTCCGTTTTTGCAACCATTTCACTCGATCTGGTTGCTATGCCACGCCTACTGTCGCCACCACGTGCTTCACACTTTTTTCTTTTCTTTTCATTCATGGAGACGTCAACTCCATACACCAGCGGTGCTCTCTCCCTCAGAGTTGCGACAGTACATAGAGAACGTTTTTATCTCACCCCATAAAAGGTTAAACAAAACAGCCAATTTGGATTCGGGTCTCTCACATGACGAATCAGACAACTTTTGCGTGCGATACAGTAGCATCCTGAACTTTCCTGGCCCCTGTTCGGCCGAGGACTTATTTTTATGGCATGGAGACTTCGCTCCGTGCCGGAGTCAGCAGTCGGAATGGATGGCTGATCAAGCTATTTAACTGATGACTAACTGTCAGAACCTGGTCTCATCCTCTGCATCCTTTGATCTCGGAGAGGAAGTATCTCACTGTCGGTGCGTGTCAACAAATGTTTGTCAAAGCGTGGGCGGAGACCGTCGCTGGGTTGGCGAACCACGCACTTCTCCGATCCTCTTCCAAAAATTCGATGCACATCAACAGTCTCGACCTCCTCGTTTCAAATTTTGGAGCCGGCCGCGTTGATCAATGGTGCTTTACGTTGAAATTAGACGCTGAAACCCACTTCCCTAGCCGCCGAGTACTCATTTATTCGGCCGCATGTACGCGGGAAGTTCTGCTTCGCCGCGGCAACCAGCCCCTAATGCCCAACTCGGGGGTTATTCAAGGCGATGGCTTACTTGCGGGGCCGTTGCTCTGATGTCGTTGGTGTTGCGACGACCCGGCGCCTATCTTTATTCACTTAGCTCGAAGCGGTCGTGCTGTCCACATGCTTCATCCAATTGCCTTGTGAATCTTGCATTTTCTTGGGCGCCCGGATTCCGAATTGGCGAGCGTCAGGGCCTGTCGTGGTCTCGACCGTGCGCCTGAGCTGTTTGGTCCATCGATCGCTCGCGGGTGCCCAATGTGCCCAATGCCCACTGTTAGCGTTGCCACCTGACGGGTCTTTAGACGCTGAACTACGGACATATGGAATTCCAAGCCGAATCAGGTCACACAAACCACAGGCCAGGCGCGCAAACCACGGGTGGGTTTATCAAACGAGTTTTTGGCCACGAACCGGATTGCTCTCTAGAGATCGGAAACGCCGCGCCCGATCCTATACACATCCATTACGGTCGCAGGTGTTGCTTGGTATGCGTGTCCGACTGGCCCTTTGCCCGGCGCTGGCCGCACAATCCACGCCAATGACATTTGGCAACAGCACGCCTGTCGCTTTCACTTCGCACCTTCTGGCGGGCTGCATGTCCTTCGAGCGGCCATTGGCACACTGTCAGGCGACTGCGGATCATTCAATAACTAGCCTAATTCGACGTTTCACAATAATTTGCCGTGAGAGCACGGCCGAGTCTGGACCGCCGGTTTTCTTTTGGTCGTAACTCCGATACCAAACCAGCATCCAGTCAGCGATTAGACCGTCCCAGCTCACGCCGGGTGGGGATTGGGTACGAACAAGAGGGGCGTAGGAATTTCGTGCCGTGCTGTTGTTGCTGTGTTGTGGACCCGTTCGAGCAGCTGAACCGTGGAGCGCTACCTCGTGAACAAATTCTTTGGAAAGAAAGGAACGGCGTCGAAGCAGCTGGGTGTTACAAACCAACGTAATGCGAAGAGCTGCGGTTTCCCCTTTTTCGCGCCTTCGAAGCGTTCCTCCCCTAATATCTGCGCTCTGTGCCCGCAAGGAGATATTGATGTCCCCCAGCCCTGTACGGCCGTAGATTCAATAGGTCCGGTACCTCTCGATCTATTGTATCTCACTAGGGCCGCAGACCCTCCACTCTATTTAGAATACCGAGCCCAGTCCTCGTGAGGCTGCATGCGTACTCCTCCAAGTCATCTCACTATCGGCTAACACTTTATCCTTCTGCCGGCACATGCTGGTTCTCCCGTAGGTGGATTCTATCACATCGCCGAGCGAATTAGGGGTAGCCACCGGCGAGTCACACCGCATAGACGGACGCAAACCGCGGCACGTCTGATGTTCGAGATGCGAGTGGACCAGGAAATAGAACCTGCCGAACCTCACTGCTCCTCAGTTATACGCGAGGATCATGGGGCCGTCGGCACTCGCGCGGAATCCATCGAAAAGTGGCGCTGGTGAAATGAAGCCCCACCGGGCCCACCCGCACCCAAGTACAGGGACTATGCTAAAGCAAGGAGTCCCTCTCATTCTTAGAACAAACAAGGTCATCAGCGTTTTAGCTCATCTCGGCAAAACCTGGGGAGGAGAACTGAACGAGCGGAATAAGAAGTACTACAGTAGGGCGCCACGCAAGGTCGCACGCCAGCCTCGAGTTACGGATGCGGAATCGACCCTGCACCCACCAGGCTGCCAGGCTGCAACCGCAGGCACCCTCGATCCGCTTGATTCCTGCCTGGGCTGCCGGTTCGTCCGGCCCATCTAGTCCTCAATGTACACCCGGGAAACAGATTATTAGAGCAGAACAAATAAAGGGGGTTGTGACGGGGAGCAAGCTGAACTAACACTCTCGATTGATTAGTGCAGGGTTGCGGGCGCGCGGAACTAGGCCCACAGGAGAAAGTCATCAAAAATCCAAGGTGAATAAGCTTGAACAGCAGTAGCATTCTGCTGCGCAGTGTGCCGCAACCCTGTGCCTGTTGCCTGAGCGGAGATCTAAGTCAGCTAGGCTAGTGACTTGGCATCGCGTCGGAAACTAAACTCGTTGGCACGGCATGGTCTCACAGGGTGTATTACTGTAGGATTTGGAAATGCTGAGTTTCGGACTAGGCAGGCCCTTGAACGGACGAACGGTCACGGGAGCACAACGAGAAACGGGTAGCGAACAGAAGGGGTGCATGTGCTCGAGACATAATTAGGATCTATTTACCAAAATAGGAGAAGGGGCCTATGGCAGTTCGACGCCAGCACACCGAGCTTATCCACCCCGCGCCGTCCAGGTCATGAGGTTTGAGAAAGATAAGCCGACTTGAACCTGTGACAGGTTGTGCGAAGTGGGGATGGCGTTAAGAGTCATGCTTACGTCTTCATATAGAAGGCCCTCGCGAGAGCACCAAAGAAGTGAAATATAGGGCGAAAGTGCCAAGATACGCTATCTTTGAGGCCCTATATTGCGGCCCCACCCCACAGTTTGTCTATAAATGCCTGCCAGCGCAACACAGTCGGGCGCTTGTATATGTCTAGCTTTTCACGATGCAGAGAGACTGTTCGATCGATATCTCGTGCGTGCGAATGAGATCTCCAAGAACAGCATAACGCAAAGCCCACCAAAGAACCCGATCGTGCGGAATGGGTTAGCAAACATTGCTGACATTGCGATAACCCGAGCGAGTCATCTATAGCTAGCTCAGGCTGGCTGAGCTGTAGGGCCAAAAAGGTTCCCGGGGAGCCGGAAAGGGGTTCCCGGCCAAGGTTCGACTCCGTTGACGACTGATTGACAGGTCAAAACGCTCTCAAGGATTGGTTGATTATCAAGAAAAATGATTTTCCAACAAGTCCCGCTAAACCCGTTGTCTAAGGTTTTGGGGTGGCACAGCTTGGGATCACTGGGGAGATGGGTTTAAACCACATTTTGTGTCTTGTAAGCGCGGGCACAATTCTTCTGCCACATGGACGAATCGGGTTGAGGTTGACTGTGGCCCGAGGTGAACAAGAGACCGCAGCCTTCGAAAAATCACGATATCGAAGCGAGGTGAGTGGACACAGCAACTCAAGGACGTGGAAGTAAAGCGGTCTGGACGGTGTAGGGGTAAATTAATCGGTCACAGTGTTGCCCCTCTGACTCATGATGCGATGCACCATGCCCCTCAACAACCCGCCCTTCTCGGACGGACGCGACTCAGCCTCGGACGTCTGTCCGATAGACGCCTATGTGGCCTAGATCATAGATCATACAATCGTTCATTTCGCTTTTGCTCGGCCCAAGATGACCATGAACTTACCCGGCGGAGAATGTTTTGGCCGCTGGACTAATCCCAAGACCCCCCTCACTCGTCACATCGCCGACGCCTTGCGGCATCGAAATCTCCGGCGATATGTTGTAAAGATGTGTACCGTCTATCCCCCGGATCGGGCGATATCCAGCCCCTAGCCGAGGAGTCGAACGGGCACATCGTCTGTTCGCCTTCAAACTGTGCGCCGCATCTTTTTCCATCGCGGAGTCAATGGTATGCTAACACGGTACCTTTATCTAGTTACGACTGAAAGCCACCGAGATGCGGCAGATGCTGTAGCTCGGCATCGGCATCGAAGTGATGGTGACTGGGGCCTCCACGGCGTCGCCTTATCAAGTCTCCTTTCTACTTTTGCAACTTCAACTCTGCGCACGTTATCCATTCATCTCTCGCTGTCCAGCATTATCCCCGCTGTATTTGGCGTACAGAGTTCAACAATAGTGAGGCGATAATCGGTGCCTCGCCATCCTCACGCGCCTCTTCTAATCACGCTGCGCGCGTATATAGACACAATTACAGACTTCAACACGTTGCAAAAGGGGAGTAATTTCGATTCATCAGCTGTGCCTATCTATTCCTATTTCCCTTATCTCTCTGATGGTCCGGTCCGGTGCAGTTGTTTCACTAGTCACGCAATAATATTTGCCGCTTTATGATCGTGATGCGCCGCGCCACCGCACCACGCATTCGACTTCGTCTCCCTGGTCTCCATCCGTTATCTCGACCCAAAGCTGTCCTCTCACTCGTTCTGGTGCTGCATCCCGATCGTCCATATCACCGACAGACCATTCAGTGGCGCCATCTGACCATCTGGCTTGTAGGGCACGCTCGGCGCAGAGTTGACCCCTATGGAACCTGACACGGGCGAATTCCTCATACATAATTCCCCTATCGAATCGATGTTGTTACAGACCTCTCCATTCTCCACTCCTTTCACCCTTCTACTTCTACGGGCGCCACGCCCTCCCAGGGGGATTGCGCCCATAGTTCGTGATTGCCTGCACGCAGCCAGTGTCCTCACAAGGTTCATTCCGCGGCACTTGTACGCTGCCAGATTCCCCCCTCCGCTGAGCGCGGTGCGTCGTGGTGACTATATTGGGACGATGTCACGTGATCACAAGTTGATCGCCCAAAAAAAAAAAACCCCCTATGAAAATTCGTGGTCGCTGATGGGATATGCCGCGTAAAAACCGATACTGTAACCAGACTCGGTAGCTTATTGTTCCCGAGCTGGGCGCAGCCAAGACCGGTCACGGATCCTCCGTGGACTCTGACCGATTCTTGGCCTCAGTGCTGGTTCTACAGCACTACATTAACCGTTCTTTCTCCTTATCCTTTTCACGGCACGGTAGCTCATCCGTGAACCACGCATACAGTCATCCATACGTTTTCCGGCGCAAACTGGCTCAGGCTTTCTCGTTCTCGTGCTCGTGAGAACCTGCTCTGCTTCCGCTTGCTTCGCTCGACTTCTTGCTCGCTTCCATTTCAAGTTGCCCCGTCATTCCACACCGCACGTCGACAGAGCCGGCGGACAACGGACAGGCTCGTCCATCTGAGAAAACTCTCCTGAAACACTCTCGCTTGCTCGCCGCGCGCTGTCATCGCCGCCATCATCGTCGACACTGTTAGGACCGCCAGCAGCTCGATCCGAGTTAACCTAGCCCTAACCCCTCCTGTTAAATTTTTTATTTTTATTTTTTCTCCTGCGTCGTCGCCTAACGCACCCTTTCCATCCCCAAGAACCGCATCACGCCATAATGACGCAAACGCCGAGTAAAGTAAATTTCAAGAGAGAAGAACGCGCCTACCGTTCCTGTTCTTTTC
Organism: Lactifluus subvellereus; assembly: GCA_022496195.1. Taxonomy (NCBI): domain Eukaryota; kingdom Fungi; phylum Basidiomycota; class Agaricomycetes; order Russulales; family Russulaceae; genus Lactifluus; species Lactifluus subvellereus. Next base: position 184,966 of record WTXC01000037.1, on the reverse strand, counting down.
CGACGACGTTCCTTCCGAGAGGGTGATGATGGTGATGACGAGGTGATGATGAGGGTGATGGTGGTAACCCCTTTCTGTTTTTGACGTGCGCCTCTCTCTGCCTTGCCTCCGGTAGCAGAAGGCTGCCTATCCGGTTCCATCGTGGCCCCGCGATGGGTGGGCTGGGCTCTGCTCTCGCGTTTGTTCTGCGGAAGCATGCGTGTTGCGCTGGCATTGGGCATCGGGAGGTGAGGCGTGCTTTGGCGCCACGTATGTAGGATCCGAGAGTCGCCAAGCTCCTGGGTGTGTTCTATCTTGGCATATCTCGTACTCTCCAGCCTGAGGAAGGATAATGTAGCCATATACATTTACCCATCATTACTACAGTGGAGCTCGGTCAGCCCGTGCCATACATACACACATATATATATGTATTTGCGTGTTGCAATGGTTACAATGTCATTGGTGCGTAATTCTACGTTGTTGTCTACAAGGGCGGTGCAATAGTCATAAGCTGACAGCGTTAGATGTACAATTGTGGGTGAGTAGGTCGCAACTCGGTAGAGTCAACTGAGGGTGTTCGCCCTTTGAACTGACAGCTCTAACACGCTATGAAATCGAGTGAGCGGAGATAAAACTGAGAGTACGCAAAAACAAAACGATGAGTACGCTGTCCGTGTATCTAATAAAACGAGCGAGACGTAAGAGGACGTAAGTTGTGACAGCTATGCAAAGGATACTAAAATGAATGCTTTTGGAGGCGTCCAGCCGTGACGTAGACGACGAGACGGTAATTGGGTAAATTGGACGAGCACAGCAACTTCGTTCAGGAGATGAGAGCAGGGAGGCTGCGAGCCAAACGCTAGCTTTTCAGCCCGACTCAATAAAGCTGGGTGCCGAGGTAGACCGCTTCCAGAACGCCCACCGCTGCGGACGCTTTCCGGACGCGTTGTCGGTGGCGAGAGCGTGGCGGTACCCGGTATCCTCCTCCGAGTCAGGTGGAGTCGGTGGCGTGTTGACGCCGAGGTACGCAAGGGGAGTAGATAGGTTAGGCGATGACGCCGCGTACGACTCCTCGGGGCGCGCAACGGGCGGCGTTGTCAGCGATGGTTGTGACGGCGGTAACGCAGCGACGACAATATCCGCCGCGCCGGAGAGCCACACACGAGGTGCTGGCTCATCGTCGAGACAGCCGCTCAGTACGACATCTGCGACGGTCCAGTTGACGCACAGGTTCGGAGGAACACCGACGGGTTCGGTGAATGCAGCCGAATCAAGAAGGCACGTACGGGCGGGCTCCAGTTGATCTGCCCTTTTGGCCTGCAGCGTTGGGGGGAAGGAGAACGAAAGGAGGAAGGATTCGATGCTTTGCAAGACGCGATCTGCGACAGAATCGCGCGGGCGGGAAGGTAGTAGATGCACGAGATGGGATTTAGTCTGCGGACCTTGCGAAAAAGGTGAACCAGTAACGAGATTGTTGAACGAGTCCGCAGAACCAAGGGGAGGCGTGGGAGGCGTGGTATAAACACGGCCGAGCCTAGACAGAAAGTTCCGGTGGGAACCCGGCGGTCGAGCACAAGATGAAGCAGCAGCGGCAACTAGAAAGGGACGACTGATTGTTGTAACTAAAATAGCTTGCTTGAGGAGGGCCTTATCAGATATGCTAGAAGGAAGATAATTGACAAGAGCGTCAAACGGGCGTTGGGAAGGATCAGAGGCCGGAAGTGCACATTCTGAACGATGACCGCGCTTCTTCAGGAAGCTCAACTTGCTCGAGAACATTGTTAGAACAGAGGAAGCGGTGGAATCACCTCGCGATGAGATGGAGGAGGGCGGCGGATCACTTTTGGGGGATTGAGAAAAGAGATTTGGGGGAGGGGTAAGGGCGCCAATGCCCTCTTGGTCGTGCTCTGCGAGTTCTCTCACACCGATTCCGCCAACCTTCCGCCATATACGAGCAACACGTTCGGCCCACTCCAGGATGTCGACGAAACGGACGGCACCTGCCTGCTCCAGGGCAAGTGGCTCTGTCAGTCGAAGGATGCGAATCACAGGCTGCACCTTTGGGGGAATCTGTGGGGGTCGATGAGACGCAATGATGAGAAGGGAGAATGCGAGCCGCTCAGAATTGAATAGAGGGGCGAGGTCATCAGGACTTGGGACTGTATGAAAGAGGATGCGTCATGGAAACGGAGAGAGGGAGAGGGGTTTGGCACTGACCACCGAGGACGAGGATGACATCTCGCCTAGGTTGTGAGGTGGAGGCGACGCGATAAATCCGATCAGAGTTGAGAACAATAGGACCTCGTTGACGGAATGAGACATTAGTAAAAGGGTCACTGGGCAGTCTGGGACGAAAGAAATCAGAGTTTCGATTGGGCGTGGAAGAAGACGGAGCTGGACGACGTGGAGAGTAAGAGATGGTAGCAGCCATGTCCAGGGGGCATAAAAGGGAGAAAGGGGATAAACGCGGGGTGGTTGCACACCGCGGGCATCACGCATACATTTAGATACATGTAGACTACGAAGCCTCGGAAGAAATTCGCTTCCTTTTCCTCGACGTGACACGCCACTCTTCCTCAAACTTGTGGCGCTGCACCCTCTACTCCCATCCAACCTCGGCCGAGGCAGGCTTGACTTGGGGGAGCAACACCTTGGCGTATCCCTTTTTTACGTACCCAATTCCGGCAGCTCTCACCTAAACTAACGTTTATTGCATTCTTTTGGTCCGTTCGACATGGCTGTGGCAGATCCATTTCTTTGAGCGACCATTTTTTCTTTTCGCGCCTGGTCTTGCTTGGCAATTTACCTGTCACATCAGGAAGGAAAGCCACGTGAGCGTCTATCATTGTCCCGTCACCCTGTTACAGGGCAATTGTATTGACAAAACGCATCGCTCTATGCCATAATCTCCTGCTTTGAGCTTCTCCATCTTCTCAAAAAAGTCACTGGTCCACCCTTTTTTCTTTTTTTTTTCTCTTGGCAATCTCTCGTTCTTCTGTCTCCGTTGCCAACCCTTTGAAGAACTTCCCTGCCGCTGTACCATTCAGGTATTTTTTTCAGCTCGGTTGTGGGTGGACAGTCGAGTGGCCGACCGATCCCCGCTGTACTTCTATAGCTGTTCGATGCCAGTGAGAGCGAGACTACACAAAACGTCTACCACATGTCCACGCTTGTCGGACCTTTCGAAACACCTCCCACGCGTGTCGAAGCCCAACAACGCAGCCTCCGCCACCTGCTCTCTTCTCGTCTCGGTACGCACCGCTGTAACGTAAACGACTTCCGAGGACATACAGTACGCGCGGCCAGAGCAGCGTCTCGGCCCCGCCACTATAATTCGGCCCTCGTACCCTGCCTTGCCCAGGCAGCATGTTCCTCCACGCACCATCTCAACACGCGCCGAACGCTAGTCTTGCTCCGCCCGCAGGTCACCCATGCATGCCCCCTCCGTTGTTCCAGGCTTCCCGCCGTGCGATCGCAGTCGCCACCACTTGCCACTTGTCGTCGTTAAGACCCGCCTGCCATCTCAGTGCACGCGAACCTGCCCAGCCCTTCCATTTCATAGGGCGTCCCGATCGCCCTCGCCCCTCGGGACGGGTGACGAGGGAAAAAGGTAGGCAAGAGGGGTTGAGTTGGATAGACAGGTGGGCGCAGCGAGAACCCGATCGGCATCCAGACCCTTGCCCCAGATCTGAGGTGGGGTGGTCGACGACGCGCGATGTGGCGTCGTATCATCAATTAGCCTGTGCTACTTGGAATCGAGTATTCCTGATCGCCTGCGGGTCCGTCTCAGTTGTAGGGCTTGGTCTGACGGCCCTTGGGTTTGTGGAGCGTTTAACTCGCTTCGATTAGCAGAAACAAAAAGAGACTCACACCCACACTTGGTCCTCAACATTCGCACTGCGTAATGGAACACATGAACTACTGTATCACTACTAGTGACATATGTATTTTTGTGCTAATCTTGTAGCCGTCTGTCGACAATCAAAAACGTCTGTCCTCGTACAAATGTCCACAATGTACAAAATCCCTTCTATTCTCTAATTGTCCGACCTGACTCAATTGGCTGCAATTTCACGTACCCACTTACCGATCTCCCTCCATATCCCTTCACGGACGCGCTCGTCCCACGCGCCCATGACCAGAATGTCATGTACCGCGTCCTTTGCCCACACCATCCGCACACGAACGCCATCGTGCTCCAGCGCGCGCTCTAGCGCCACCACCTCGCGCTCGAGGCGCTCCGCATCGCCTACCACGACAAGCGCCCTCGGAAAGTCGGTGAACAAGCCCATGCCCTGCGGCACGCGGATGAACGGATTGCTCGCCGAAGAACGGCCGTTCGGGCACGTGGAGATGTCCCCGACGGCGCAGTCGTACATCTTGATGCCCTCGTCCCGGTAATCGCGCGAATCTTTGTGGGGGCCGAGGGGCTCGAGGTCGACCGTGCCTTCTTCGCCGTGGAAGACTGAAAGCACCCACTCGCTCGCCGGGGAGATGTACGGCGAGTAGACCATCTCGACTGGGTGATGGCCCAAGAATGCACGGGCTAGCAAGGCACGCGGCTCGGGGGTATCCCACAGATAATCCGTATCGGCGTGTGGTCGGGGCCGACGTGAGGCGGGAACTTGGGGTAGTGTGTGTGCTAGTGATCAAAATCAGCAAACAAAAGCTCGGGTCTCCTCTCAACGCGGAGTTAAGACACGAAACGTACATGGATCGCAAGAGGGCGACAACAGGAGCATCCCATCCGGAACGGGAAATACGCCCTCATCTCTGATCCAACGCGCAAGCGCTAATACGAGATTCCCGCCTGCACTGTCACCGATAAGAACGATACGTGGTTGATGTGCTACTGCAGTGACGGAGTCGGAGTTCAGGTGGGCCGTGTTAATGGGTGGATGCGGCGTAGCATCATTTCCGCTGATCATGGGTTCCACCGAGTCCCGGCGATTACCGGATTTTTGAGTCTCAATCGACTTTCGGTGTTCTGCAGTGGCTACAGGAGAAGTCACCGTGCCGGGAAGAATTGCACTATCCAAAGCTTGACCGATGCTCGGGATAGATGTGGGTAGGACTGTGTCCCGCGACGTTGAGGTGTCACGCGCATGCGAGTGATGGGGAGGTTGATCTGGGTAGCGATATTTGCCATCTGGGCCTTTGCGCGCGCCAAGATGGTGCGTAACGAGGTGTGCATAGACCGCAGCAGCATCTTGAAGAGCGCCAGGTACAGGGGCGTGCTGCAGGAGTCTATATTCGACGGCTGAGTGAGGAGTCAGCTCCAAGGAATAACGTCGGATCTCTTAAGAACATACCATGAATTTCTTCGAAAAGATTGTCCTTGAAAATCAGCATTGCGTCAAGCGTCAATTGCATCTGGACTCGTGCAGGGCGTACCTCCATGAGCCGGCGGGGTACCCGGGAGGTACCAGAGTTCTCGTGAGCAGAGTGGTGACAGTAGCCACCTCCATGCAGGTAGACTCCAATCATGCGAGGAGGGGGATTGGCTGCGTCAGCCTCGACGTCCAAGTCGCAATTTTCATCCGCGGTGTAGTGAAGTGTCTCTGCTACGTGTACGTCCTTGTAATGGGAAGCAGGAGTGGATAAGGCCGTGGTACTATAATCGAGGGTCTCGTTGGATTGAGAAATCAGTGTGCGTACGTTATTGTGGGCGTCTTTCGCGTGATAAGGATTTTCGGATGCACTGCCACCTCCACTCTGGAGAATGCAACGCATGCGCACGTTGGGGGATGGGACCTTGGGCCATATGTAAGTGCCAACTCTTTGACATGGCACTTGATGGTCGTCGACAATGCCAGAACGGAGCTCATCCGGGAGCGGTGGTACCCAAGCAAAGCGGGTCTCCTTGAGAGAGCTTTCGTCTGGTTCATGGGTGGGATCACGCGTTCCCCAGATGACACCAGCGACTTCCGTGACCCTGTATATGCGCCTGGTGAATTTGACGACGATAACCTGGGTGATTGACCACGAAGGTCGAGGGCGGAAGGAGCGGGGGAGAACCAAGTAGTAGATGGCCCACAGGGGTACAAGGAGGATGGTGGTAAAGAGACGTTGAAAGACATAAATAGATTTTAAAGGCTCATGAGCCCAGGGAAGATGCTGTTGATGAGGGTATACGGGAGTCTTGTCGTACATTGGGAATTAGAACGGCGGTGAGCAAGAGGAAAAGGAAAATGTGGAAAGCTGGATATAGTTTATGTTTAAAAGTGCATCGGAATCGGAATGCGCAGCAGGGATGCGCAGCAGTATGTGGAACCACACCATCTCCATAAGATAAGATAAGATGATGGAAAGAGGGTTAGGGTGGTGCCTATCTCACGTGATCACGGCCTTGAGTCCCACGCGGACCATGGAACCACGGGAATAGCCTGAGAGATAACCCCCCAGATTACTAGATTATGCGAAGGATTACTCAATTGCCAAGCAGCCAAGCCAGCTTCTACTAAGCAAACTCAACAAAGCATGCATGTGTTGCTGCGTGCTCCATACTGCGTCACTCCAATCATACCACTCCGGGCCTCGAGTCATGTCTCCGCCCCGTGGAACGTGCTTTCGCCCGGCGGGAAGGGTCGGGTCTTTCCATAACGACTCAACAATAATACTCGGTATGTAGTGCCGACATTGGTTCCGGTAATATGACGCAGGTCCATCCGAGTCGTTGACTCCGACACTGGCCTATTACCATCCCAGGATTGTACTCTTTAGTCAGGACGATAACTAGGTATGGCAGACTCTGTTCTGAATATTAAAAATCTAGAAGGGACCCACCTCGGGTGCGATAGGAGGACGGAGAAACTTGGCGCTTTTGCTCAGCGCGGGACCGAGTGGCTGTGTCATCCAAGCCGAGCCTGAGTAATCTGCTTTATGTTCTCCAGATCGTGGCTTGTCCATATGTCCAGTCCAGTCCGCAACATGTTTCCCATTCAGCCGGGTCTAGGGTCATCCCCCCACCCCCCCACACATATAAGGACCTTCTCCACTCTGCTCATGCTCCAACATCACTTCCTTGTTCCGTTTCATTCCCTTTTACGCCTTTGTTCCCCAGTATAATCATCTTTATCCGTAATGACCACCCTCCTCTCCCGCCTCCCTTTCGACACTTCAGTCTTCGCTAGGGGTCGTTCGGCACTCAACGACTACTGGCGCTCTACGGAACCCACCACAGGATCCGCCCTTGACGCCACATCTAACACGACTATGACCTCCAACTCTCCACACCAGGAGCCGCTTAAACAAACTGCACAGAGCGAGCCTTACGTTCCACAGTCCACAGATTCTCCCGTCCCTACCTCTGAGCCCCAAGACCCGGTCGACATGGGAGAGTTTGATTTTCAGCAGCCGTCCACGTCTTCTCCTCAGCAAGCTACCGATATCGAGGCAGACAAGGCTACCGGCGACAAAGCTGGTATCGCTGAACTGATCGCTCAATACGGCTCTTCTTCCGCCACTTCATGGCTAGAGTTTGCTCGCTACAAGATCTGGCGTCCAACTGTTCCCATTCCTCAATCTTCCTTCCCTCCCGTTCAGGGCTACCTCCGTTCTGACCCTTTTGTCTTCGCCTGGGGTAACCCCATAGTCTCTGACCCTGCTGCCCTGGAAGCGACCTGCGCCGCCTTCATCGACTGGGCCAGATCCCAAAAGCTCCGTCCCATCTGGCTTTGCGTCGACGGTCAGATGGAGCAAGTCCTCGGCGGTCAAGGTTCCAAGTTCGCATGGAGTACGCTCAGCTGTATCGTGGAGGACTTTCTGGACCCGCGCTCGGTCGTTGAGCTTGCTCAATCTCATGGCGGAGGGTCTGAGGTCAAGGATTTCAAGAAGAACCTGCGCCGCGCTGAACGCGAGAACGTTCGAGTCCGCGAGGTCCAGCCTGACCAGTGGACCTATGCGATGAAGCGTCAGGTTGAGGAAGGCATAGTCAACTGGAAGAAGAGCAAAACCGGCATCCAGATTGCTTCTGTAAGCTATTCACTCAGTTTTGCCCCACGTGCGTCTCTAATTCAAGTTTCCCACGCAGACTTCCTTCCAGCCCTGGCTTGACTTCGAGCACCGTCGCTATTGGATTGCTGAGAAGGATTCCAACATCGTTGCCATCCTTGTCCTCACCAGCATTCACCATAAACAGTACCAAATCAAAAATGCGGTATCTTTTCCGAATGCTCCTCGGGGAACTTCGGAAGAGATCATCTACCGTGCCATGTCGGATCTCCAGGACGAGGGCACGTCAACTGATGAGTCGGATCGCAAGTCCGAGGATGGTGCATTAGTGTGGACCAATACCGACATCGAAGTCGCCCGCAAGATCGAGGAGAGCTCGAGCCACTCGCGTTCACAAAGCGTCGACTCTGGCCGTTCCGACTCTCCGCCTCGTTCCGACAGCTCGTCTGGCAAGTCCTCCCCCTCGGGCATCCGTCACAGTGGTGTCGCTGTCACGTTCGGTATCACTGCATCGGACTCGCTCACACCCGTCGACAACCTGAGCGGCTGGAAGATTACCTGGCTCAGCAAGACCTACAACAAGGTCATCGGCCTCACTGGTCTGACGCGGCGTGGGGACTTCCGGGTATGTCCTCGCTTGGCTTTCGCTCGATGCCGATCCGTGCTGACTTTTTTTTTTGCCTCGCAGAACAAGTTCCACTCGCAGCACATGCCGATGTATGTCTGTTATCCGGCCGACGAGGGCTTCGGCCTTGATGGCGTGAACAAGCTCATTAAGTGCCTGCGTCAATGAGCTCCTTCTCCTTTCTTCACCGCACGACGCCTTTTCGATTCCTTGGCGTTCACACGCTCATATTTCTTTTGGTAACACGTATACTAAATCTACCTAATCGTTCCCGCAACGATACGTTCACCCACATTTCTGTTGACCTCACACGCAAGCTTAGTTCCACCGCATATTTCCTAATGTATATCACAATACATGTCGTGTTCTTGTTGTAATTATCTAGTAGTAGCGGTATTTGTCTACCGGCGGCAGTATTACTTGTTTAGTAGTAGATTGTCAGATCACCCATATCAATGATCGATCAGCTTCGTTACCCATCGGACAATCCGTAATCTGGTCTTAGTCAACAACACGCCAAGTCAAAGTGGTGCACCATGCGGAGAACAGACCCTCGTCTTGGCTTTCTTACTAATGTTCCGTTCCCTTCCGATGTTTTTGCGCCCGCCCCCTTGAAAAACTTACAGTCCGAGTCGGAAGCGGAAGAAGGCCCGTCATATCGGGAGTTTCTTGAAAAGCGGGATTTTTAATTTGTTTGGATGCGTGCAGCGTGCGTGTGTCAAGAGTCCATTTTTCATGATGACTCGGATAAGCCGCGCCTCCGGTTCGCCAAGTTATCATAGCCGGCGGCAACCGTTTGGAAAGCGAGTTTGGTGAGTTGGCCGGATCGCTGATGACCCGATGATGGTTATATTTGGGCACAACAAATAAAAGCAGTCATCGTGCTTACAAAGAACTGACACCTCTCGGCGAACTTCGATTTGAATTGTGGAAACCCCCGGCGGCGGCGTCGGTCCCCTCCAATAAGTGTCAATCCCAGATACGGACGTGTGGGCGTGATAGTTGAAATACGGGTGACACGTATCGATGAGATTAACCAGGAGTTGCTCCCTATTATCTACGACAACGCAATGAAGATGGCAGGACTACTGTAATATGCAGTGGCCTCAAAGGCTCTTTCAGCATGGCACAGCCCGTGTGTGCTCTGTATGTGGATAGCATACTCAGCATGGCCGAGCAGTCGTGCGCGGTCCGCCTGGTGGAATGATACTAGTACAGTAAACGAGTTTTATATTCCATGCACGGCATTGGCAGGTTGAGCTGACAGGTGATTGGCCTCATGTCAGTTGTGTCTGTCTGAGAGCAGGTACGTAACGTGAAGGCTCTGACTGGCCTTGTCGGAATTCGCTAACATCTGAGTTTTCTCGAACGAGGCGCTGCCCTAATACATGAAGCCAGTGTTTGACTTTCCTTCATTCCCTGTTACCCTCCCACTGCAACCCACTATGCCCCGAACTCCCTCTACCACCGACCCATCCGAGCGCTTTCGATCTATTTTCGATAGGGCCTTGAAGGCGTACACGAAGAAGACCGAGAAAAATATCCTCTCACTTCCATTATTTCGTGACATTAACGCCTGCGACTCTCCCGAAGATATCCTCAGCAAGCTTCGAGATCAATTCCCCGGGTTCGATAAACCTGGCAGCAACGATGGCAGTCTGTCAAAATGGCTTACCCCAATCGTGAATGTCCTATATGCGTTTTCTGCGACTCTTGGCGAGGGTGTAGGCCTGGTACGTCGCAGGAAGAAAAACAAGACTCGTTCAGGAATGGCTCTCTGATCTTATTTTACAGGTATTCTCACCCGGGAAAGTAGTCTTCGCTGGAGTTGGCGTCCTCCTCTTGGTGAGTATCTCGATTTTTCGTCGCGGGGAATTTTGACGCCCAAGTCTCTCAGGCGGCTAAGGATGTTGCCGCTAGCCAAGACGCACTCGTTGACGTATTTAGACGAGTGGAAAGCTTCCTTGGACGCCTCGAGACCTACACCCATGTCCCGCTGAGTGACGAAATGACAGACGTCATTGTGAACATCATGGCTGAGGTGCTTTCGATCCTTGCCATCGCGACGAGGGATATTAAGCGGGGCAGAGGGAGTGAGTTGATCCCTTGTGGGAGACCCAACCTCATAGCTTACTCCTTTTCAGAAAAGTTTGTGAGGAAGCTTATGGGAAAGACTGATATTGAGGATGCACTGGGTCGGCTGGACAAACTGACGCAAGACGAGGCTCGGATGGCGGTTGCACAAAATCTGAAGACTACCCACCGCGTCGATGACAAAGTAACGGCCGTTGGGTGTGGGGTGCAAGTCGTAGCGGATAGAATTCTTGACGGTGCACAAATCGTGTTCAGGTAGTCATTGACGCCAACCTAACAATTTTCACGTCCAGTTGGCGAAAAAACGGAAGCAAAGCTCCAACAGATAGCAAGCGACGTCGACGACAAGAACCGTTCGTGATCTCGTAACAATCCCGTCATTTGCTGTCGACGCTCAAACACCCTTACAGGGAATGACTTGCGACAGAAGCTTAGACAATGGCTCTCCCCCCCAGATCCATCCGTAAACTACAACACTGCATGTAGTCTCCACCACAAAGGCACCGCAGAATGGTTTACTAAAGGCCCCGTGTTCGCGGATTGGGAGGAATCCGGATCCCTCTTGTGGGTCCACGGCATACGTACGTTCTCTCTCCCCCTGTGCCTTCACTCTTCGCTAACAGACCTCTGGTCCGATAGCGGGCTCCGGAAAGAGTGTTCTTAGGTACACCTCATCCCAACCCCATCTCGTTTTGACCTGGGCGGCTTATACTATCTAATATTAATCAGCTCTGCGATCATTCGGAACATCGAAGGCATCGCCAACACCGGGTCAGCGCACATGGCCTACTTTTTCTTTGTCTTCAACGACACAGGAAAACAGGATTCTCGTGCTTTACTCTCCTCCCTCGTTGACCAGCTCTGCAATCAGTCCGAGTCTTGTGTCGACATTCTTCTCCGCTTGTACTCGGCACACCATGACGGCTCTAGGCAACCCAGCGATGATGTGCTCAAACAATGCCTCAAGGATATGCTCATGACCTCAAGACAAGTCCCGATTTATCTTGTTCTGGATGCCCTTGATGAATGCCCAGACACTCATGGGGTACCATCACCGCGTCGAAAGGTGCTAGACCTTGTGAAGGCACTCGTAGAGTTGCGGCGTTCGAATTTGCGGTTATGTGTCACTAGTAGGGACGAGATGGATATCCGCACTGTCCTCCAGCCTTTGGCACGTACCTCCTTATCCCTCCACAACCAACAAGGACAAAATGAAGATATTGCCGATTACGTCACTTCCGTAATTTCCTCAGATCCGGAGTTAAATATGAGGGGATGGCAGGAAGAAGACAAGGTGTTGGTCATCACAACCCTCTCACGCAGAGCCGGTGGAATGTGGGGACGTCGTTGTCTTACTTGTAATACTTTCTCATACTGTGAAACAGGTTTCGCTGGGTTCATTGTCAAGTTGAAATTCTTCGCCGCTGTTTTGCGCGGAATTTGCGACGCACCCTTGACGAATTGCCCAAAACCCTAGATGCGACGTATGAGCGGGTACTACGAGAAATCCCCGAGCAAAATAGAGATGACGCACATCGACTGTTGCAATGCCTCACTGTGGCGGTTCGCCCGCTTCGTGTTGAGGAGCTCGCACAAGTACTCGCCGTTGATTTCACCTCCGGGCCGATTCCGAAGTTGAATGTTGATTCGCGCTGGGGGGATGAAGAACAAGCCGTTCTGTTGGCATGCTCCAGCCTAATCGCCATTGTCCAGGAATACGACTGGCTACCGTCTTCCCAGCGACTCGTTCAGTTTTCCCACTTTTCTGTCAAAGAATTCCTCACCTCGAAACGCCTTGCCGAAGCAAAAGGGGATACTTCGCATTATCATATTCGCCCCGAGCCTGCGCACACGGTCATGGCGCAAGCTTGCCTTGCTGTCCTGTTTCAGTTAGATCACTCTATCAGCATGGAGACCGTCATGAGTATCCCTCTAGTTTGGTATGCTGCCGAAAACTTCAGCAAGCATGCGGAGTTCGAGAAGGTGTTAGCGCAGATACCAGACGCGGTCGACTATCTCCTTGACGCAGAGAAGCCGCACTTTGCTGCATGGCTCTGGGCGCTCAACATAGGACTATCCCAGAGGGTGGAACGACCAAAAACGGTTCCCTTATACTACGTTGCGGAATTGGGATTTTGCTGTCTGGTACAACATATCCTTTCGAAGCGTCCGCAAGATGTAAATGCTCAGGGTGGTGATTGCGTTACACCACTGCACGTTGCGTTGGAAAAAGGTCACGCCGAGGTCTCAAAGCTACTAGTTGCGCATCGTGTGGACGTGGACGTTCGTGGCATCGAGAGCCAGACGCCGGTACACCTCGCATCGAAGCGCGGATATCACGACACCATACGGATATTACTGGACCAAGGTGCGAATGTGGACGCGCAAGATGACGATCACTCGACCCCACTGCAGCTCGCATTATCCTATGGGAAGGTCGAGGCCGCGAATGTTCTCATTGAATGTGGTGCAAATGTCCAAGTGCGGAATAACAACGGCCAGACGCCACTACACCTCGCGTCGGAGTGCGGATATCACGACACCATGCGGTTATTACTGGACCGAGGTGCGGACGTGGACGCGCAGGATGACAGTCACTTGACTCCACTGCAGCTCGTATTATCCGAAGAGAACGTCGAGGCCGCGAATGTTCTCATTGAATGTGGTGCAAATGTCCAAGTGCGGGACAACAACGGCCAGACGCCACTACACCTCGCGTCGGTGCGCGGATATCACGACACCATGAGGTTATTACTGGACCGAGGTGCGGACGTGGACGCGCAGGATGACAATCACTCGACTCCACTGCATCTCGCATTATCCAAAGAGAACGTCGAGGCCGCGAATGTTCTCATTGAATGTGGTGCAAATGTCCAAGTGCGGAATAACAACAGCCAGACGCCACTACACCTCGCGTCGGAGTGCGGATATCACGACACCATGCGGTTATTACTGGACCGAGGCGCGGACGTGGACGCGCAGGATGACAATCACTCGACTCCACTGCAGCTCGCATTATCCAAAGAGAACGTCGAGGCCGTGAATGTTCTCATTGAATGTGGTGCAAATGTCCAAGTGCGGAATAACAACGGCCAGACGCCACTACACCTCGCATCGGAGTGCGGATATCACGACACCATGCGGCTATTACTGGACCGAGGTGCGGACGTGGACGCGCAGGATGACAATCACTCGACTCCACTACATCTCGCATCATCCCGACGGAACGTCGAGGCCGTGAAGGTTCTCGTTGAATGTGGTGCAAATGTCCAAGTGCGGAACAACAACGGCGAGACGCTACTACACCTCGCGTTGAAGCGCAGATATCACGACATAATGCGGTTATTACTGGACCGAGGTGCGGATGTGGACGCGCAAGATGACAATCCCTCGACTCTACTGCATCTCGCATTATCCCAACGGAACGTCGAAGCCGCGAATGTTCTCGTTGAATGTGGTGCAAATGTCCAAGTGCGGAACGACAACGGCGAGACGCTACTCCACCTTGCGTCGAAGGGCGGATATCACGACACCATGCGGTTCTTACTGGACCGAGGTGCGGATGTGGACGCGCAGGATGACGGTCACTCGACTCCACTGCATCTCGCATTATCCCAACGGAACGTCGAAGCCGCGAATGTTCTCGTTGAATGTGGTGCAAATGTCCAAGTGCGGAACAACAACGGCCAGACGCCACTACACCTCGCGTCGGTGCGCGGATATCACGACACCATGCGGTTATTACTGGACCGAGGTGCGGATGTGGACGCGCAGGATGACAATCACTCGACTCCACTACATCTTGCATCATCCCAATGGAAGGTCGAGGCCGCAAATGTTCTCGTTGAGTGTGGTGCAAATGTCCAAGTGCGGAACATCAACGGCCAGATGCCACTACACCTCGCGTCGGAGCGCGGATATCACGGTACCATGCAGTTATTACTGGACCGAGGTGCGGATGTGGACGTGCAGGATGACAATCACTCGACTCCACTACATCTTGCATCATCCCAACGGAAGGTCAGGGCCGCGAATGTTCTCGTTGAATGTGGTGCGAATGTCCAAGTGCGGAACAACAATGGTCAGACGCCACTACACCTTGCGTCGGAGCGCGGATATCACGGTACCATGCAGCTATTACTGGACCGAGGTGCGGATGTGGACGCGCAGGATGACAATCACTCGACTCCACTGCATCTCGCAACCTCCCAGTGGCGGGTCGAGGCCGTGGAGCTACTGCTTCAGCACAGCGCCAATACCCATGTCCAGAATAAGGAAGGCAACACGCCGTTCCAAGTTGCGTTGGCGAGAGGACATCAGAACATCATGCGTCTGTTGTTAGTATTTACGATTCTTGTCGAATATCTTCAGTAAGAGAGCTGGCATGTTTTTATGTTATGCTATACACAACTTCCAATCAGTCACTGTAGTTGTAGGTTAGAATTTTGTTGTAAGACGGCGTAGTACTGAGCTCGGAATGTGTTACAGTACATGTAGTCCCATTCAACGACAGGAGGCGACTCGTCGGACTGGCCAGCCATTTGGGGTATGTAAAGCTTCTACGTATGCGTATGCAGCGGTATGCTCCGTTCCTTTCCGATGTTTTTGCGCCCGCCCCCTTGAAAACCTTACAGTCCGAGTCGGAAGCGGAAGAAGGCCTGTCATATCGGGAGTTTCTTGAAAAGCGGGATTTTAATTTGTTTGGATGCGTGTACAGTCGAAGCTCTCTTAACCCATACCCCTCGGTAACAGCTTCAGGGTATGGGTTATGGGGGAGTATGGGTTTTTAGGATGTTACTAAAAATAGGCCATTCGACGTGTTCCTGAGACTACCAATTATATGTGATTAAAGTAATCAGTGACACGGGTAGGGACCAATGATTGGGACCTCTCCAAATGCATCTGGCATCTGAATGAGACCAAACTCGCATTGACCTTGCATGCAAGTGGATCCCCATGACATTCAACATACCTATTGATGACAGATACTGCCTGGAACACCTCACAAAGAGTCACAATATGTTGGATTGGGTTCAAGCAGTGTATTGTCCTCAATGTCGTCATCCCCACCATTGATGGGATTGGCCCTTCTTCCTGTGCATTCCGTGCAGCCAACACAGCCTGACAAATTTCATCTGTCGTCTCGTCAATCATCTGCAACTCATCAGATGGGTTGAGCAGGCCCTCAATGTCCATTTGCGACGGGATCTTGATCGTGGGAAAGGCCCAGCGTGTGAAGAAGTGTCGAGATGGGAACTGTGGGCTGGGCCAGTGCAGAAGGATCCATAAGCAAGACGTACAACAGTTGATTCAGGTTACAATTTGTCCTTAAATGTACTAGTAAAAGTATGGGTTTTGGGTTGCGGACAGTATGGGTTATGGAGTATTGGGAATGTATGGGTTATTGACTGAAATTCCCCGCAAACCACTGGAAAAATGTATGGGGTATGAGGGAGTATGGGTTATCGGAGCTATGGGTTATAAGAGCTTCGACTGTAGTGTGCGTGTGTCAAGAGTCCATTTTTCATGATGATAAGCCGCGCCTCCGCCAGACTATCATAGCCAATAGCAACCGTTTGGAAAGCGAGTTTGATGAGTTGGCCGGATCGCTGATGACCAGATGAATGTTATATATTTGGGCACAAATAAAATTGGCTCGTACTCCCAATGTGTGCAGCCATCGTGTTTACAAAGAACTGACACCTCTCCCTGCCATCTTCATTGCGTTGTTGCAGATAATGCAGACAAGGGAAAGGTGCGTTGTATGATGACGGATGAGAGATAAGAGACAATGGCTCAGTGCCATACCATTATTCAAAATTTGGAAGCTACAGCCGATGACATTTCCTGCCGAAGCAACTCCTGGTTATCAGCGGTTAATCTCATCGATACGTCACACCCGTATTTCAATTATCACGCCCACACGTCCGTATCTAGGGTTGACAGTTTTTGCAGGGTCGAAGTTAATACTTTTCTTTTATTTGTTTTCCGTCTGTCTCGTGATCATTCTCAGGAGGTTTTAACGATAGAGGTATTGCGCCCTAATGTCCCATGATTCTCGGAGTTGGTGTGGGCCCGCTTCCTGGATTTGCACGTGACTCTTTGGTTCGGGATTATCGTGGGTTAATTTACAGTACAGCACCATTCAAGCTAGTCCTGTAGTCCAACGCGTTTACCAGAATCGCTACGATGGGACCTCAAGCCCCAGCTCCCCTAAGCGAGGTCAAAAAATATTAGGACACTGGGACACTGTCTGAGTGATACTGTCATCCGAACCCCTGAGTTCTGTCCCGAAATAGTCACCAATAATGGGTGCCTTTGACGGTCAAATCATGGAAGCCACCCCAATCACTGGCATACTGTAGTTGCAGTAGCCGTACTTGTATAGTATGTATTACCAATGCGGAAATGCTACAATGTAACTAACTTAAATAAACGGGACAAGGGTAGGTCTACGGAGAGAGGAGTATTATACGGAATGGACCACGGGTACGCGGGACTTGCAAAAATGCAGTCTCTGCAGAACTCGGGCGTCTATACACACCTCGGCCGTTCTCGCCAGGTGAAGGTTCTAGTTCATGTCACCCACAATAGCCATTGCCTGGATAGCGACCCTCAGCCTCGTTAACTCCGGCCGTATTGGCCATCTGAGACGGAGAGACTGGGCGCGAGGGCTGAGGGTTGCTCCTGCTCCTCGTCCGGAACGAGTTCTATCGCCACGCACCACAGCACACGGCCCCACGGCACGTCTGAATCCGCGACCGGGACCGAGACCGACTCCGCACCGCCCTCCTCCTTGCCTTCCCCTTCACACTCCACCCCACGCTTGCGCTCACAGCACATGAAGCGGACGGGCTGGCCGTCCCAGTAGTGCATGAGGTCGAAAGAGATGCCGCCGGGCAGTTGCAGCGACAGCGTCGGCGTGAACTGAATAAACCCATAACAAAAGTCGGTCGTGAATACGTCCTAAATATGCTTGACCATCAACACAACATTTTTTTAAAACAACAAAAAAAAAAGGGGGGGGGAATGAGATGGTGGCGGTGTGGCGTACCTCGGGCCCAAAGATTAGTTCGCGCCTATGTGACGCATCGCGAAAATACGCGCGCCGGCGGTCGGCTGTGTGCAGTTCCTGCAGTGTCTGTTCGTGCTTCGAAAGCTTCTCAGCGCGCTTGCGCTCCTTACGTTCCCTCTTGTCTTCGTGACTCGCAGACAGAAGCGACGCGAGCGTCGCCGGGGACAAGCGATTCTTCTTCAAATTCTTGTAATGCTTGTCCGGCAAAGGCGGTTCCAAAAGCGCACCGGTGGTGCCCGCGTTGCAAGGCTCGGCCACGAAGCTGTCGGAGTCGGGGGTGGCTGCCCCCGAGGACGGCTGGCGGGAGAGAAGCGGGGACGGTGTGGGCGTGGGCGTGGGCGAGGGCGAGTGGGAGTGGGATGGGCTATTCAGAGTTAGGTGGAGCTGCGTCGTGTCATCGGAGAGGGACTGCGGAGATGGGAAGAGGGGCCAGCCCTCACGGTCGATCGCGTGCTTTGACGACGACTGGTGGTGTTCGTGTGCCAGTGTGGCGGGCTGACGAGTCTCGGACGAGAGCGTTCGAGAAACAGCTGGCAGGCGCGTGTGCGCGAGGTAGGGCATCGTCGATATAAGCGGAGAGAGGGCCCATGGCTTCGTGCTCGATGCAAGGTCGTGTTCTAATGACGGGTCGACAAAGCTGTCAGGGAGTCGGTGACGTCAGCGTGACCTGTGTTGTGGCAAAGGGGGCGAAGAAGTGTGCTCACTGCATGAACTTGAGCGCTGCACCGGAACCCCAGGGTAATTTCAATGGACGATCAAAAGTGTTGCCAAAAAGCACATCGTCCGCGGAAATGGGGCGGAGGAAACGTCCTGTGTATGCAAGATTACCCGTTAGCGAGACAGGCCTCTGGAGTGGTGGGGAGCACATAGGAGACGGGACGAATCGAACGACATACCCTGAACCTGTATGCTCCAAGTAACCCCCTTTCTATCCTCGCGATTGAAATACTCGCTCTGCAACACATTTCCTTCGTTGTCTGTGAAACCCTTAATATGCGCAAGAATCTGCCCTTCAAAGGCATCGGATACAATAGTGTGTGGCACTCCAGAGTTGACTGTGATGGGCACGAGCGCGTCTATGGATGGCCCCGCTACAACACGTAGGCGAGGCATTGGAAAGGCTAAGGTAGTATGAGAAATGGAGAGGGGTGTTGCAACAAACAAAAGAGGGGGTTGTAGTGTGGTCGGGCGCCAAATACGAAGCGATCATGTACAGTACAACGGTCGCGAGGGTTCCAAATCTCAGATGGTGCTATAAGGCAGTGCTGGCCGGTATTGTTGACGTTCTAGAGAGGAAGAGTACGGGTAGGAGCAAGCTGTAGTGCAGACTCCAGCACATGTCTACATCACTTGAGCAGCACGCTGAATCATGCTATTACACCTTGGACCCTGGCGCGCACGGAACTTGAGCAACAGGTGATTACGAGAGTGCCTTACATCACGTCAGCTAAGCAAGCATCCTGACAAGTCTCCGTGGGTTACTGATACTGTATATATCAAGTGATGGCTCCCACAAATGTCAGATGGTTGCGATCTCCTTGGGGGGGAAGAATAACCCTACGGTAGAGCATAACAGTATGAATGGTATAAATAACAGAAATTCCTAGTGATAGTAATGACAAAGATGAATGAAATCCTGTTTGATAGAAGATTGTAGGTACCCAATCAAGAAAAGGAAAAGAGGTAGATGCCCGAGAAAACCTCCATTGATCCATGGAAAGAATACCCAGTAGCTCATCAGTATCCAAAAATAAGTAAAATCAATACAGAAATCACAGCATCCCTATAAAAAGAGCACACAACGTGGCACCAATCACCCACCTAGACGTTGCCTTATCCCCAACCCGTGGCATTGCTGATGACGATGACGAAAGGGATGACTGAGGGTGGACAAAATTTGCGCCGCATTTGGAAGATATGCGATCTATGGCGGCATTGTACGTCTGTTTCAGACCGTCGGTTTGGTTTGCTTGGGCTCCGAATAGAGTCATCACGCTCTTGCTGCAATCCGAACATGCTGGCGCGGTATTGTTCGGAAGTGGCATCCCAAACGGCAGGGAATAGATATACAGATCTGCGGGGTTTGAGCTACTTGCAGCCTCGATGTAGCAGTACGCAGACGTGTTCTTATCCGGAAGGCAAGCCACCTCTCGCATCAAGGAGTAAGTCTGCAAACCTGCGTTGCAACGGCAGCAATATGAGTGTCAGAATCGCGTCGTGAAACAACGAAAAGAAACGTACTGGCAAGCGCCTGTAACACCAGCTGATTGCCCTCGTTCTTCTCGCGTGAGCAGGCGACGAGCAAGTCTGACGCGAACCATGCCATATTGGCTACGCACTGATCCGCGCCCACGGGAGTGTTACATGTGCCCCAGATATCAATATTCAGCGCCGTGCTGTTGGTCTGTGTCTACTTTGTGAATGGAGGAAGAAGACATCAACGTCAGAACCAAGACTGATAGCCGGCGGTGATAAGCCATAATCACTGACCCGGATGAAAGCGGAAGATGTCTGGGAAAGGAAGGAGAAAGGGCGGCACTGACGAAAGGGTGATGACAATGTCATATTTGTGAAAAATAACTCGCATGAGTTGGTCGTGAAGTTGCTACTCAGAGTCGTATCGAATGGCTGAGGGAAGGGAGTGGGAAGGACAGGAGGTGATGTAGGGATCGTAGGCACACTGTGACTGTCGTTTTGGGTAGTGGTGGGAGTTAACGACGGGAAGACGATTACCAGGGGGCTGGAACTGGAAGCCTGGGTGGATACGCTCGAAGGAATCGTGACGGTCGAGCCATTCAGTCGCCGATGTAGCGCGTGCGCTGTGTGGCCGCTCCAGTAAGCCCCACCAGCAAAGTGGACGCGGGATTCTGGGGAAGGAGCGGCTAGCAAATCCGTGAAGAGAGAACGCGAAACAAAACGCGTTGAGAATGTGAGGAGGACAAGCGTGAGAGGAACGAGAATGACGGCCAAGCTGGTGCACCATGAAACTCGACGTTTGTGATCCCGAATGACCAACGTGCTTGTCCCTGACGTCCTTCCACAGGCACCGTGCTTTAGTGGAGGAGGCAGCAGGGGCACACCCGGAGCCATAGATTGCTGGGAAGGTGTTGGCAGGGAAGAAGAGGGGGATAGCTCGGGGGAAGAGCATGTGGCATCAGGGAACTTTAAAAAAGCAGGTGAAGGGGGTGGTGTAAACATGGCACTTGTAGCAACCGAATGAATTGGGAACGTAGTTGGATAAATCAGAGAGAGTAAAGACAGCGTGAAATTGAAAGAGCGGACTGGGTCAGGAGAGTTGAAAGGAAAGAAGGGGCCTACCCACACGAACCAGGAGAAGAGGTCAAGGGTGTGGGACTCAGGGACGCTTGGGAGACTAACTCGAATGGAACAAGTCGTATTTGAATTATGCCATCGTCAATCAATAACTAGTAAGGTTACAATAAAAGGGAATTATTTGCGCGTCCCGCCTACCCTAAAAAAACAGTGTACGATCTTATTTTAAGTCAGTGAGCGGGAGCGGGAACTAGAACGGGGAATGAGAGGGGAGGAACGGAATGGGGAAAGCGGAAGCGACAAGCGGGATTGAAGCGGAGCGTTTTTACCAACTGTGGCGCAGCCTCGCACGCTCAATCACACACACACAGCCAAAACTCTGAACGTCGCTTCATCTATCCTCAATACTAGAAAACTATCCACCCGCCTTCGACCCCCTCCCTTATCAGTACCCGACAAGTATCTATCAATGTCTCAATCAACGCGCTCCTCTTCCACCGCACCGTGAGTATATCTTAAAATCTCTTTTTTGATCCCTCTCTCATACTCTCACGGACAAGTCCTGCCGATAACTGGCGTAGCGGTCTCCGCGCACCCCCACGCGATGACCGCCCACAAACAGAAGACGTCAAAGCAACCAAGGGTCTGGAATTTGAAGACATGTTCCTTCGTCGCGAGCTTCTCATGGGCATCTTCGAAGCTGGGTTCGAAAAACCTTCCCCCATCCAAGAAGAAGCCATTCCTGTCGCCCTAACGAAACGTGATATCCTCGCCCGCGCAAAGAATGGCACAGGAAAGACCGCTGCCTTCGTCATCCCCGCTTTACAGCAGATCGACATCAATAAGAACAAAATACAGGCCCTCCTCCTTGTCCCCACCCGCGAGCTGGCTCTGCAAACTAGCCAGGTCTGCAAAACTCTCGGGAAACATATGAACATCCAAGTTATGGTTACCACTGGTGGTACAACACTAAAAGACGACATTTTGCGGTTATCCGAATCTGTTCATGTTCTTGTTGGCACCCCCGGTCGTATTCTCGATCTCGTTGGCAAAAATGTTGCTGATCTCAATGAATGTCCTGTCTTTGTGATGGACGAAGCCGACAAACTTCTTTCACCCGAGTTCTCCCCCGTCATGGAACAGCTCCTCTCATACCTCCCCAAGACCCGTCAAGTCATGCTCTTTTCCGCTACTTTCCCCCTTATTGTAAAAGATTTTAAGGTGTGTCCTCGTTCAGCATACCGTCCCACAAGTAGCTGAATACCGCACAGGATAAACATATGAACGCTCCTCATGAAATTAATCTCATGGATGAACTCACTCTGCGAGGTGTCACCCAATATTATGCCTACGTCGAGGAGCGGCAGAAGGTTCATTGTCTCAATACCCTCTTTTCCAAGGTTCGACCTTCATCCTCGTTCCATTTGTCTTAGACTGATATCGTTCCCATTAAGCTCCAAATCAATCAGTCTATAATATTCTGTAACTCAACAAATCGCGTCGAGCTTTTAGCTAAAAAAGTCACCGAGCTGGGTTACTCATGTTTCTATTCGCATGCAAAGATGCTCCAGGCGCATCGCAACCGCGTTTTTCACGATTTCCGCAATGGTGTCTGCCGAAACCTTGTCTGTTCAGATCTCCTTACCCGCGGCATCGATATCCAGGCTGTCAATGTCGTTATTAACTTTGATTTTCCCAAGAACTCTGAGACATACCTTCATCGAATTGGCCGATCTGGACGCTTCGGTCACTTCGGTCTCGCCATTAACCTCGTAACCTATGAGGACCGTTTCAACCTGTACAGGATTGAACAAGAGCTGGGCACAGAGATTCAACCAATCCCTCAACAGATTGACAAAGGTCTTTACGTCGCGCCTAGCGCTGTTGACGAGCCCACAGGCCAAAAGCCCACCCAGCAGCCACAACAGCCAGAGCAGCCGCAACAGCAGCCCCCTTCACCGCGCAATGTTCAGCCCGTTCCCCCACGCCAACCCGTTCCTCAACAACCGGTCTATCAAACTAACGGACAACAACCCACCCCAAGGCAAAATGGAGGCACTGCCCCGCCATCACGGCCGTACACTGGCTCTGTGCCAGCAACAACCCAGCGAGGACAGGTTCCTGTCACCCAACGATGAGTCTAGCCCCCCTCCATGGAGGCGGCGTGTTCCCGCTACATCTTCGTCACTTTCTCTAGCATCACAACGCAGTCGTAACGTTAAGGCCTTTTTTTTGTGTACTTTTTTTCGTCGTCAGTTTTCAAATTATTTTTTTTGGTGCAATAACTCGCCGTTGGGGTACTGTAGGAGGCACGTCACTCTTTTTATCTATATTCTTCGATGTTTAACTAGCGTGCTGTCAATCCCACAGGGGGATCACCACTTCTGCGTTTGTTCCCCTGACGCTTTATTTTCTCACCCCCCTCCTTTGTGCCTTATATTCATTACGATTACGTGAGTTAGATACTAGTTCCGGGTGGAGCTACCCTTCAGTGGATGGTTGAGTTGCGCGCGTACTTGTCGACTAGAAGTGTGTCGTAAACATCAATACATTCTAATTGTCGACGTCAAAGCAGCTACTGGCGGTGTTGACAGTACATCTGTACTGTGGCATGGTGATCGCTCTCGCTCTGTGCTCCATATCGAGGTGATTCGGCGCTGAGTTGCCGCTACAACTTCATGAGGGCGGCGAATACGCTCAATTGCGAGTGCAGGTCACCCCCCCCTACTTCACCGACTCCTCGGTCAGAACGAACGTCAACATCTCAGACGCCAGATTCAGATCACTTTTCGTCATTTACCTCCGCGCCACCATCACCAGAGAGGGTCCCTCGAGCCTTACGCGGGCGCTCGACGAGATGGTCATTCGCACCGTGCTCGTCGTCTTTCTTATCCCCGCCTCTTCCTCATCCTCTTCCCGCTCCTACTCTTCGTAACCCTCGTCCTGCGCTGGGCACACGCAGCGTGGGAATTACACACTTTTACCCGCCCCTCCGCGGCTGCTTCGACGCGCTAGACCACTACCACCACCCCAGCTCGTTCTATAACGTCTCGGAACGCGTCTTTGGCGCGTGACATACTACGGACGTGCAGGCGGACATGCTGCTCTTTCTCTCGGCATGGACTGCTACGACGACTTTGTCCACACCGTCGTCGTCGTCGTCGCGCGCGCCCCGCCGTCGTCAACCCAAAGGCGCAGCACAGGACGAATTTCCCACTCGTTCTTATTTAGGCCGGCTAGGAGCGCGCCAAGAGGCCACGCTCAAATCGTTCTTGGCGACGCAGCCGTGAGCGCGGTCCCGCCCTCGTGTTGTGGTCTGATCGGAGAGAGGTGCTGGTGCGGGCGTACAAGGCGCGGTACGGAGATGCGATTGAGCCGCGCGGCGTGGACCTGTCGTTGTTGACGGAGGGGGCCGAGCTCGAGGGCAGCAGCCTGCTGCTGTAGTTTGGTGATGGTGATGGTGACGATGGTGGTGGTGGGGATCTTATTTTCCGGTTGCTCGTGTTGTGGCGTTATGGCGGCGTGTGGGTGGACGTGGATATGGATAGCCCGCTCACCCCTCTCCTCGAACGAACACGAATTTTGTGACACAGTGGGAGTGTGATGCCGGTACGCGAAGTGAGGAGAGGGCGCGTACGATTCATTCTTTTTCATTTATTAACAAACAAAACGTGCAGATGAAGGGAACTACTATCATCCGGCGATGGGCGCGTTTATGCGCTTCTATCAACACTCGCCGTACTTGTGCGAGGCCTTTCACGTCTTGGCGACTTCTTCGCTACTCGGTGTCCGCGGACCGGCGGCTGTTTGCGAGCCTATGGCCTCGCTCGGTCGCAGAGGGGCCCTGCCCCCCCCCTTCCAAGATCCCTGCCCTTCTGCTTTTCCGACGGACGCTCGTGCCATCCCAATCAACTGCCGGACCTACTGAAACCCGACGTCCGGAGTAGTGCCAGCAGCTGGTCACCAGAAGAGGGCTAGAGGGCTAGATCGACGATTGCGAAAAGTGTTCGCGGTGCACCTGCACGATCGTGGATATAGGGGTTTTCCGGATCGCGGATGGGTGCAGTGGTCGCTGATTAAAAGATACGATCGGAAGCTTTCCGCGCTGTACTCTGCTCATGGAAGGGTATAACACGAAAGGGTATAACGGCTAGTAATTTGCTAGGCGTGGTGAATGAAATTAATCCAATCTGGTGGTGATTTACGTAAATGTATGCACGTGATGGATGTGGGCCAACCGCGTCGCTACGCTAACGTACTCCGAGTATTTGTCAGTGTCCTCGTCAGCAATGTCCCAGTCTCTGCGTGCGATCAAGCGTTTTCGACTACGTGAGCTAGTCCATCCACCAAAATCGACGCCTTCAGCGACCGCTGCAAACCCCAAATTACCACCCCCAGTACCCGACCTTTCGAGTTCGTCCCAGGAGAGCAGCAGCGGCGCCCCCGTCACGCCGCTTCTCAACCCGTTCATCCCCCACAAAAATCTCGCGTCCGGGCGGTGGGCGCCCCCTCGATACTCCCTGCGGCGCCAGGCCGAACTCATCAAGCACGCGCGCGCGAGCAACACGCTCTACCTTCTCCCTCCAGGTCCGAAACTGAGCGCCGCCGCTGCACAGCGGGAAGTAGCAGCGACGAACCACAACAACAACAGCAGCAGTAGCAACAGCAACAACAGTATCGGCACCAGCAGTAGTAATAGTAGCGGATTGATGAGGAAGGTGACGAGTTTGCGGGAGATGCGGGGCGAGGAGGGCGTGGAGGACGTCGAGCAGGAGGACGCTGCGTGGTGGAGGAGGACGTCCGTGGAGTGGACCGGGACGGTGCGTGAACGCGGACTCGCGGGTGCGGACATTGGCGCGCGTCTTTACGCGGGGAAGAAGAGGATGTTCAAGGGTCACAAATGGGAGCGTATGCGCAAGATGCGCGCCAGCATCACGAGCAGCTTGGTCGGGGGCATGAAAAAGCGCCTGCAGCGCTTCAAACGGGTGCGTGCACGCCTACCTCCGCCGAGTGTTTTTTTTTTCCTTTGTGTACTCACTTTTTTTTTTTGTTCCCTGGTCTTGTTTCTCTCTTTTTCTGGTTTAGTACCGCGCCAATGGCAAACCTTTACCGCTGGCAAGGAGATCCAGCGTGTTGAAGAAGACGCAGAAGCTGCCGTTCTAGTCCCTAAAGTCATAATGCAATTTCACCACCTAGACTCCCTTATCGCGCTAAATACATATGCGTGGGCGTGACACCTGATCACGCTCCCGTAAAGAATATGATATCTGCGCGAAACGAAATGTCTCCGCGAGCACGGAATGATAATCGCAAATCGGCAGTACTAGTGCACCGTGTATTATACCGCTGCAACACCACACCGCCTCATATAACCCTGCACTCCCACGCTAGCGTACCATGATAGAAGGATTAGCAGGTCCCTAGGCTTGAATTTGTCGTGAGTGCTTGTCATTTCAAAATGCAAGGGACTCGACCTCGCTTACAGATGGGCTGGACCAGTGGTTGTCCTGCTGGAAGTGGCACGCTGCCGAGCATCTCGCTTGTATCGATGTTGTCCTTGCGCCCGCCACCTACACCTGTCCGATCGTGCCCCGTGGGTTGCGTCGTGGGGTTCTGGAACTGTGGAACGCGGTCGTGGCCTTGGGGAGCTGAATTACCCATCGGGGCGCTGAGGGGCTCGGCGCCGCAGTGATATCCCGTCGGTCTGTCAATGGACAATCCAGGTGCCGTGCCGTTCTGGACTGGCCCTAGACCCGCTTCCGATGCGTGGCGCAGAGCATTTTCAGAAGACGCCAGCTGATCATTATCGTGTTTGATTGGTACATGCGCACGCCCTTGTGGAAAGTACTCATTTGATGCGCCTGCAGTCAAATGGGGAGGGGGTGGAGCATGAGATGGATGGTTCCGAGCAAATGGGTGGTGACGTCCGTGTATACGGTGAGCTCCACCTTGATACGTTGTTGAGGCGAATGCGGTGATCGGGCCAGAGAGTGAGAAAGAACCTCCAGGAGAGGGGATGCGCCGCCAATAAATGGGATGGGGGGGCTGTAAGGAGGGCCACACACATCAGCAGGTGGTCTAGGCGCCACTAGGGAGCTAGGAAGTGGAACTGAGTCCTCACCGCATTGGACTTATTGCTAACATCTGCGAAAACGACCATCATTAATACGGTGGTGGGACGTTTGAGAGATGGAAAAAACACACGGGTCGTGATACAACCAAATACCTCGAAATTATTCCCGACCCTGGCGCCGGCATGTGAGCCTTGATGAAATAAAATTCCCATATCCCAAAATAAAGTGGTGAGTTGCAGGCCGCCAGGGCTGAGCGTTGATTCTGGAAAGACTTCCTTGGGAGGTGGTCGGATTTGGTAGCTTGATCGTCGTGCCATCATGGATAGCACGATGCGACGATTAGTATTATTCCCGCGGAGGGGGGGGGGGAGGGTGGGCAGAGAAGAGGAGGACTCGCGGTGGGGACAAGATCGAAGGCTAGTAGTGAGGGCTTTGAAGTGAGAAACGCGATGGCTCGAAAGAAATAGCAACGACGGCCTCAAAAGTGAAACACAAACTCAGAATAGGGTGCAGCCCCAGCCCTACGAGCGCAAAGTACCTTACACGGCACGGTCAGTGGGAACGCCCGACGGAGATAAAGGCTGGACGTCCAGCCTAGCCCAGGGGCCGTAGTTTAGGGTTTTATAAATTTAGGAGAGGGAGCGCTGGGTGATGCGTGGAAAGGGGCGGGGGGCAGGCGTGCAACATGGCATACCGTCGGATGTCCTGGAGAGGTAGGACGAGCTCACGATGCTGTGAGAGCCATCATTGGTCAGAGATGCGAGGAAATCAGTGTCCAAGTCCCGAAAAGAGGTGAGGGAATAATTTCAGTTATTAGCGGGGTCTGGAATCAGCAGACGGATGACGAACGCGTCTTAATGGGACCGATTTTGCGTTGGTGCCGCTGCGGTGGTCGACGCAATGCCATGTGATGGTTGGGTTAGTAGTTCTCCGATCCACCAATGGCGAGGCACCAAGGGTATATAAATCTGAGATCAAGTTAGTAGCATCAGCCAGACCTGGCAGAGGCAGACCTAGAACGCCTTCCCTTCCATGTCCCGACCGCGTGGCGTCACCCAGATTCATCTTTCGAAAGCCAAACAAAAATTCAAGTCTAGACGACCATCCGTGGATTCATTCAAGCGGCGCATCAATTCCTCGGCGGTGCAGGGCTGAAACCAACCATCGGCGAACGAATGCATCGGCAAACTCGGAGATAGTGCGCGAGCGTTTCTACAATACTGTACCGCCAAAAACGCCCAACGCCCATGGAACCACGTCATCATTCTGCCCTGTCCGAAAATCGCAGCCAGCCGCACCCACCACAATCTACCACACTAGATTCTGATGATCATCCACGAGAAGTTGCATACTGTCATTGTGCGGGAAGTTACGTAAATCGAGGCCGCGTCACACCACACCACCAACAACTAATGCTTTTGCGCCCAGTTCAAAAACGTGGAAGGCCGAGACAAAAATGGATCTCAGGAGCAGGGTGTGCTGGAAGCCAAGGTCAGAGATGTTTAGGAGGTCTGAGCACGTGACGCGGACCAACCTAAGGTTTTGTTTAAGTTAGCACGTTCTTGCCTCGAGCTGACCGCATGTGAGCAAAATAAAATTGGGAGATCCGTAATTAGTATGGGCAATTATGGAGAAATATCTGATAAGAGAAGAAATTGAAATTGAAATTAGCAACGGGTCAACAAGTAGGGGTTGGTGTAGTCCTCTATTGCATTACAACCGCAAACGAAGCTAGGTTACAACATTCCTCAAGAATAAGGATAGATAAATCAAATATAGGACTACAGATAAATACTCGTTACTCATTACTCTAGTAAGTCCAATAAATAAATAGGGCAATCGCTCCGGTCGATGACTCAGTTTAGGTGACGATTAAGCTGTATGATGGGCATCCAGCTGCCGGACGAGACATGCACCACGCCAACTAAGATAATATCGTTGCGAGTGATACCATTTTGTCCGATACGCCATCTGGGATCACCTTGATGCATTTCTGAAACAGCACCCTAAGCTATGTTCAATAAAGTGATCACGCAAAACAAGGACACGAGGACCACCCACGCTCATGAACTTGTCGATGGAGCGACCAATATGCCTGACAAATTTCTCGAAGGTGATCGGGTTACGGCTTGGTGTTTCGTCCCTCGTCTGGAATTGGCGCTTCCACTCATTGTAACCCGGCCACTGCAGATGTCAGGATAAACATGACCGGAAACAAGAAAAAAAAAAGAAAGACAATATACTCACATTGATTCGAACATGAACGGATGTCCTGCCACCCACATTCACCTGCTGCACTGAGTCGATGAGCCTTCGAAAGTTTCCATGGACTACGTCTGACAGCGACATCCCAATCGTCCCATCGTCCTGCCTGAGGAAAATAGGGAGTTGAAGGACGGCATCCGTCACGTACTTGCGCATGTCCCGAGGAGTCTGAGGGAACCAAGGCACCTGTGGAATGATAGTACCCCTCGATATATCGGCTCTATAGTCTAGGACCATGATGAGATATCCCCGCGAGGACATCGCGTTGGCCGAGATGGCCAGAGTGCCAATGGGAGAGATGTAGAATGACGCAGGCCATCCGGGCGCCGAAAAGCCCACTTGAAGGAATCGAGGAGACGCTTTGAGAACCGCAGAGAAAAAGGACTCTCCGTGCGATCCAAAGGTGAGGCCGATGTAGCCATGTCGGATCATGTTTTCTGCCCCCGTGACAGGGGGAGCGTAATAAGCTGCTGGTGTGATGTTCATACTAGTAGAGCTGGGCGGTGTTTAGGTATAGGTGTCTATAAAGGGTATTGTTGAGGGTATCACCGCGACGAAAAGAAAAGGGAGAAGTTAGCAACAGTGAGAACACTGGATGGTTCCTTTTGTATTATATCGGGGGCGGCAGTGCGGATCGGTGGAGGGATCATCACCAGCAACCAAAAGAAGGAAAGGTCGCCAAGGACCTGGCAGGAGCCGGTGAATGATACCACGTTACGATTCAAGACGGCACCCAAAAAGAGCATCGGTGAACCGTAGCAGCCCCCCCACGGTATGTCATATCCGAGTCTACTGATCGCCGTGCCGAAAAGACATCTTAAGTGAGCGCCCCAGCCTGATGAAACATCTGTGGAGAGAGATGGAAAGCGAGCGGGCGCGTCATTTAGGCCATGTGAACCAAAATAGCGGGCACGCCAGGCGCTTTGAGCGTCGACAGAATTCAAGGCCGTCGAAGATGCTGTACCACAGCGATCTATTAGCTGTGCGGGCGATGATGGGGGGGTGACTTAGAATAGAAACAGCGTCAGGTACGGAAAATGGGCGTGCACCGCGTGCTCCGGGGTGGCGCACTGTGGTCAGAGAGTCGAGTCAAGTAACGGCGGGTGTTTACAGTGAAACGGCCGTACGGCCCTACAGCGTGTTGCCAGATCAAGACATAAGCTGATGCAGGCGGTTCCGGGCCGGACCTTTCGAACTCACCGCCCCTGGCGTTCTTGGAATTCCTTATTCTTTGGTGGGTCAGTCTCCGGAAGCCGGTTGGAATTAGTCGTGTGTTGACTAGGAGCGACGCTGTGTTAGCATAGGTACGCTTGCTGCATATATTATGTTTTGGTCGACGCGACGTAATGTAATTTCATCACTCGATTCTCTCACCACTGAGTCACCAGTGGTGGCAACCCCGAACGCCACGCGCCGGATTGTCTTGTTCTACAACTGAAGATGGGGCTGTGCAGGTCAGCACGCAGGACACCGGTGAGACTGTTATCACTTGATTAACCCATAACGCTGCTTTCTCCACTACCTGGTCATAGAGGTAGGCCTCTCGTCTCTCCAGCTACTTCTACTTCCTTACGAGCTGATGTTACAACAAACTCAACTGGCAGAGATATAGTTGTTGGTCATGTGCTCATGGCAGGCGCAAATCCCTCCCACCATTTTTAGCTATTGGTTCTAAGTTCAAGGATGAAAGTTTCACCCCGGCGGGACGTTCATCCCTTCATAGGAGTCATCTCATGGAAAGGCCGGTGGTTGTCAAAGAATTATGATTTGATACAACGATCTCGTGCGAGGCTTTTATGGTTCTTTACTGCGCCGGACTACTAGTGGCGGCCGCGCATATCCTTCGATCTCAACTGCGCGCGCAGTACCCAAGACGTGGCTGGCCCAGGGGGGGGTATGCGCACCGTAAATAGCCAAGTTGGTTGCGTTCCTTGGCCAACGATGCAGGGACCCTCGATTATAGGTGCAGCTGGGAATTTTGAGCTGATAGATGTCCATTAAGCTAAAAGCCTCCAAGACCGCGTGGACGTTTCCCTCGGGAACATGACGTCTGCTGGGAATAGTATGTCTGAATGATCGTGACAGATAAGCGCCGGCCGTTTGAACCGGAGTGTGCCGAGTGTTGGGTGGGGGACCAACACCCTTACATCACGGAAAGGCAGTGGGTGGCAATGGGGCAACGACACGTGTCTCCAGGAGGAAGGGTGTGCTCTCTAACCACGGAGAGGACGTGCCGGCTCTGACTCTGTGTAACCGCGAGATGCCAGCGAGCCGCTCTGTCTTCTAGCGCCCGCGTAGAGACACGGGTCGAGCTAGGGGGTACTTAATTCTCCGAGGCGGGCGGCTCATCGTATTTCCGCTCTGCAAACTGTTAGCTAAGACATAGTTATCGGCACAATTTCGCACCGCCGGCCCGGGAATGGACAGATATCTGATATTATGCTGCTGATTTATGCATCTCCGAGGGTTCGAAACACTGCTCTGAAAGAATATGGTAATTTAGAACCTCATCACCATATCACAGGCTGAGGCTTTGTCCGTGGTGGTCGGTCTGCTGCCGACTTCACGGTGGTTGAATTATGCTGAGGTCGTTAATGATGACGGCGCGTGAATAGATAAGGCGAGAAGGGATGCTATGATACAACTTTGTGTAACGGAGTAAAACTAGGTCACGTTCATGATATGAATACCTTCTTCAACTTCGAGATGTCGCACTCTTCCTGAGTGCGGGGGCACTTGACTTTTCCCTCGTTTTGTGCTGACATATCTTCCAAAGCCTGGTGGTTGTAGCAGAATAAATAAGAAATAGGGAAGGCGAGGGAGGGGGATCCACTTGGGGTGTGAGATGGGTTCTCACCTCTCTGGAATAGACATAGCCGTTAGGGAACGCCATTGGTGCATTATCCTCGTCCATGATTTTGCCACTCAGGCGACAAACAATGGTCGAATTAACGTGATGACTAAATGGTACTTCTTCTCCTAGTTTTCCAAGCCAAGGGTCACAGACGGGGCAGTCGTGGTTTTTCATGTCGTGATCGTAACATGTCGGAAGCTTCAGCGATGATAAGCCACCGTACAAAGCGAGATGTAACAGAGGTTCAGAGGGTAAGGTATTGAGGTTAAAGATCGCCAGCCGGAACGTCTGGATAAGGTTTGACCAACGATTCGGGTCGTACAGTCGCTAGTTCGATGTATAAAGATTCTGCAAAGTCCATATTGTTAAGCACACGTACTTTGTATGGATTACATGTTGTTGTTGCCGGAAACGCGAGTAAGGCAGAGGCCTGTTGAATCTGCATCAAGTGGGTTTCTTGCCATGGTATCAGGTGCTTCTTTGCATAAGAGATGGCATCCGTAGTTCTCCGATCACGAGTTAGCTCGATGTATTCTTGAAGACGCAAATCAAATTCGAGCGTGCTCTCCACGGAGATCAGAAACAGAGGTTGGGGTGAATGAGAGAAGGGCACCTTAAGCTTCCTTAGAGCGTTCTTGTTTTCGCTGCACCATGCCAGTGCCTCGGTGCAACTATGTCTACTAAGGGCATCCTCTATTCGACGAATGTCCATGAATAAATCAATGTCAACGAGCTCCTAAGCACCAGCATGCGAGTTTTGATAATTATATATTTATATCAGCGATGACCGAGATATTTGACTTACCTCAATGCCCTTCTCCTGGGCGATGTGTCGTGCAGTCTGTTCGTGACCGTGGCGAAGGACCCAATCCACTATCCACCTATCTAGACGGATATCAACCCATCGTGCGTATTCGGAGTCTTTGGAGCTCTGGATATCCTCGATCATGGCAAGATGTTTGCATCGCTCGCGCATGACGTCCAACGTAGGTGAACCGGCAGTCGCTTGCAGATCGGATAACTAATCCCAGACGAAGAGATGAGCAAGCGAGCAAAAAGAGGAGGAAAAAGTATGCGGACTTTTCGTTTGAGGCCTTCAACTCTACTTATGATGCCCTCGAGGGATTTGATAGCTTCTTGGGGGTCTTGAGATTGGGCATTCTTTGCGAGGTCATTAGCGGCTGTCTGTATTGTTCCGAGCTCACGCTCTATGTTCTTCTGAGCGGTGCGAAATACTTTACGATAGTTCTCGTATGGAACTCTAGCGAAAGGTTGGTCAAAGATTAAAAGGCCGTCTAAGCTAAGTTTTGTAGACATGAGAGAGAGAGAGATGGAGTCGCTTACGTGACAGATGAGTCGCGTTGCCGACGGGTTCGAGTTCATCTGATGATCCAGTCAATACTACGAATAACAACTCTCACTTTTAAATTTGTCTTCTCATCATCATCATCATGTCCAATCAATTTACACATACACATCTTTACCAGCATCACCATTCATCAACAGATTATTCGACTGGTCCTGACCAGTATCATCAACCTCAGTCTCAGTCTCAAGCCCATCAACAACCTCCGCACGCTCAGCCACTTGCACAACCCGTTTCCCCGGTTCCTTTGCATTATCTTGCTCACACTCAACGAGTTGATCACTTTTCATCTCAAGTTGCTTCTAATCAACGTCCAATTACAGCACCAAGTCCTCAGTATCCCCAACAACTCCCAGCCGTCCCTCATGTAGGCTATTCCTCCCCACCAACAAGCCCTGTTTCCAATGGCCTCTCTCGGAGGCCATTACCTACACCAGGCGCACCCCCATCCCAGTTCACCTTGCATACATACCGTCCACCTTTACCTACCCCCGGGCCTACCCCAGTACCCACTTCGCCACGGCCCCGTACTCAACCATTACACCCACCTGGCTCGCTTCCCACCTCTGGTATTACTTTCCCAGCTCAACAGTCTACTTCTTCTCTCCCTTCCCCTTCCCCTACCTCACCCACCAGCAGCAGGCGGCCTCTTCCTCTTCCCCGTTCTGTACCAGGCGGTTTCTCGGATGCTGCTACTAGGAGCGCTAGCCCAGCTAAGGATGTCAGCAAGACGTCCTCCGCTTTGTCAGGGATGCCCCCACCCCTCCCTGGCGACCCAACTCATCCCTCGACCAAATTCGTTCCATATTGGAAACGCTCTCTTCCCGACCCTTCTTCGGACCGTGCAGCTAGTGCATCCAGCTCACAGGAAGCAATCAACGCTTGTCCTTCGAGCTCTTCGAGTTCCGTAGCACTTGCGGAGGGTGGCCTGCCACAGCGGGATCGTAGCAAAAGTTTCACCAGTGGTCGGCCCTTACCGCCATCTCCGCTCGATGGCACTGTTGGCAAGTCTCCTCTCGTTCCACCCGCAGTTGCTGCCCTTGGAGAACGCTCTCGGGCACTTCCTAATCCTTCGCCCTCCTCCGTGGGAGCGGGCACCATTCCGCCTACCCCCATCAAGCTCGCTAAGAGCAGTTCGTCTTTACCCACTGCCTCGGGATCATCGGCCCTTTTTTCAACTCGACCCAATTCTCCAACAAAGAGTTCCTTACCTTCTCGTCCGATTTCGCCTGCTTCATCAGATGATAATGGGAAACCATCCGAAAATGGGAAATCACATCAAAAAGACCACGAGACACCGAGCCCACAATATGGAATCCGCGATTTACCCCCCAAATCACGGTCCGTCATAGTCCGCAATAATGCGATGCATACTCGAACGCCAGCATCGATTGACCGGGGTCAGGATGAACCAATTCGTGGCCGTTGTAATAGCGCGGCGACACTCCCTAAGCCTCCACTGCAGAGTTTGTCAACCCAGCCCAGTCATCGTTCGACGCGGTCCGTGACGGTGCGTACAGCACCTGCTCCTCCCCCAACAGCAGGACCTTCTCGACTTCCCGAGTCAACACCTACGTCGCCCTCCGCATGGTCGTATTTCTCCTCCCCCCTTCCGCGTGTACCTAGATCTGGTGGTGGAGAACAGCCTATTGTCCGCCATACTCGTAAGTTGAGACAGGAATATGTCAACTTGGATGATGCACCGCCTCCTTCTCTACGACGCTCTCCTTCCCCATCCGGCAATTCCACCCAGACAGTACCTCAGATGAAACCTCGGTCCGTTGCATCAAACATCCAAAGCGGTTCTATGCGCGATGCGCCAGCCCCCCCACGTCGTAGTGCAGTGTCTGTTCCGTCGTCACCTGAGAAAACTCCTGTCAAGTTGCCTCGGGTGTCATCAACCTCGAAACGTCAAGGGTCTCGCAGTCGCTCCGCCGCCTCAGCTAATACGCGACAACCTTCAACAGAGCCTCGCCCTGCACAGCCGCCAGCAGTCTCTCGCCCTCCTCTGTCAGCATTCTCCCAGAGATTTGTCTCCGGTAAACCTGCGCCTGCAGAACCACAAGTGCCCCATATTTCAACTCCTGGGGGTGATGATGGTGATTTCGACGATAGCGGTGCTTCGATCTTTGTGTCTGAACCTGAGCTCCCACAAATCACCTTTTCCGATCCCACCGCCTCGTCTTTGGACACCGATTATAATGAAATGTCGCCAACTGATGAGATACCTCATGATCGTGAACACTTGAACAATGGACCGATGCCGGCCGCCGGCGGTGGACGGATCTTCCCCCCGGCTTCATCCGCCCGTCGTGGCGGTGGCCTTGCCTGTGGGGGTTGTGGCGGCCCGATCGTTGGACGGATTGTCAGCGCCATGGGTGTCCGATGGCACCCGGGGTGCTTCAGGTGCTCTGATTGCGACGATCTGCTCGAGTATGTCAGTTCGTATGAGCGCGACGGGAAACCTTACTGCCATTTTGATTATCATGAGGTGTGTGAAATCATTTCTGACGACCGGGACGGTGGCCGCTCACCTGTGCGCGGTGATTGATCTAGCGCTTCGCCCCGCGTTGCTATCACTGCAAGACGCCAATCGTGGACGAGCGTTTCATCACCCTTGACGACCCCGAGCTTGGAAAGCGTACATACCACGAACAACACTTCTTCTGCTCCGAGTGCGGCGACCCGTTTTTGGCTCCCAGCATCGATCGCCAAAACGGGCAGGGCGCGGGGGGCATCACGTTCAAGGGCGACGGCGAATTCGAGAACGACGATGTCGGTTTCACGGTGTATAAGGGATACCCGTACTGCGAGGCGTGCCACGTTCGGCTCCGCTCTCCGAGATGCAAGAAATGCAAGAACATCATCCGAGACGGTATGCAAGCTGTAGAAGCGCTCGGCGGCAAATACCACTGGGTGTGCTTCTGTTGTACTGTATGTTTCGGTCTTTTTTGTACGGCGCTTTTTCCTTTGCGTTGGCTCACTCGGGGTTATACAGGGCTGCGATAAACCATTCGATGACCCGTCTTTCTTCTTACGGGAAAATAAGGCGTTTTGCGAACGATGTTACAGCATTATTCTTAAGAGCGAGATGTGATCATACAGTAGTAGTAGACCCCCCCCCCCCCTTTTTTTTTTTTTTTTTGATGACCATCTTATCACGACTTGTCGATGACCCCATTTGCTGTATGCGTATTACATGTCCTCCTTATGTCCAAGGTGACCTATTTATCTGCCACGTGCAATGCACAGGCGACATGTGAAGCATTTACATCATCGCACCGCGGGAGCAAGTTAAAACGTAGCGGCAGGGTTGTCATTGAAGTAATTGCCCTCCAGAGCGCCAAGGAGCGCATCCGGCTCCAGATAACGCTGAAGCCGATGTGATCCTAGTATCGTGGCCACCTCCCCCTCCCGATACTCCGTCGCTTCTAGCGCCTGTGGAGCCGGGACGGGAGGCAATTTCCCGAACACGTCGCGCGCGTCTCGCACGGCCTGAAGATAAGCCTGACGCGGAACGCGCGGGGCGTACTGCCTCTCCGCCTCGAGGACGCGCTCGATCGTGCCGTGCTTGCGGATGTATTGCAGCGCGCGGTGCGGGCCGATTTTGCGGATGCGGGGGGCAAAGTCGGTGCCGAGCAGGAGGGCAAAGTCGACGAAGGCCGGGGAGTCGAGGTGAAGCGCAGAGCGCACCTCGGCGCCCGAGATGAGCAGGAGGGGCTTGTCTCGGCTCGTGATGTTGCGGACCAGGGGGGCCCCGTAGATCAGCACGTCCTGCGAACAAAAATGTGAAAAAAAAAAAAAAAAAGAATGAGATGAAATCAATGGTCGGTCAGCTCATGATGATGGAAAGGAAGGTGGGTCGGGGATCTACCGTCCCACACACGTACGGTGTCTTCGCTGGCGACGTAGTCCGCACAGCCGTTCAGCACCAGCGACGAGGCGAGCGCCTCCGCTTCGAAAGGACCGGTTGACTCGAGGCACGGCACGCCCATGGCGCGCAAGATATCCTTGCTCTCCTCGTACGTCGTTTCTGTGGGGGGATTGTTGCGGCGGAGATAGGACTCGACCATGAAGTAGCTCTTCTCTCGGAGGGACGCGAGGATGGTTGCGGTCGGAGACTCGTCCTGGTCTACACCCTCCTCAGGATCTGTGAGCCTGTGCCAGAGTTTGCCTTCTTCGACGGTCAGCTGGTACTGAGTCTTGGACACAGCAGCTTGGACTTGGGCATCGGCGGGATCCGCTGGTCCGGAGATGGCCGAAGGAGGATGGATGAGCGCATTCAGTTGGACCTGGGCGTCGGCGGGCCCCACAGGTTCTTGCGGAGCGGACACTGAGGGCGTGGTCGAAATGACAGTTGGCATCACATCCAGCTTAGCCACACCACGGCGGTAGTCCAGATAGAGGTCAGTCAGGGATGATGCCAGACCTTGCCATTTTTCGACCTGCTGATAGTCTTCAGGGAGATCCATATCTGGGGTGGCAAGACGGTCGACCAGATCATATCTGCCCTCGCTTTGACTGATCATGCTAGAAGACAAGAGGTACCTAAAGTGGTGAAAGTCCGGATCCTCGGGTTGGGTACTATGCTGGCTAAAAGCAGGGTTTTTAATTTACACCGGAGGCAACCAACGACGCCACGTACATCACATCAAATTCCTGGGGTGCGACTACACCAGTATTAACAAGCAGGTTGCTTTCATGATACAGTTCGTCGAGATCTGCTTCATCAGGACATGGGAACTCTCCATGAACCAACGTGGGTTCTGGGTGTGGGAGATAGCGCCGGGGATAATGATCCGCGGGTGACAGCGAGTCTGGTAAATAAGAGGGTTTGGGAACAAGGTGCTCCTCGAAGACAGACATTTGGTTCCGCAACCATGTCATGATGAGCAGACGTTCGTGATTGCCGACAAGGCGCAACGCGTTTATGCCCTTTGTCAAGTCTAGCAGCCGTCTTAACCTGTCAGATTCTATCTCTCCCCTTAGAACGTCTGTACGCCTTATGTGTCGCCGTCGGTTTTGCTGCGTCGCGTTAATAATGCAACAACGACGGTGAGAGGGGGGGGGGAAACACAAACCTCGTTACTCTTTGCGACGGTCCGTTCTTCGCCATCAAACACGCATATAGCTCGAATGTCATGTTCCCTGAGCTCTTGGATGAGACGATACCATCCAAGGACGTGCCTGTGCTCGTGGGGCATGGGGGCAAAGTGGAACCGTTGTGTGACGAGAGTGCCATCGCTGCAAAAAAAAAAAATCTGATGAGATGGCGGGAAGGGCAGGTAAAAACGCTGAAGTCACATTACTAGTGTCTTATTAGAGAGGGATTTAAGACGATTGGGTAGCTGTGTGATTACATG
The DNA here is from genome assembly GCA_022496195.1 of Lactifluus subvellereus. Lineage (NCBI taxonomy): Eukaryota > Fungi > Basidiomycota > Agaricomycetes > Russulales > Russulaceae > Lactifluus > Lactifluus subvellereus. The sequence continues at coordinate 146,042 of WTXC01000037.1, read as the reverse complement.
TGGACTTGTCAGGTGAGAGAGGCGTCGAGTTGACCGTCGAGGAATGACGCACTAAGCTTTTTGCAAAAACGGTGTGAGACCCAAAACGCCCATGCGCCTGCGCCCCTCGAATAACTTTTTGTTCTAGTTCAATTTTGACTTGACTCGCTCGACTTGACTTGACAAGTGTCTGCAGTAGTACTGAAACCCCGTTTTGGTAATAAGCCACGTTAACGCGCTTGGGGCCATCACTCAACTCAGCCTTGTCGCGCCGCATCTCTGATACACAAAAACTGAGAGCAAGGTAATTCGCGTACGTCAAATCCTAATTTTTATCATGTCTTTCCTCGCCTCAGCCGAGAATGTCCACCACTAGCTCGCTTTCCCATTCCCCTCCATTTGTTTTGCAATCCCGCCCTTGCCGTCCGTCATGTCTGTAATGCTCACAAAGTTCGAATCCAAGAGCAATCGCGTCAAAGGTGCGTTCAGGGCCTCACGACGGTCTGTAAACTCTGATAATTCTCCTCTAGGACTCGCTTTTCATCCAACGCAGCCGTTGCTCGCCGCCTCCTTGCACAATGGCAGCGTGCAGCTGTGGAACTACCGTATGGGTGTTTTGGTAGACCGGTTTGAGGAACATGAAGGTAACTTTCCGCCCTTCTTTTATGTCTACCACCGGCCGCTCACCTTTATCAAGGGCCGGTTCGCGCGGTCGCCATCCATCCTAGTAGACCACTGTTAGTGACCGGAGGCGACGATTATAAGATCAAGGTCTGGGGTGAGTCAATACGCCCGACATGGACGTTCCCCTATGTTGACTGTTCGTAGACCTCAGACCGCAAAATAGAAAATGCCTTTTCACACTACATGGACATCTCGACTACGTGCGGACTGTCCAATTCCACCATGAGATGCCTTGGATCGTGTGTACCATCCATCACAAGTCCCTTTCCCAACTACAGCTAATTCCTATGGACCATCTAGATATCCTGCTCAGATGACCAGACAATTCGTATATGGAACAGCACGTCCCGGAACTGCATAGCTATCCTCACCGGGCACTCCCACTATGTGATGTCGGCCCTTTTCCATCCCAAGGACGATCTTGTTGTGTCCGCATCTATGGACCAGACCGTCAGGGTATGGGATATCTCTGGCCTGCGTAAAAGTACACCCAATGCAGCCCCGGGTACATTCGACACATTTGACAACTTCTCCACGGTCAAGTATGTCCTAGAGGGGCATGACCGCGGTGTCAACTATGCTGTCTTCCACCCAACACTTCCGCTCATCATATCTGCTGCGGATGACAGGCAAATCAAGCTGTGGAGAATGAGCGATCTCAAGGCATGGGAGGTCGACGCCTGCCGTGGTCATTTCAACAATGTCTCCAGCGCTGTCTTCCATCCTAAACACGAACTCATCGTATCATGCGGGGAAGATAAAACTGTTCGTGTCTGGGACCTGGCAAAGCGATCTGCTGTACAGACCTTCCGCCGGGAGCATGATCGCTTCTGGGTCCTAGCGTCTCATCCAGAGCTCAATCTTTTCGCAGCGGGTATGTGTTTCCTCCGATCCCAGACGCTAGTTGACTCACGCTATGAGCAGGTCACGATAATGGTCTCATCGTTTTCAAGTTGGAGCGTGAGCGCCCTGCTTTTGCTCTTCACGGAGATACCGTGTACTACGTCAGAGACAAATACGTACGGTCGTACGATATCAACACGGGTTCGGACATCGGACTTCTCAGCGTGCGCAAGTTTGGCAGCCCGTATGTCCCTCCCAGGACGCTCAGTTACAACCCAGCGGAACGCGCTGTCCTGTTGACCATCTCGTCTGACAATGGGCTGTACGAGCTTACCAATCTTCCCAAGGATGTTTCTGGAGATCTGAAGGACTCGTCGCTTGACGGAAAACGTGGCTCTGGGCAGAGTGCTATATTCGTTGCCCGCAATAGGTTTGCTATTCTTAACAAGAATACGCAGGTACGTCTGCAGCATAGTCGGGGGGCATCTGATTTCACATCCTTGAACAGCTTATCGAGGTCTGCGATTTGACCGGGGCTGTGGTCAAGAGCATTAAACCGCCTGTCCAGACGAATGAGATCTTCTACGGCGGTACTGCTAGCCTCATCCTCAGCTCTACAAGTTCGGTTGTACTTTATGACATTCAGCAACAAAAGACCATTGCCGAGCTCAACACCCCCCCGGTGAAATACATCATGTGGAGTCAGGACGCCTCTCAAGTTGCTCTTCTGAGTAAACACAGTAAGTGCCTCGTTGTATTCCATCCGAGAACAGAACTTGACCTGTACACCCCGCCTTCAGCCATAACTATCGCCAACAAGACCTTCTCTCAGAGTACACTTATTCATGAGACTATTCGGATCAAGTCTGGCGCGTGGGACGATGCAGGAGTATTCGTTTACTCCACCCTAAATCATGTCAAGTACTGTCTTCCCCAAGGGTCTGCGTTCCGCCTCTTTTCCGAAGACATGCTGTTCACTCCACCAACTACAGTGATCACGGGGTTATTTGCACCCTCGACAACCCAGTGTATTTGACTCGTGTCAAGGGCAAGACTGTGCACTGCTTGGACCGTTCCGCCCGGCCTCGTACTATTACCATTGACCCCACAGAGTATCGATTCAAACTTGCGCTCATCCGTAACAATTATGACGAAGTCTTGTATCTCATTCGCACATCGAATTTGCTGGGCCAGAGCATCATCGCTTACTTGCAACAGAAGGGCTTCCCTGAGGTATGCACCACCCAGATTTCCGGGTCAGGCGCTACCAACCCCCCCCCAAATAGATTGCACTTCATTTCGTTGACGATAAGAACACCCGTTTCGATTTGGCTATCGAGTGCGGCAATCTTGATGTTGCCCTCGAGACTGCCAAGGCAATCGACCGTCCCGATTGCTGGAACCGTCTAGCCCAGCAAGCCCTGAAACAAGGGAACCATAAGGCACGTAGCCTCTTCTCGTGCCACCTCAAGTTGATTTCGAACATCATACTAGATTGTCGAGAAAGCTTATCAGCAGACCAAGAACTTCGATCGTCTCTCGTTCCTGTACCTTGCGACCGGGAGCACGGATAAGCTAGTCAAGATGCAGAGGATTGCAGAGGCGCGCGGCGACCCAATGTCTCGTTTCCACAATGCACTATATGCGGGCGATGTCCATAGTCGGATTGCTGTACTGCGTGAAGTCGGCCTCCGTACGTACTTTCTGCCTTTATCTGGGAGTCACAGCATATCGACGCATTACCTTAGATCCTCTTGCATATTTGACAGCCAAGACGAACGGTCTCGAGGACATTGCCCTCGAAATCCTTGAGGGTGCTGGCTTGACTGAAGCGGATGTTGACGACATTCCGGATTTCGGCCGCGCAAATCTGAAGACCCCCTCGGTTGTCACCCCAACCACTAACCTTGTGTGGCCGACCATCCCCGGTGGCGAAAGTTTCTTCGACCGCGCTCTCGCTAATGGAAACTTGGAGACTGGGGTTGAGCCTCACGCCAACGGTGATGCCGGTGCCGCGGCTGTGGCGCTTGATGACTGGGCGAAGGACGAGGAACAAGACCTGGCAGCTGACGAAGACGGGTGGGATCTTGATGCGGGTGGAGACGCTCGCGCTGATGAAGGAGAACCGGTTGAGGACGTTGACGTCGAGGAGGAGGCCGACGAACTTGGGGCCGGCGCTGCGCCGGGTGTCGACGAGACGGAAGTTTGGACGCGTAACTCGCCATTCGCTGGGGATCATATCTCCGCCGGATCGTTCGAGACAGCCATGCAGGTTAGTTTGATTGTCACCCCTCCTAATGCGGTGTAAGACAATGACACACACCTCTCCACAGCTGCTTAACCGCCAATTTGGGGTTGTCAACTTTACTCTCCTCAAACCGCTTTTCGTGTCTATATTCCGGTCGTCTCACACTTATCTGTCACCATTGGCGTCGCTCCCCCCCTTGCGGCTGCATATTCGTCGCGACCCCGCAGAATCATCTCTCTCTCGAGTACTGCCCGTCGCAGTGCAGACCCTTCGTCAAATTCGTGCGGAATTATCGGAAGGTTTCCGCGCAGTGTCAGGTGCGAAGCTTCCCGAGGCACAGGCGATATTCCGTTCTGTCTTGCAATCGCTACTCCTTGTAGCTGTGTCCTCGGACGAGGAGGCCAAAGAGGTAAGCGACCTCCTTACCACGTACTGGTGCTTTGACATACTAACTTGCTGTAGTGGCGTAATACAGTAACTACGGCTCGTGAGTATTTGCTCGGTGTGTCAATCGAGCTCGAGCGCCGCCGTGTTGCCCAAGAAGAGCCCGAAAACGTCAGGAGGGGTCTCGAGCTCTCGGCCTACTTCAGCCATTGCCAACTCCAGCCCCCACATCTACAAATTGCCCTGCGCAGCGCTATCCAGGTCTTTGCAAAAGCAGGCAACGCTGGGACGGCTGCGAAGTTCGCACGGAAGTTACTCGATCTCAATCCGGATCCCAAAATTGTCGCTCTGGTGAGATGATGGTGGCATGCCTCGTACTGTGTCGCTAATCGCCAGTAGGCACGACAACGTATTGCCGCCGGTGACCGCAATCCGCGCGATGCCGTAGAAATCGCATATGATGAATTCACTGAGTTCGAGATCTGTGCCGCAAGTTATACGCCGATTTACAAGGGTTCGCCGAGTGTGCGCTGCCCGTACACAGACGCAGCGTTCCTTCCCGAGTTCAAGGGAACCCTCGACCCGCTAACATGCTTGACAGAGATAGGTGCTGTCGCCTCGGGGCTCCCAGCGCCGCGGTAGTTAGACGTAGATGGATGATGTTCTCTTCGCGTAAAACATTTTCTTTTGTCGGGACTCATTCTTCAGCACGTGATCTGCTTTTGAAATTACGAGACTGAGTCGCGTCTACCTCATAATCATTCCCCAGCATCGAGAAAATCTACTTTGTCGCCCATTCGCGTGGCAATCATATGTATTCAAACACACAATCACCCCCTCCCTCGTCGCCTGGGAAAGAATCTACCAACTCTGTAAGGATTCTTTCGTCCCCAAGTGCCAGGTTTTCCGAACCTGCTGCATTGGGAGGCGCCTCCGACGGTAATAAATCTCGGACGCGTCCAATCGCCGCTATTTTGCGCGACGCCTCGAGCCCTTTCGATCGAAACTCCTGCATTGTCGCTCCGTTCGATAATGAGGTCAGACGTGACGCGGAGTTTTATCAAAGTTAGTTAGGCGCACACATGCGCATACACGCACTTGCGCCGCACCTTATAGAGCTAAAATTGTTACAGATCTAAAGGATAAGCAACTAGAGATCATTGCCTTGATGAACAGCTGGGTTTTTGCGCGTCTCATCGTCGAGAACGAGAGAGCGGGAGAGTCGCTGTCCCGCGAGATGGACGCCGTCGTAGAAGCAGAGAGAGAACAAGGCAGGTCCCTCTTGCCTCCTCTTCTCCTTTCTTGTCTTCCCGGTACGCAGGTACCCTCCTTCTGAGCCCTTTCATCCCCCTCGCGCGCGCTGCGACACTCTCCTGCGATTACAGGCATCTTATCCGATCTTGACGAACTAGCGCTGACTTTTCCCTGTGTCGGGGTGTGGTAGAACGAATGCGCGTACAGCTGGAGAACTGCGTATCTAACATTAGAGCTGCCCTGGCCGCACTGAGCAGGGCGGTAATGTAGTGTAGTGTTTGGTGTTGGTGTGGATATCGGCGTCAGGAACAAAAGCAGAACGAGTTGTGCTATACCACGTAAGGCAATAGTTTAATGGCCAATTTCATTCCATTCCGGTCGGACGTGTCAGTGAATTGGTGGAACGGGTCCCATCACTACGTCAACGCCATCTTATCTCGTCTCGTACTTGCACTCGAAGGCCCACTCGATACCCAATATATTCCATATACTCGATAATCTGTTCGTGCCTCTACTTCTCTAAAACTCACCTTACTACCTCGATCATTGTCCCATCACCCGGATCACCGTCTACATGGGTGTCAATACCCAGCACTGTTCTTTCGTCCTCTTGGCTGAGTTCGATATTGACCGTGGTGCCCAACTTACATACCAGTTTCCACAGCCGCTAGGGACGGATGAGGGGTACGTGTTGTTCACTGATCATGCGCAAGCGAATCGCGTCTCACCCTACCAAGGCTCCTGGCCAACTTGATGTTGCCTGATGGCGCTGAGAAGCACCTTGAAGATTGGACCATTTTCTTTCTGAATCAAACGCCTTTCAACATGATCGCACCCGTACTTGCATTGGAAACACCAGACAGTGTCGGCAAGGAGAACAAGTCGGAGCTGCTTTACGTACTCAACCTAGTCCGGACGAAGCACGATAAGGCCGTTCGGAGGTGAGCGGCATTACAATCCTAAATTCTTGGTCGCTCACGCAAGTCATATCTTTTATAGAGGCGCAGTCGTGAAGGCAATGGCGATATGTACGCCACATCCCTTCATTCAGATATTCAAGGTGCGCCTTACCCCCGCCAACTCAATCGACCCAATCGTTGACGTATCCTTGGCTAGCCCGTGCTCCTCCTGGCTCTCGATGACTATTTCTCCTCACCGTCACAAGACTGCTTAGCGCGACTGTTCGACGCCATCAACTCGATGGATCTCTCCGCTGCCCCGATCTTGACGCGTGCCGAGAAGATCATCATGCGTAATTCGGAGCGCAAGGATGTCTTCATCGAAAAGTTCACCCCACCGCGTACACCCTTATCGTTTCAACACCCTGGAGGACGAGGGGGTCATCGGCAAACAAACTCTACAGGATCCCATGCCAGCTTTGAAGAAGGCATCATGATGCGAACCAAGGACAGCTTGGAGGGGCGAGGCCGTGCCAGCTCAGATACGAGCGTTCGGACGAGATCAGCCTCTCGTCACAATGGAAATGGAAGTCAGCACTCTCCATCGGAAAATTCGTTCTCCCTGGGAGGTAGTGCCGTCTGGGTAAGCGACGACGGTGGGTTAGTGGAAAATGCTGCCCCTCCTGGAGTCGCGTCCAGTTACGGGAGCCAGGCGAGTTCGGCAGCTGCTAAAGGTGGAAGAATGTCCACAGACGCCTCGTCGAGTTCCTCCCATGGCCAACACACGCGCCCGCCACTAACCGCGGGGATATTGGACCCCCGACTAGGAACAAAAGACACCCATTACTACCACACGACGATTGCGTACAAGGGTCACCAATTACCGATCAAGATGCCCTTGTTTACGTTCCCACAGGAGGTTGGCGACGTAAGTAGCCGTTGTCGTCAGCACGACACCGCTGTATTCCTGACTCGGGCACTGCAGTATTCCCTTATCCAGCTCATTCAAACATTCTCAATCGCTACCATAACCGGACCCTTGCATCCTCATCTCCATTCTAACGGGAGCCTCACCCATCCAATCATCCTGCTGTTCAATGCATTGGTAACTGGCAAACGCATCATCTTCCTGGGACATAATCGGCCTGCAGGTCAAGTGTCCAGCTACGTCTTGTCTGCTTGCGCCCTGGGATCCGGTTGTGGCATAATACTCCGGGGTTTCATTGAGCGGGCCTTTCCTTATGCCAACCTCACAAATCGAGAAGAATGGGAATCAGTGTAAGAATTCAACACTGCCGCATCCAATCCGGTCTATACTAATCTAGCTTTGGCTCTCCTAGGCCAGCATACATCGCGGGCGTGACCAATCCTATTTTCGAATCATCTGGATCCTGGGATCTCCTGTGCGACGTGGGCGGCGGGCGCATAGTTGTATCTAAGGACATCCATTCATCGCATCCTCCTTCTGGAACGCATGGTGGACTACCATCGACGCTTACGCGTAATGGGACCCTCAAAACTGAGTCTTCGATCGGTAGTGAAGACGACCTTGGCCGTATACCCGGACGAGAAAAGGAGGCGTCAAAAAGCGACTTCACTGCCAAGGCTGATAATGCTGACAATGTATTCATTGAGGACGTAAGTGCACAGGAATGTAGAAATGGAAGCCGATTGGAAATAATGTCCGTCCTCCTTGCCCGTTTACTAGATTATCACGGCGATCAACTTCCACTTTGGCGAAACGCTGGTTCAAGCACGGTTCGTGGAATACGTGTGGCGCTTTATTCGGTTAGCATCTCGATACGAGGAGGACACCCTCGGGACAACGACAGTTGGTTTTCCTGGGGCCTCGTTTAGTGAAGGTCCTGGCGATAGTTCTCAGTTGGGCAGTGGGAAGGTCTTTCTCGATGATGCTGCTGGCTCCCGGGAAGCGATGGCAAATGCAAGCCGGATCGAGGGCTGGCGACGGACCGGAATGTATCGCATGTTCCAAGAGGTAATGGGCCTCTGCAATACTCCAGATGCGATCACGCTAAATGGACTTGACCCACCTAATCCCGTGTTTCAGGATTTTAAGCGCAGTTGTGCGACCAATGCGATACGAGGATTTGACATCAATTATCAACTATGGCGACTGCGGAACGCAAAGTATATGCAAGATGCAGAAGTGGAATTAATCATGCGGACCCTGGTAGATGCTGTACAGACTTACGATCAAGTAGTGGAGGTACGGTGCCGTGGACAATTGGTCTCTTGACAGTACCCTAAACTATCCACCACAGCTTCTCTCTCTGACTCCACCGCATAATGGTGGTCTCCTTCCACTAAGCTTCGGACTGTTCCACCAGCAGCAAGTCGTGCGAGACCTCACCGTTGACCTGTTCACGCAGCTACGCATGTATCCCGTGAGCTCATCCTCGTGGTGCTTTGCGCTGCGTTGTCTCCTAACATCTCGAGGCGTGTATGCAGGTTGGCGTGCAGTTCTTACAAGCCCTCAACCATTTTCAGCGCTATGCCTACGTGCGGCAAGCACACGCGCGAGAATCGCGAGGCGTTGGCGTGCGAGATGCTTCTGGTCCCGGTTTTCTAGCACCACCACCTACCTTTTCCAGGACTTCGTCACATCGAGGTGATCTCAATCTCAGCACAGGGTGATGAGGCCACGCAAGCGTACTCAATATATAACCCTTTTATCATATGCAGTACAGGGCAGCCACGTGTTCTCTGCTACACTAGACTAGTCATAGCTTACCAGCTTCGCGGGAGTCATCTGGACTATCTGAGTCAGGGCCCACCTAACCGAGCTTAGGTCTTTGTTGCCCACTATTTCTCCAAATTGTGCGAAAGGAACGGAGAGAAATGTAAGTTGGACGCCCACAGCCCGCCCGACGACATCGCAGGCCAAGCATCCAGGCAAAGAGAACTAGACATACAAGGCAAGCATGCAGTGGGAGAGCCTAAGCCTGTATGGAAGGTCTTGGTTAATGCATTCCTGCTCTGTTCCGGGGCGGTGCACGGACGAATGAGACGCCCTTGTGCCAGTGGGAGAAGCAGCGGTGAGAAGGCAACCAACCTACAGTAGTGGGCGAGGGAAAGTAGGTTACTAGGGCTGCCTAGCCGCCCTCCCTCAGGTTCGAGAGAGTACGTTCCTTGGGGCCCTGCTCGCATTGTAGAGACACCGGAACTTGCATGTCAGCGTAAACGGGAGATTGACAGTGTTACTGTCGAGGATCCGGAGGCCTCTACAAGGGCCGGGCCCTACAGCGCGCGACTTACGGTAGTGCAGTGCCGTCATAGAGGGTCTTGTTTCATTGTCTTAGGGCGGGGGCCTAGTCTGCGCCAGAGGGGCCAAAGAAGAACACGCTACTGAGGCGACGTCCCTGAGCATGTGCAGCCTGAGACCCCTATCTTATTCCATGCTGCACGGTTGCTGCCACCTCGTGCCACCTCAAGTCTTCGACCAGAGAAGGGGAGGGGGTCGGGAGGTCAACATCAGGGTCGATGTAGGGCCCACTGGCGTAGACGGACTGTAGATGGAGCCGTCCATGCCCGTGTGCTAGTAGTCCGCAAAACCGCCACAAACCCGGCGTTCTTCCCCCACCGGAAGCGCCACTCCGACTCGGAATCGCGGATTGGGGCGTCTCCGGAAGTTACTGTCACGGTACTGTAGGCGCCGACCACCGGGCCCGACCACCGGACAAAAAAAGGGAAGTTCTGAGCTACGTCAGTGGCGTTACGACACTGGGGCACCGTTGCTTGCGCGTGGGTCAACTCAACGCCACGCTGGGTCCAGGCACACGACTACGATCAATCGCCAAGCGGGGAGGCACTGTGGCAGGTTTCCGGCTATATGACGCGTGCCACTGATCACTGGTCTACCGTCAAATAATCCTGCTTTTGCTTTGCTGGCACATCGCCCGGCGGCCGACTCAGGACCCGACCTGGCCGTGACCTCGGAGTTCTGGCATGCCAGTGCGGTCGGGGCTCCCGCATAGCCTTAGCCTTCGGCGTCTCATACGTACCATACGTACTGTACGGTAACTTGTGCACGCTCGCGCGCCGGCTGTAGCGCCGGCTGTAGCACACTGTCCGCATGACGGCAGTACAGTATGTACTGTACAGTACGCGCCGGCCAGGCCTCCTGCAGGCAAGTCGAGTAGAGGATGAACTGATACCGAGGTCGGATCTCAGAGGTAAGTCGTCATAGCTTAGCTCTAGAAGGTCGCTCTGCCGAGGGGCCAGACCAACCAGCCAGCTTGATGCCGTGGTATGATCGTAGACACGTCCGTAGGGCGCGCAAACTGGACGAAAGAAGAAAAAAAAAACACCGCACCGTTCCAGGGCACGGCACAGCACTCCATACGTTGCGCTTCATACAGCCGTCCAGTCAGTTTGAATTACGTACGATACCGGGGATTTGAGCCGAAGATGTCCAAGGTGAAAACAAATTTCTGATCATGTTTAATGAGTATTTGTAGTTACTACCCCCGAGTTCATACGTACTTGTACATCGAGAACGCAAGGTATCATGGAATAAGCTAGAATGACTGTTTACACTATGGTTTCGGCCGTATTCTGGTCTTTCTCTAAACAAGAAATCGGAGGGGGAACAGATGCCGGCTCCGTCGCGTCCTCGAATGATTTCTCGCGTGGGTGAAGGGCTATCCATATACCCAGGCATGCGACGGACAGCACGACGGCTACAGGAATGACGACAGGAAGGAATACCCTCGGGGGCAGACCGGAAAACGTCATCCAAAAACCCTGGATGGCAAAAAGGAGCAGTGCCCAGATGAATGATGCATGCGGCAGGCTGTGAACGATAGCAGTCGGTTGGAAACCGTGGCTGGTATTGCGGGCATCCAGATACCCGGCCTTGATACGTATGAAGGTTAAGAAATTTTGTGAGGTTAGGTGTCAGCATGCTCACCGCTGTGGCACTGTCCGTGCCGACAAGCTTTCGTTGTTCTTGAAAGAGGGTGAATGATATGCCCAGGCCGAAGATGCAGATTAGCATGGATGAATTTGTCAAGGCCGGAGAGTGAGAAATTGGTATCATGAGAAGATTGGCACTGCAAGATACCAAAATCAGCTTGATCGAGGCTCGAAGAAAGCTTGCTTACATTAGAAGCGCGAAAATCTTTAATAGAACTGAAGGGTAAGCAAACATACTTCGGTAGGAGTAGTTGAGCTTACCCAGATCACACTCTGCTTCAAGTCTTCAACAGTCTCGGAGACATATTTACGCCAGGTGGACGTGTAAGCGAGATCGTCTACCCAAAGGCCCTCGAGACGTGTCCTGCGCCCATTAGGCAGATCAAACAGCGCCTTCGATATGGCTGCCAAGATCAAGTTTTGCTTTCTCTTTGGCGTGTCCAAGACAGATTGGCAGGAGGACATCCGGCAGTGATCTTCACCGAAATGGGTGAAGAAGCGGTGGTTTGCTACAGGAGAAAGGATCGTAAGGCATCCCAGGATTCGTGGGTATGCGCTATTTACCAACTATCACCCACAACCTAGCGACGTAGGTTGTGACGTATGCATTTGGAGCGTACTCTGCAGAGAATCAGTTTAATGAAGGTAAAGGAAGGCTTATTGAGCGGAACCCACCTTTACCGCGCTGAAGGATATCGATGAACCTTTCGTTCTCTTCACCCGTGTACGGGAAAGTCGGAACATCCGAGGTGAGAGCATCTGACAATGCCTGTCATTCTCATGCGCGTGAAGATATTTGACATTTTCTAACCCACCTGCACGGGCATGCAGAAGAAGATTTTGGAGCTCGTTCAAGGCCGTCATGGAATACCGGGAGGCGGTGTCGGGGAACATCTCGACATGGGTCCAGTAGTTCTCCTCCAGAGCGTATTCTGTCCGTGAATCTCAACCTACTTGAAGAGGCGAACGATGTACGAAACTCACGGAGATGGCCCTTTGAGCAAGAATCTGGAAGTCCAACGGTGATTGTATCTACCGTGTGCAACCAGAAAACGGTGCGATGACCGTGGTCAGCGAAGTAATAGTAGCAGTTGCCTAATTTCTGGTCGACTTCGATGAATAGATCCGAGGTGACCGGAACGTGGACATGGTTATCAGCGGCAAGACCGCGAATCATGGTCACCCAACCATCCAGCTGATCAGAAACTCCTGGCTCGAGGACATGAGCCTCGGTGACGAATGTGATTCCTGCCTGCGCCTGATTATAAGCGTAGCGCTTTCCCTCTGGGTGAACAGATATCGTCCATCCTTGGGGTTGGTAGGACGGCCTTGCGTAGGATGAGTCCCAAATATCTCACGAAACTATAGTAGAGATCCGACGTACGCTGATCCAAAATTGGCTCCCAAGGGAATGGTCGTCGAGGATATTTTCACTCTGAGTGAAGAAATCCTCGTTGGGACGTTGAGAGCGTGCAGGACAACAACTGGCTTACCGAATGTCACTCTGATACCTTGTATCTCTAATGTTGGCAGGGAGGAGAGGAATCAAGTTGGCTTCGTTGGGATTGTGATCCAAGGTGCCGGAAACAACGTTTGAAGACATGTATACGGGTGGGGAATCGGTGGGAGACTCGGGACAGGGTTTATGCGGTTCGTCGTCTCTGGCTTTTATTACAAAAATTGACACAGCTTTCCGTGCAGTGAGTGTCAGGTGCGAGCCTATAGCGCTAAAGAGGGCTGTGTATAGTAATATAGAAGCCACATGAGACGGCGGTGCCAGTGAATTGCCGTACGTCCCAATGTGGCATAATTCTTAGTTTCATGAACAAAAAAACAAATTTTTTTGGTGCCTCCGTCACATCCTTAAAGCTGAACCAAAGTTGAAGTAAATGTTGCGGATGACCGCAACCGCACGAGTGGTTACGCGAAGAGGCGCCGATCCGGGAGAATCGGGAAAATGAGTCAAGCGCCTGGAATTGCGGGACTACAGGACCGTGGGAGTGATCCTTTCTCCGTGCGTCCTTGGACCATCACGTAAGCGCCCGAGCTAGCACTAAAAACGAGGTCTCGCTTGGACCCGAAGCACTTCACCCTATTATCCCCCCCAAAGAAACCCACACCGCCGGCGCCATTGAAGCTGTGCAAAATGTCTTCATCGCATACATCCGATACATCTGTAGCAACTGGAAGTACCGCAAGGTATTGTATCCGCACTGTACCTCGAGATCTCACCCTGATCTGAGTCTGATCACGTTCGATCGCTCATAGCCCAGCGGCAGCGGCTCCTACATCTCCTCCGTAAGTCTTGGGCTCTCGGTTCTATTCCTCCAGCCTTTGAGCTTACCAAACCCAGGGCCTCGTCTCATCCAGAGCAGTACGTTCACCACACCCCGCTCACATTGACCTGTCCGACTTAAGGGTCCTCGAGGCCGCCCCCTTTCCGCCCCAAGGGCCCGCCTTCTAGGCCTGCTGCAGGTACCAAGCCCCCCAAGGCAGCCTAGTCATGCGAGTGTGGTGCTTAATACGAATGTTTTCATGCGTTGGGAACTTTCGTTATGCACACTGCAGGAAACCGAGTATCACTTCTCACAGATCGCTGCCCGTTCGAAATTAGTATGAAAAATCCAGTAGCCTCGAATCCTTTGTACAGTACTTAGCTTTTGCCTGATGTCTCTTGTGCCTTGATCCGCCTATAACACAATGCAGGGTTCCAAGCGTGATAGATATTAACACCGCCAGTCACACATGACCCCATAATCTGCAAAGTGTGTCAAGAACTGTGGCTGTTACTGTAAAGGGTAACGAGACAGCCGTTTCTATGTAGAAATCCATGAACGTGGATTTATTCCCACAGGGACAATGACGCCGTCGGTCCCCAATTTACCCTTATTGGTCCTTGCGCCCACGCTGGGTTATAAGCTTCAGCCAAGTTACTGTAACGAGGTTGTCTATTACACCTGGCGTAGGCCTGAGCAAAGGCCTCGATTCCGAGTTAGCGTCTGAGCATATTTAAGTGCACAGACCTTGCGCGCTGTTCTGACAGCTCTTTGAGCACAACACCAGAAGAAAACCAACTAGCTGTAGCATGCAGTCCACCACAGGCCAAGGCACGTAAGTAACCAAGCTACCAGCAAAGTAACTCTATTCTATATAATGTCAGCTGAGCTCCCGGTGGCAGTGATGGCGTCTTCGACGGAGACAAACCGGAGCAGCATAGGTGAAGAGGTTTTCCTTTCTCCGCGCCCCCGTTCTCCCGGTGGCACTACATGATGGCTCACTTGAAAGACTATTTTACGTAGCCAAACCGGAACCGGGTACATATTCGAATTTTGAATGTGCGCCCAACGTTCTGACTTTGACAGCGAAACTTCTACAACTGATATCATGTCAAGTCACGCGGGGGAATCGGCCAACACGTAAATCGCTTTTTATTGGCACCTCCCTGATTTTCGTCTGACCGCAGCTTTCTTAATTTCCAGTGCCGGTCAAAGCGCCAGTGCCAGTGCCAAAGGCGGCGCAACAACAAAGGACAGCGATGCCCGGTCTGACGCTGACACCGACGGAGAGTCCGGCGGGTCAAGCTCTAGCGATGACGACCCTGATATCAAAGCGTACGGTCTTTTTGGTTCTTTCTCCTTCACTGCAATATTGGCACTGACATCCGGTCCCTTTTCAACACATCAAGCATGGAAAGGGAGTTGAGGCGATGGCAAGAACGAGGGGATCCCCGCTATCCTTCTCACGGGAAGCCCACCCCACAGAAACCGTCACGACCCCCCGCGACCTCGAGCACAGGCTCGTCAAAACCACCTTCCCGTCCCCCTGCGGTGACGGCGAGCTCGCATACTACGGCGGGGTCCCGGAAAAGATGATGATGCGCTTTCTGCCGTGGCGCTGTGTGCAGGAGCGTTTTTCGGTGTAATCTGGGCTATGTCTGTGAAGCTTATGGATAATGTATCGTGTTGTTTGTAACACCACAGCGGGAATAACATGCAACAGAAACTCGAAGCACGCGTCACGTAGAACAAACGGTTCTAGATATGGCTTGAAGTCCCGAACTCTAACTAGTCAAAGAGTGTTTGCTGTCGACATATTCCGGACTGTAGTGAGTGGCATATGCGCAGGACATTTCAAGGGTACTGTGTACGAATCATTTGAGGCGGCGAAACAACCATAACGCCGAGGGCGGGTGACTCACAGAAAGTACGTGCTTTCACAATCCCCCCTTCCCCGTTGTTGCTGGGTTCCAAGGTGGTCCAAATGCATTATGCGACGACGACGACGTCCAAGCAACACAAATACATGTCGAGAGGCTCGAGATAGTAAAGCACCCTAGCAACGGTACAATGAAGAAGGCGGTCGTCCTGTGCGTGGAAAGGAAGCCGCTAGTAACGTCTTTGGAGGCAAGAAGATGGAAGCACAGCATCGGCAATGCTCATAGAAGACTGAGAGTAATAGCCATCAGTCCAAGACCGAAGTCTCTGAGAACATTCCGACCGATCGGTCGGACGCCAGTGGAGATATACAGGCTGTTGCAATTTTACCTGTGCGCAAGTCGAGCGCAAGCATCCGCTCACTGCGCCTGCTGCGTCATCCTTTTGGTTGGTGCGGTAGCGGCGGACGCGGCCACTGGCAGGAGCATGCGGCCGACTCGGATGACAATGTGACCTGACTTCTCTATCAGAAGGCAGCTGACAATCTGCGCAGATGCGAAAAAAAAAACGACCTGCCAGTGGCTTACGCTCGTCAGATGGCCCCCATTCAGATTCAAAAGGACCGCGCAGGGGAAGGCGAGAGCTCACATCGACTGTAAGGCATCACTGTACGCGCATCGTCGTCGATGGTCACGGTAATGTGATCAAATGAGGCCTAGGAAACCCAGCCACGACTCGGAGAGTATCCGGAGGACCAGTCAGTGCCAAATGGTACCAATTAGGCAAAAAGTCCCTTCATAAATGGAACGCCGATGACTTCATCAGGCCATAATTTCCCCATTTTCCCCAAATAAACGCGCAAGAGAAGGCAGTGGTGAAAGCATCGCGATAAATTACGTTCGTCATACACTGTCTGGTGTCTGACTACAGTAGCTCAGGCTGTGCGTTCCTCTGGCTGTGCTAGACATGTCACGGTGCATAAAAAGAGAATCCGCGACCGTTTTTGGGCCACGCTTAAGTACGACAGTAAGTAAGACGTGCTCATAAAGAGATCCTAGTTATTACAGTAATAAGTAATGACGAATGACGAAATCCAATGCGTACTAGTGTGTACTCGCTGGTCACGGCGACATAATCTCCCAAGCCGCCGTCTCTGAGTTACACTGCCAGTGTCAGGGATCCTTACCTTCTTTGCAGGACGCTGGCATAACCCTGGCATTTCGTAGAAGTCTGGTCATCTTCTACATCATTCATCACCGTAAGATATAGAAGACCTTGAAGTTCATCACATCTTCCATGGCGTCGATGTTGAGCTTTTTCATGCCACGGCCCACAACTTCCCCATGCAACCATGCGACAAGATTCCCACTGGCATAAGCTCATTACAGAACTACATGGGGAAGGCCGCGAGCTTTAAAAGCCGTTTGGGAGAGTGATCACAGATTCCTTTGTAGTGTTCTTCTCTTTGAACTCGGATTAAGTCATGAGATAAGTCATCTGTGTTCCGAACCGCCTACACCATTATTCAGGGTCACCGTCCAAGCATGACACCTGGGTTGTTTCATAACTGCCTCGTTCATCATACTAGTACGTGACCCCATCTATGCAGAAGTGTGGCTGGACGCTTTGGCTACTGCCGCCAAGGGCAGCGATACAGTACGTTTCTGTGTTGAACCAATGGGCGTGGCTTTATTCTCTGAGGCGGTAACGTTATTCCCTTATCGGTCATATAGCACGCAGTGCTACTAGTATAAGCTTCGTTCTTGCACTCAGGCTGTTCCTGTAATCATCGCATCATCGCATCCTAAGATCTACTTGGTGGATATCCGGGCTGTGACCCTTAGCGTGACCAGTGCAAGGACCCCGAGTCAGTGTTGAGGATATAAGCCAATCGAGAGAGGTCCCTTTTTACGCTTATTTCGACTCCGAGTCAAGGTCTTTTCCCTCACAAGTGCATAGAAGCAATCTTCCTCTACTATGTTGTCCAGTATTGATGACCCCTTAGAGCGAGGCACGTAAGTAACTGAGCCATCAGTAGTTTATCAGGCATCTGACAGCCAATCTGCTGGCAGGAGCAACGGTGGTGTGGGAGACAACCTGACGCAGGGGTAAGGAGACGTTCTTTTGCTCCCGTTCTCCCAGCGGCACCGCACAATTTCTAACTTATAGGCGCAGCCAAATCAGGTACAATTTACGAATGGTATTACACGGCGAACCCCGTGTTAACCCCGACACTTTCATAGTGAAATAACCTCGGCAACTGACATCGTGTCAGGTCAAGCGGTTGATTCGGTCAATACGGGGTAAAATTTCAAAATTTCTGGCACTTCTCCCCACTTTTTGTCTGACCGCAGCTATCTCGATTTTCAGTGCCGTTCCTGGCACCAGTGCCAATGCCAAAGGCGGCGCAGAAACGACGGACAGCGGTGCCCAGATCGACTCCGACTCCGACGGAGGGTCGGACGGCGAAGTCTCTAGTGATGATGACGACGATCCGGATATCGCTGCGTAAGTTTTTTTTTTTTTTCCCTTTCCTTGTGCCAGCAAGATTGTCTCTGACACCTGATTCCTTTTCAACACTTCAAGCATGAAGGAGGAGCTGATGCGATACCGATCGCGATCGCCGGGTAGCAGACCTCAGGCTTCTGCTGCCAGTGGGGGTGGGAAAGCAAGTTCCACTTCACAACGGCCCGCCCCGCAACCCAACACGTCGAACAAGAACCGTCCTTCCGCGGTGGCTTTGAGTTCGAGTACTACGGCGCATTCTAAGAGGAAGTGACGATGTGTTTCTTGCCGTGGTGTATGTGTGTATGACCATTTTTTTTCCTACGTGATCTGCTGCAGTGTTCCGGGACCATGCTTATCAAGTTCGTGAATAACATATCGCATCGTTCGTAGCATCGCGGCAGTACTACATGACAGAAACCTGGAATGCATGTCACAGTGTACAAATTCTTCTAAACCTGGCGTGACTCGGAATTCATGAAGACTTAAACTGCAATCCCATCCTGCCGCTCAGTCATTGAGTGTGTGCTTCCATTGTCATCTGGAGGGTGGGGAGTGGGACGTGCATAGCGTAGTCTGAAGGTACGCAGCGCGAAATGTCTAAGGCGTGCTAAAACACCATCGCGCGAGTGCTTCAACACTACAAGGCTGTTGTGCCACAGTTCTCCATCATAGCTAGATCGCCAAGAGACCACAATGCATGCTACAACCGTGCATGCCATCACGACCGACATCACAGAGATAAAGATACGTGTTGATGGGTTCGAGATGGTGAAGCAAAGCAGCAACAGTGCAATGGAAAATATCACCATCCTACCCACCGCGGACGTGCGGGAAATACGGTAAATATAAGGTACAAAATCTTGAGGGCGAGGAACGACGTACGACCACATAAGCAATGCCCACGGAACACCGAAAACAATAGCCATCGGTTCAAGACCGTACACTCTGTGAGCGCTTTGGTCGAGATATGCAGACTAAAGCGGTTACTGGTGGGATACATATGTCAAGTGTGACTATGCACTCACTGCGCCTGCTGGGTCTTCCTTCTCTCTGGCGCGGTTGTGGCGAACCAAGAGGAGACCAATCACAATGCTGGCTATGCTCGCTTCCATCGACAAAAAGCTGGCGATCTGGGCAGGAGATGTAAGAATAATCACTTGGCTTGCGCTTGTTATATTTGTCCCGCTGAGATTGGAAAGCACCACGCCTGGGATAGCGAGAAAGCCCACGTTTGCCGTGAGCATCACCGTCGACTGTAGGAGTCACATGAGGTTAAGAAACCCGGTCCAAGCGAATTAACATTACCCAGAGAATCACACCTTCCCATTCTCCTAATAGTCTCGACATGAAGCTGTTCCAAAGTGTCTCAATAATGATATCATCCGTCCACAATCTCTCCACATCTCGCAGATGAACTTCCGGCGCAAAGAAAAGCAGCGGTGACAATAACGTGATGAGCAACGTCCTCTCACGCTTTGGCTTGTTATACACTGTCTGGTCCTTGACTAGCCGTGCGTGCCTCTGACCATGGAAGTATAGGAACCTCCAATGTGCTAGAGATGCATGATTAACAAATGAGTATCCCCTGTTATCACTTTCGTGTCGGACACTTACCGAAGAATGAGAGTAGACGCGCTGAGAAAGAGACCAGGTAAGTAACGACAAAATCAGGTATGTGTTGTGTACTGACTAGTCGCAGCGGTATAATATTGCACACCACCATCTGCCTCTACGCTACAAAGTCAGTGATTGCTCTCTTTGCAGTTTACCAGCGTACCCTTGGCATTTCGAACAAGGTCAATCATCTTATACATTGTATCATCATCGTATGGTAAAGTCGAAGACGTTGACGTCATCATATCTGTAGTATGAATGTTAGGTCTTTTCATGGAAGACTAGCGATGACACAAGCTCACCCACGCAACCATGCGATAAAATTCCCGCAAGTTCATCATAGACAGGAAGCGGAAGACAGCGACCTTCGAAAACCACTGGAAAGAGTGACCAGTGGTTCCTAGCAATCCAATATCGGTACTTAGCATACCAATCGAGCAGAACACAGTCAACGCACCAATAAGAAGCCTCTAACCGATCCTCTGCCCGTGAAATTAGGGGGACAGCGGGCGAATTGATGATGACAGGTGTAACACACTGATATGGGCAGGCGAACTGACCCCATTTAGTTCTAACATGTAACTCGCGTCATAAGTCTCAAGCCAGAACAGGCATCGATTGTCGTGGCAGGCGTAGTAATAAGACCACTGTATCTGGTCATCCTCTGTAGGCTTGATGTCTAGCACCAGGTCATAGTTGTTCGACGGGATGGTTAGTTGGTCGGCACGTAGAATTTTCTGCAAGTACTGATAGAATTCTTCAATTTCGTCCCTCAACAAGGCGTCGTGCATGTCTGTGTCAGTAAATAACCTCTTAGATTGCACATTAGTCAGGGCTGAGGATTTCCAAGGTCACTGACGCACACACCCTCTCTCGATCAAAAAAATAGAGCGCACCATCCGGATGTGTAGCCGGCATCCAAGGATTACATTCAGAACTGCTCTGTTCCTCAAAGCTGAAGGGATCTCTATTAGATCCAGGGATATCGTTCAAGCTCAAACATACTATGGGAATACCGTTGTTAATGGTTTCACTTGGTAGGATGACTCATAACGGGGTCTGCCAGCAATCATTAGGGTGCAATAGTAATATAAGCATAATTGACTTGCATCGTAATCTCCTTCGAGTATCGGGGGACTTGATCAGAATGTATCATCTGCAAAAAACGACCTTCGGGCGGGTAGAACTCCGAGATCACGGAGGAAGCCGTAGGATAAAGTTGGGATGATTCTTCGTGTATTTCCGACGTGATAGGGACAGGGGACGAATAGGTAGTCAGAGAGCCTATGGCGGGTGGCTCGTTTGTCAATGGTGGCGGGCTAGTCGAAGATGTGATCGGGAGCGATTCTGTGGATGGGTTCTGGACCCCCACAACCACACTCGACGAAGACTGCCCCCTGCGACTTCCGTGGTCAGTTGGTGGGCTCAGTGGCTCGTGCATATATAAGGACGCAGGTGGTGTTGTTGTTGTCGTTTGTCTCGGTGCATGCTCGTGGAGGCTGACCGCCGTGACCGGTGCTGGAACAGCACTGCCAGCCACTACATATTCCCTAGAGACAGCTGAACCACCCAACACTGAGTGGGTAGTACTTGCCCATGCGCAAGGAAACGAAGGGTCAGCTGGCTTGGGCTTCAAGCGAAACGTAGGGCCCGCTTCCCCGGGCCCAGGCTACGTGCGCAACCAAGCACTCGACCTGCGACCAAGGAAGGCTAAAAGCAACACCCAACGTCCCACAAAGCGCTTGATGCAATACCCTGTAAAACGTAATCTGCGAAGAAAAGAGAGAAGGACACTGAGTACAGAATCCATGCGACGAGAGATGAACTCATGCAATCAGAAAAAACAAAGGCCCGGGGTACCGGCCCGGCCGTGACTGCAACGTTTCCTTGAACGCCCAGGCACTGGCGCCCTGCCAGTGATAGCCGCCTCGAATCTCTGACGAAGTTGGCAATCCTCTGTACTGTATATTTGAAGTGCCCAGGACCTCCGAGTCGTTCAGCTATGGCACCGTTCCAGAGTGCCAGTGGTTCTTTGTCGTATGTACTGTACTGTACAGTGTGCGTAATTAGCATTTAGCAACCTTATTCTTTCTAAAACCCAACAGTATATTCCAGAAGCATTCTCCTCGAGACCTCCCGACCTACCTGGCGTTCTAGGAGACTGTGCTTAGCTGCAATACCGTATCAGCGAATCTGACCCCGAGCATCCGGGTCCGGCAGCGGGTCACGTCTTTTCAAGTTGTTGCAGGTTGTTTGCAGGGTTCCAGTCCAGACGTGTAAGACGTTGTGTGTGGAGACGGTCTTTTCTGCGTCATGCATTCCATTGCGTCTGGACAAAATTACGTTCGTAACGTTTATAAAAATTGTGTCGCGTGTTTCATAGCATCATGGTAGTACAGTACATATAAGCAAAAGCATCGTGTTTCGTGACAATTGCAATAGAAATTCTATGCCATTGGCACAAAGCCCTTTTATCCCAAACTGGCCGCACAATTTTCTTATTTTGCACTTTCGGAAGAACTCTGTGCGGACAGAAATTTATTTTATGTAGGGTTGTGAGCAGCATAAAGTTTTTGAGCTCGGAAGTCAGATTCAGCGTACGCAAACACTCAGCTCAGTAGGAGGGTCACAGGTAGTCACAACGCGATGATTTTGCATGACGCACACCTTACATGATAGAAGCCTGGAATACATGTCCCAGCGTACAACAAACTCTGCTAAATATGCCGTGAATACATAAAAACTTAAACTACAACCCCATCCTGCCGCTCAGTCATCGAGTGTGTGTTCCCCTCATTATTCGGATGGTGGGGAGTGTGACGTGCATCGTGTAGTCTGAAGGTACCGAGCGCGAAATGTTTAAGGCGTGCTAAAACTCCATCGCGCGAGCGCTTCAACACTACAAGACTGTCATGCCACAGTCCTATATCATCACTCGAATGCCAAGAAGTCAGAATGCACCCTACAACTAAGGGTGCCATCATGACAGACATCACAGAGACGAAGATACGTGTCGATATGTTCGAAATACTGAAGCAGAACAGCAACAGTGCAATGAAAAATATCACCATCCTGTCAGTCGCACGGGGGGAGGGGGAGAGGGGAAGGGGATCCAGTGAATGACCTGGAAATAGCGTCATAGAAGGGTAGGAACGACGTACGACCACATAAGTAATGCCCACGGAAGACTGAAAATAATAGCCATTGGTTCAAGACCAAACAACCTGTGAGTACTTTGGTCAAGATATGTAGACTAAAGCGGTGTTACTGAGATATATATGTCAAGTGTGACTACGCACTCACTGCGCCTAATGGGTCTTCCTTCTGTTTGGTGCGGTTGTGGCGAACCAAGAGAAGACCAATCACAATGCTTCCTACGCTAGCTTCTATCGACAGAGAACTGGCGATCTGGGAAGGAGATGTGAAAATATTCACAGCGCTTGCGCTCGTTATATTGGACCCGTTTAGATTAGAAAGCACCACGCCTGGGATAGCGAGAAAGCCCACGTTTGCTGTGAGCATCACCGTCGACTATGGGAGTCACGTGAGGTCAAGAAACCTGGTTCAAGCGAATCAACATTACCCAGAGAATCACATCTTCCCATTCTCCTAACAGCTTCGTCATGAAGCTCTTCCAAACTGTCTCAATAATGACATCATTCGTCCACAATCTTTCCACATCTCGCAAATGAACTTCCGGCGCAAAGAAAAGCAGCGGCGACAATAACGTGATGAGCAACGTCCTCTCACGCTTTGGCTTGTTATACACTGTCTGGTCCCTGACTAGCCGTGCGTGCCTCTGACCATGGAAGTATAGGAACCTCCAATGTGCTAGAGATGCATGATTAACAAATGAGTATCCCCTGTTATCACTTTCGTGTCAGACACTTACCGAAGAATGAGAGTAGACGCGCTGAGAAAGAGACCAGGTAAGTAATGACAAAATCGGGTGTGTTGTGTACTGACTAGTCGCAGCGGTATAATATTGCACACCACCATCTGCCTCTGAGCTACAAAGTCAGTGATCGCTCTCTTTGCAGTTTACTGGCTTACCCTTGGCTTTTCGTACAAGGTTAATCATCCTATACATTGTCTCATCATCGTATGGTAAAGTCGAAGACGTTGACGTCATCGCATCTGTAGTAGAATGTTAGGTCTTTTCATGGAAGACTAGCGACAGAGACACAGGCTTACCAACGCAACCATGCGATAAAATTCCCGCAAGTTCATCATAGACAGGAAGCGGAAGACAGCGACCTTCGAAAACCACTGGAAAGAGTGACCAGTGGTTCCTAGCAACCCAACATCGGTGCTTAGCATACCAATCGAGCAGAACACAATCGACGCACCAATAAGAAGACTCTAACCGATGCTCTGCCCGTGAAATTAGGGGAACAGCGAGCGAGTTGAAGATGACAGGTGTAACGCACTGACATGGGCGGGCGAACTGACCCCATTTAGTTCAGATAACATGTGACTTGCGTCATAAGTCTCAAGCCAGAACAGGCATCGATTATCGTGGCAGGCGTAGTAATAAGACCACTGTATCTGTCCATCCTCTGTAGGCATGATGTCTAGCACCAGGTCATAGTTGTTCGACGGGATAGTTAGTTGGTCGGCACGTAGAATTTTCTGCAAGTAGTGATGAAATTCTTCAATTTCGTCCCTCCGCAAGGGGTTGTGCATGTCTGTGTCGGTAAATAACCTCTTAATTGCACATTAGTTTTGGCTGCGGATTTCCAGGATCACTGACACACGCACTCTCTCTGGATCGAAAAAATAGAGTGCACCATCCGGATGTGTAGCCGGCATCCAAGGATTGTAGTCTTGCTTTGGCGAGCCTTGCTCAGAACTGCTCTGTTCTTCGAAGCTGAAGGGACCTCTATTAGATCCAGGGATATCGTTCAAGAGCAAACATACTAAGGAAACACGGTTGTTAACGGTTTCACGTAGTAGAATGTCTCGTCACGGGGTCTGCCTGCAGCCGTTAGGGGTACAATAGCAATATAAGTATAATTCACTTGCATCGTAATCTCCTTCGAGTATCGGGGGACTTGATCAGAATGTATCAACTGCACAAAACGACCTTCGGGCAGGAAGAACTCCGAGATCACGGACGAAGGCGAAGGAGAAGGTTGGGGTGATCCTTCGTGTATTTCCGGCGCGATAGAGACGGCGGACGAATGGGCGGTTGGAGTGCCTATGGCGAGTGGCTCATTTGTCAATGGCAGTGGACTCGAAGAGGATGCAAGCGATTCTGTGGATGGACTCTGGATATTCACGGCCACACTCCCCGAAGACCGCCTCCTGCGACTGCTATGATCAGTTGTGGGACTCAGCGGTTCATGCGTATGGGAGGACGGCGAGGGCGGAAGTGAGCTGGTAGATTGGATGGGAGCGATTTATTGGGGAAGGTGGCCTCAACGGTCGCTCTCTTGACCGCGATGGGTCTGGACCACGTCCAAATTGCCGATAAGTCGCTCTGGGGTGTCGCGATGCCTGTCCGACTGGGCTTGACGCACGCAACGATTCCCGTGATCGTGTAAGGATAGAGAGCCTATCACTGGCGCTACTATGGATGCTCAGATTCGTAGAGCTAGGATTAGCGGAGTGCCTGCCATCATAGGCGGACGGCTCATGATCTGCAGCGAGGCTAGTTTGGACTGGGGGAGTAAAAGTGCCTGATGGCGTTGCCATTGTCGTTTGCCTAGGAGCCTGGTCGTGGAGGCTCGGGACGCTCGCCGATGCAGGAACAGCACTGGCAGCCACCGCGTATTCCCTAAAGTCAGCTGAACTACCGAGCACTGAATATCCCCTCGCCCCTACAGAAGGAAACGAAGGTTCAGCTGGTCTGACCTTGCGAAACGTACACGGTTTTTTGTGCCACAATCGCCATAGACCCAACCCACGACAAATGAAGGCTAAGAACGAAGCCCAATGCGCCGAGCAACGCCGGCTGTAACCCCTTAGAAAGCGGAATCCGCGCAGAAACTCGAGAAGGATTTTGAGTACGGAAGCCATGTAAGAGGAGGCAGAAGGCCGTGGCAGGGTTTTTCCTGTACGGCATTGTGTTGCCTCGTGGCTTTGCCAAGGACAGTTCCTTGACCCGGCGGCCCACTGGCACTGCATCCTTCGGCCAGTCACACCCTGTCACAGTCCAAAAAAGGCTTGAATTTAGACTCAGCACGCCGCACGGCAGCCAGTCGAGGAGTCGACGCTGTGCCAAAACGGCTAGACAGACAACAATGTTGGAAGATTGAGGGCACACGGCGGAAGAAACCCGCACCAAAGGTATTCTGGACTGCATTTCATTTCGCTTTACTCCTATTACTATAATTACTTTAAACCCTAGATTATCAAGCGCGATCGTACGGACTTATTACTGGACCTTACACCTTTTTCATTCTCCCGGCTTACTGCCAGTTACACTCTATGTCTCCAGTTCCGACTCCACTTTTCCGTCTTGACTCCTATATCAATACTGTATAAGGAGCCTGTAGTACTACCTTGTCTCAGTAGTGTCTAGTGCCCAGAATCCATTGTATCCTTTGTCCTTTCCAAAACTTGTCCCTTGAATCCCGGCGTCGTCTCCCTCTCGCTCAACTTCTCGCGCTTGTCTTTCTCTCGCTCGATCTCCTGCCTTCTCACTACAGGTGGACCATCCCTTCGACATCTCCTCGAACTCCTTGCCCGCCTGTAACCAACACCAGATAAAAGTGCAAAGGAAATGCAGTGATTATAAGACAAATAGTGGTGTGTAGTAGAAATTTGGCAGAACTCATTAGTATGTTGAATTAGACGGATCGTAGAATTGGAATGATATCGTTGGCCGCCGTCTGAGGGCACACCTCAGCAAAGAGTTTGAATGCGCGAATCTCATTCAGTAGGATGAGCGTCACACTGGCACGCTTCTTGATACCCCAGCGCTTGAGCAGATCCTTGCCTATGCGTTCGCCCTCCCCTGCGACATTGTATGGTTTGTCACCTGCGGCGATGTTGAGTGCGGTGCTCTTCAAGTTTCCATGGTCTTCAGGCTTCGTTGACCGCCTGGTACGCCATTATCCAGGGTCCAAGCATGATACCTGGGTTTTTTCATAACTGCCTCGTTCATCATACTAGTACGTGACCCCTTCAATGCAGAAGTGTGACCGGACACCCTCAGGCTTGCTACTGCCGTCGAGGACAGCAATACAGTACGTTTCTGTGTAGAACCGTTGAATGGGTGTGGCTTTATTCTCGGCGGTAAGTTATTTCCTTATTGGTGATATACAGTAACCCCTACACGCACTGGCAGTGTTATAAGCTTCAGCCAAATTCAAGTTATCGTTATCGCACTGCACTCAGGCTGTTCCTGTAATCATCGCACCCTAATCAAGTTTATCTATTGGCGGATATCCGGGCTGTGACCCTTAGTGTGGCCAGTGCAAAGTCTGTGCTCAGGTCAATGCATATAAGACTAGAAATGCCAACTTCGTTGGCGGAGACCTTGCTGCAGGAAATGAAATATAAAACCCGTTGTTTAATTAGTCAAATCAGTTATAGAAAGTGGCATAAGTAGCTGATTGTGAGTGAGTCATGACTGGCATCAGCAACACGCTCTTTTGAGCGTGCCATCCTTGGTAATTTTTTTTCTTCATTCATATCAGTCCTACTAACTAATAATTGCCCCTCACAGGTACCCTAATGACACTCTGCCACTATGTCATCAACACCCCCCCTTGCTTGCAAATGTGATCATCCTAGGGTGGGTTCACTCATCATGATGATGTCTCATCACCACATCACCACCCCCTCTCACTCACAAATGTGAGCAGGGGGTGTCCTCTTCCCTCTGTGTGGATGCATGGCCCTCACATTGCAGCCATCACCCCCCGCAGCTCGTGTTCATGAGCTGCAGGGGGTGTATTATTATATTAATAGTTATATCAATGGAGTAATATACTTAATTAGAAGAGCTTTTCATACACTTAAACTGCTGGTTTCAAAAGGATGGATTTAAGATTGCTTAAATGCTCTGTTGAGTCTCTTAAATTGCTGAAAGTAGGCAGTGGAAGCAAGGTTGATGAAAAGATCATAGTTATATACATATACATTATCACACCTATCTATACTGTATATTTTTGAACAAATACCAGATGGCAGATCCAACGGACCAGTGCCATTGGTGAAAGAACAGGAACAGGAACAGCAACCTGCAATACAGTACATGATCTATCTGAGATCCAAGTCTGTTTGAGACCGTGACAAAGCCGGATCTTCCGGTGTCACAATCACGTGCACCCCCAAGCGTGATGGCGTCACACAAGATCAATTACTAAAAAAGGAGAAAAATGGTCGACAAAGAGACCTTGCTTGCAGCAAGGTAATACTAGCCTGAGTAAGCGAATCGATAAAGGTCTCCTTTTGCGCTTATCTCGACGGTCTTTTCCCTCACATTTATAGAAGCCATCTACCTCTGTTATGTTCTCCACTATTGATGGCCCCTTAGAGCGAGGCACGTAAGTAACTGAGCCATCAGTAACCTAGTTTAAGTTACTAGGCATCTGACAGCAAATCTGCTGGAAGGAGCGACTGTGTTGTGGGAGACAACCTGACGCAGGGGTACTAGTAAGGGAGCTTACAACATATGAATGGTGATCGCACGGCGAACCCCGTGTTAACCTCGACCCTTTCACAGTGAAATAACTTCGGCAACCGACATCGTGTCAAGTCAAGCGGCTGATTCGGTCAATACGGGGTAAATTCCCATTTTGCTGGCACCCCTCCCCGCCTTTTGTCTGACCGCAGCTATCTTGGTTTTCAGTGCCATTCCTGGCACAAGTACCAATGCCAAAGGCGGCGCAGAAACGACGGACAGCGATGCCCAGATCGACTCCGACTCTGACGGAGGGTTGGACGGCGAAGTCTCTAGTGATGATGACGACGACCCGGATATCGCTGCGTAAGTCTTTTATTTTCCCTTTCCTCGTACTAGCAAGATTGTCTCTGACACCTGATCCCTTTTTAACACCGTGACTTCAAGCATGAAGGAGGTGATGCGATACCGATCACGATCGCCGGGTAGCAGGCCTGCTGCCAGTATTGGGGCTGGGAAGTCAAGCTCCACTTCACAACGGGTTGTGGGGCCAAATTCACTCACCGCGCCTGCTGCGTCCTCATCCTCAGGCTGTTTAGTACGGTTGTGACGAACCAAGAGCAGACCAATGACCATGCTTCCTATGCTCGCTTCCATCGACAAAAAGCTGGCGATCTGGGCAGGAGATGTGAGGATAATCACTTGGCTTGCGCTTGTTATATTTGTCCCACTGAGATTGGAAAGCACCACCCTGGGATAGGCCGCGCGAGAAAGCCCACATTGGCCGCACTGGCAAGCATCACCGTGGACTGCAGTAGCCGTGTGAAGTTAAGAAGATCTAATCCAAGCGAATCAACACTACCCAGAGGATCACATCTTCCCATCCCTTTAATAAATCGGTCATGAAGGCCTTCCAAATTCTCGCAAAGGGAGCATCGCGCGACACTCTCCACCGTGACATCCCGCAGATGAACTTTGGGTGCAAAGAAAAGCAACGGGGACAACAACGTGGTGAGCAACGTTCTCTCACGACTTGGTTTTCTAGACGCTGTCGGCGTGTAGTACCTGACTAGCTGGGTTTTTTCATAACTGCCTCGTTCATCATACTAGTACGTGACCCCTTCCGAGTCGATGCAGAAGTGTGGCCGGACACTCTCGCTACTGCCATCAAGGGCAGCGTTACAGTACGTTTCTGTGGAGAACTTGAACCAATGGGCGTGGCTTTATTCTCTCAGAGGCGGTACAGTTGACTATCTCATACCGCAAGTGAAAATTATGTAGTACGAGAATTTTCTCTGCGTCCCAACTGCTGACGCTCGTTCCACAAAAGGCTATACACGTGACATTCATGCACTATGAGGCCATGCACTATGAGATAGTCAACTGTAGTAGCGCCTGTCCCCTTATTGGCCACATAACGCTTGCACGTGCCACGCGGCGGTGTTACTATAAGCTTCAGGCAAATTATTGCACTCAGGCTGTTCCTGTAATCACCGCATCCTAATCAAGTTTATCTATTGGCGGATATCCGGGCTGTGACCCCTAGCTTAACCAGTGCAAAGGCCCTGTGTTGAGGTCATATAAACGAAACAATGGAGGCCCTCTTCTGCCCTTATTTTTTTCGACTCCGAGTCCGTCAACCCCCAAGGTCTTTTCCCTCAAAGTTCATAGAAACCATCTATCTCTGCTATGCTGTCCACTATTGATGGTCTCTTAGAGCGAGGCACGTAAGTAACTGAGCTATCAGTAACCTAGTTTACTAGGCATCTGACAGCCAATCTGCCGGTAGGAGCGACAGTGTTCAAGTTGTAGGAGACAACCTGACGCAGGGGTAAGGGAACTTTCTTTTGCTCCCGTTTTCCCAGCGGCACCGCACAATTTCTAACTTATAGGCGCAGCCAAATTAGGTACAATATAAGAATGGTGATTGCACGGCGAACCCCGTGTTAACCCCGACACTTTTACAGTGAAATAACCTTGGCAACCGACATCGTGTCGAGTCAAGTGGTCGATTCGGTCAATACGGGGTAAATTCCCGTTTTGCTGGCACCCCTCCCCGCTTTTTGTCTGACCGCAGCTATCTCGATTTTCAGTGCCAATGCCAAAGGTGGCGCAGAAATGACGGACAGCGATGCCCAGATCGACTCCAACCCCGACGGAGGGTCGGACGGCGAAGTCTCTAGTGATGATGACGACGACCCGGATATCGCTGCGTAAGTCTTTTATTTTCCCTTTCCTCGTACTAGCAAGATTGTCTCTGACACCTCCTTTTCAACACTTCAAGCATGAAGGAGGAGCTGATGCGATACCGATCACGATCGCCGGGTAGCAGACCTCAGGCCTCTGCTGCCAGTGGGGGTGGGAAGGCAAGTTCCACTTCACAACGGCCCGCCCCGCAACCCAACACGTCGAACAAGAACCGTCCTTCCGCGGTGGCTTTGAGTTCGAGTACTACGGCGCATTCTAAGAGGAAGTGACGATGTGTTTCTTGCCGTGGTGTTTGTGTGTACGATCTTTTTTCTTCTTACGTGATCTGCTGCAGTATTTGGGGACCATGTTTGTCAAGTTCATGAATAACATATCGCATCGTTCGCAGCACCGTGGCAGTACTACTACATGACAGAAACTTAGAGCGCGTGTCAGTGTACTGTACAACAAACTCTTCTAAACCTGACGTGAATTCAGACTGCAACCCCATCCTGTCGCTCAGTCATCGAGTGTGCGCTCCTGACTTCGTCCGGAATGTGGAGTGTAGGACGTGCATAACATAATCCAAAGGCACCGAGTGCGAAATGTTTGAGGCATGCGAGAAGTCTATCACCTGAGCGCTTCAACACTACAAGGCTGTCGTGCCACAGTTCCCCATCATCGCTAGATCGCCGAGAGACCAGAATACATCCTACAACGGGGGGCGTCATCACGAGCGACATCACAGAGATAAAGATACGTGTCGATGTGTTCGAGATGGTGAAGCAAAGCAACAACAGTGCAATGAAAAATATCACCATCCTACCCGCCGCGGACGCGCGGGAAATACCGTAAATATGAGGTAGAACATCTTGAGGGCGAGGAACGACGTACGACCACATAAGCAATGCCCACGGAAGACCGAAAACAATAGCCATCGGTTCAAGACCGTACACTCTGTGAGCGCTTTGGTCGAGATATACAGACTAAGGCGGTGTTACTAGGATACATATGCCAAGTGTGACTATGCACTCACTGCGCCTGCTGGGTCTTCCTTCTGTTTGGTGCGGTTGTGGCGGGCCAAGAGAAGACCAATCACAATGCTTCCTATGCTCGCTTCCATCGACAAAAAGCTGGCGATCTGGGCAGGAGATGTGAGAATAGTCACTTGGCTTGCGCTTGTTATATTTGACCCGTTGAGATTGGAGAGCACCACGCCTGGGATAGCGAGAAAGCCCACGTTTGCTGTCAGTATCACCGTCGACTGTAGGAGTCACGTGAGGTTAAGGAAATCTGGTTCAAGCAAATCAACATTACCGGGAGAATCACACCTTCCCATTCTCCTGATAGCTTCGTCATGAAACTCTTCCAAGCTGTCTCAATAATGACATCATCCGTCCACAAATTTTCTACATCCCGCAGATGAACTTCCGGCGCAAAGAAAAGCAGCGGCGACAATAACGTGATGAGCAACGTCCTCTCACGCTTTGGTTTGTCATACACTGTCTGGTCCCTGACTAGCCGTGCGTGCTTCTGACCATGGAAGTATAGGAACCTCCAATGTGCTAGAGATGAATGATTAACAAATGAGTATCCCCTGTTATCACTTTCGTGTCGGACACTTACCGAAGAATGAGAGTAGACGCGCTGAGAAAGAGACCAGGTAAGTAATGACAAATTCGGATGTGTTCTGTACTGACTAGTCGCAGCGGTATGATACTGCACACCACTATCTCCCTCTAAGCCACAAAGTCAACAATCCCTCTTTTTCTTTGAACAGCACTAGCTTACCCTTGGCTTGTCGCACAAGTTCGATCATCTTACTCATATCATCAGTATTGTATGGTGCCGTCGTGGTGTCCGGTGATGAAGTCATCACATCTATGGTAATAATGCAGGAGTTACTCATGAAAACCCAGCTAGACCTATAACTTACCTATGCAACCGTACGACAAGATTCCTATAAGTTCATCATAGACTGAAATGGGAAGTCTGCGACCTTCAAAAACCACTGGAAAGAGTGACCAGTGGTTCCTAACAATCCAATATCGGTGCTTAGCATACCGATCGAGCAGAACACAATCGACGCACCAATAAGAATACTCTAACCGATGCTCTGCCCGTGAAATTAGGGGAACAGCGAGCGAGTTGAAGATGACAGGTGTAACGCACTGACATGGGCGGGCGAACTGACCCCATTTAGTTCAGATAACATGTAACTTGCGTCATAAGTCTCAAGCCAGAACAGGCATCGATTATCGTGGCAGGCGTAGTAATAAGACCACTGTATCCGTTCATCCTCTGTAGGCATGATGTCTAGCACCAGGTCATAGTTGTTCGACGGGATGGTTAGTTGGTCGGCATGTAGAATTTTCTGCAAGTAGTGATAGAATTCTTCAATTTCGTCCCTCAATAAGGCGACGTGCATGTCTGTATCAGTAAATAACCTCTTAAATCGTACATTAGTTGTGGCCGCGGATTTCCAAGGCCACTGACGCACGCACCCTCTTTGGATCGAAAAAATAGAGTGCACCACTCGGATGTGTAGCCGGCATCCAAGGGTTGTAGTCTTGCTTGGGCGAGCCTTGCTCAGAACCGCTGTGTTCTTCGAAGCTGAAGGGGTCTCTATTAGATCCAGGGATATCGTTCAAGCGCAGACATACTAAGGAAACACGGTTGTTAACGGTTTCACGTGGTAGGATGTCTCATCACGGGGTCTGCCAGCAGTCGTTAGGTGCAATAGCAAAATAAGAATAAGTACAATTCACTTGCATCGTAAACCCCTTCGAGTATCGGGGAATGAGATCAGAGTCTATCGACTGCACAAAGCGACCTTCGGGCAGGTAGGAGTCTGGGAGCACAGAGGAGGCCGTAGGAGAAAGTTGGGGTGGTTCTTCGTGTACTAGTATACCCGACGCGATGGAAGATGTGATCGGGAGCGATTCTGTGGGTGGGTTCTGAACCTCCTCCACTACACTCGACGAAGACTGCCCCCTGCGACTTCTGTGGTCAGTTGGTGGGCTCAGTGGCTCGTGCATAGACGAGGACGCAGATGGTGTTGTTGTCGTTTGTCTCGTAGCATGCTCGTGGAAGCTGATCGGAGCTGGAACAGCACTGCCAGCTACTAGTACATATTCCCTAGAGGCAGCTGAACCACCCAACACTGAGTGGGTAGTACTTGCCCGTGCGCAAGGAAAAGAAGGTTCAGCTGGCTTGGGCTTCAAGTGAGACGTACCCGCTTCCCAGGGCCACGTGCGCAACCAAGCACTCGACCTGCGACCAAGGAGGGCTAAAAGCAACACCCAACGTCCCACAAAGCGCTTGATGTAATATTCTGTAAAACGTAATCTGCGAAGAAAAGAGAGAAGGACACTGAGTACATAATCCATGCGACGAGAGATGAACTCATGCAGTCAGAAAACAAAGGCCCGGCCCGGGGGTACTGCAACGTTTCCTTGAACGCCCCAGGCACTGGCGCCCTGATAGCCGCCTCGAGTCTCTGACGAAGTTGGCAATCCCCTCGTAATGTCAAGTGGCCCTGATTTTCCCTCGCTAGAAACCATAACCTGTGGTATGGTGGGAGGATACCAGTGTCACCAAGTCGTCGGCGTTTGCCACTTAACGACCACTGGCAGATGCCAGTGGGTGTACTGTATATTCGAAGTGCCCAGGACGTCGTTCAGCTATGGCACCGTTCCAGAGTGGTTCTTTGTCGTATATACTGTACTTGTGCGTAATTAGCAACCTTATTCTTTCTAAAACCCAACAGTATATTCCAGAAGCGTTTTCCTCGAGGCCTCCCGACCTGTCTGGCGTTCTAGGAGACTGTGCTCAGCTGCAATATTGTATCAGCGAATTTGACCCCCGAGCATCCGGGTCCGGCGGCGGGTCACGTCTTTTGTTGCAGGTTGTTTGTGCCTTCTTCCAGAACTTGAATCAGTCATAATACAGGGTGTTTCCAGACGTGTACGTAAGACGTTGTGCTATGTGTGGGGACGGTCTTTTCTGCGTGATGCATTCCTTTGCGTCTGGACAAAATTACGTTCGTAACGTTCATACAAAACGTGTCGCGTGTTTCGCAGCATCATGGCACTACAGTACATATACATGATAGAAGCCTGTGATATATGTCCCAGCGACTGCTAAATATGCCGTAAATACATAAAAACTTAAACTACAATCCCATCCTGCCGCTCAGTCATTGAGTGTGTGCTCCCATCATCATTCGGATGGTGGGGAGTGGGACGTGCATCGTGTAGTCTGAAGGTACCGTCCGCGAAATGTTTAAGGCGTGCTAAAACTCCATCGCGCGAGCGCTTCAACACTACAAGGCTGTCATGCCACAGTTCTATATCATCACTCGATCGCCAAGAAGTCAGAATGCACCCTACAACTAAGGGTGCCATCATGATAGACATCACAGAGACGAAGATACGTGTCGATATGTTCGAAATACTGAAGCAGAACAGCAACAGTGCAATGAAAAATATCACCATCCTGTCAGTCGCGCCGGGGGAGGGGGGAAGGGGAAGGGATCAGGTGAATGACCTGGAAATAGCGTCATAGAAGGGTAGGAACGACGTACGACCACATAAGCAATGCCCACGGAAGACTGAAAATAATAGCCATTGGTTCAAGACCAAACAACCTGTGAGTACTTTGATCGAGATATGCAGACTAAGCGGTGTTGCTGAGATATATATGTCAAGTGTGACTATGCACTCACTGCGCCTGTTGGGTCTTCCTTCTGTTTGGTGCGGTTGTGGCGAACCAAGAGAAGACCAATCACAATGCTTCCTACGCTAGCTTCTATCGACAGAGAACTGGCGATCTGGGAAGGAGATGTGAAGATGATCACTTGGCTCGCACTCGTTATATTTGTCCCGCTGAGGTTAGAAAGCACCACGCCTGGGATAGCGAGAAAGCCCACGTTTGCCGTGAGCATCACCGTCGACTGTAGGAGTCACGTGAGGTTAAGGAAACCTAGTTCAAGCGAATCATCATTACCCAGAGAATCACATCTTCCCATTCTCCTAATAGCTTCGTCATGAAGCTCTTCCAAATTGTCTCAATAATGACATCATCCGTCCACAATTTTTCTACATCTCGCAGATGAACTTCCGGCGCAAAGAAAAGCAGCGGCGACAATAACGTGATGAGCAACGTCCTCTCACGCTTTGGCTTGTTATACACTGTCTGGTCCCTGACTAGCCGTGCGTGCCTCTGACCATGGAAGTATAGGAACCTCCAATGTGCTAGAGATGCATGATTAACAAATGAGTATCCCCTGTTATCACTTTCGTGTCGGACACTTACCGAAGAACGAGAGTAGACGCGCTGAGAAAGAGACCAGGTAAGTAATGACAAATTCGGATGTGTTCTGTACTGACTAGTCGCAGCGGTATAATATTGCACACCACCATCTGCCTCTGATCTACAAAGTCAGTGATCACTCTCTTTGCAGTTTACCAGCGTACCCTTGGCTTTTCGTACAAGGTTAATCATCTTATACATTGTATCATCATCGTATGGTAAAGTTGACGACATTGACGTCATCACATCTGTAGTATGAATGTTAGGTCTTTTCATGGAAGACTAGCGACAGAGACACAAGCTTACCAACGCAACCATGCGATAAAATTCCCGCAAGTTCATCATAGACAGGAAGTGGAAGACTGCGACCTTCGAAGACCACAGGAAAGAGTGACCAGTGGTTCCTAACAATCCAATATCGGTGCTTAGCATACCAATAGAGCAGAACACAACCGACGCACCAATAAGAAGACTCTAACCGATGCTCTGCCCGTGAAATTAGGGGAACAGCGAGCGAGTTGAAGATGACAGGTGTAACGCACTGACATGGGCGGGCGAAGTGACCCCATTTAGTTCAGATAACATGTGGCTTGCGTCATAAGTCTCAAGCCAGAACAGGCATCGATTATCGTGGCAGGCGTAGTAATAAGACCACTGTATCCGTTCATCCTCTGTAGGCGTGATGTCTAGCACCAGGTCATAGTTGTTCGACGGGATAGTTAGTTCGTCGGCACGTAGAATTTTCTGCAAGTAGTGATAGAATTCTTCGATTTCGTCCCTCCGCAAGGCGTCGTGGATGTCTGTGTCGGTAAATAACCTCTTAAATTGCACATTAATTGTGGCTGCCGATTTCCGAGGACACTGACGCACGCACCCTCTCTGGATCGAAAAAATAGAGTGCACCATCCGGATGTGTAGCCGGCATCCAAGGATTGTAGTCTTGCTTTGGCGAGCCTTGCTCAGAACTGCTCTGTTCTTCGAAGCTGGAGGGACCTCTATTAGATCCAGGGATATCGTTCAAGCGCAAACATACTAAGGAAATACGGTTGTTAACGGTTTCACGTAGTAGAATGTCTCGTCACGGGGTCTGCCAGTAGTCGTTAGGGTGCAATAGCAATATAAGTATAATTCACTTGCATCGTAATCTCCTTCGAGTATCGGGGGACTTGATCAGAATGTATCAACTGCACAAAACGACCTTCGGGCAGGAAGAACTCCGAGATCACGGAGGAAGCCGTAGGAGAAGGTTGGGGTGAATCGTCGTGTATCTCCGGCGCGTTAGAGACGGGGGACGAACGGGCAGTTGGAGTGCATATTGCGAGTGGCTCGTTTGTCAATGGCAGTGGACTAGAAGAGGATGCAAGCGATTCTGTGGATGGACTCTGGATATTCACGGCCACACTCCCCGAAGACCGCCTCCTGCGACTGCTATAATCGGTTGGGGGACTCAGCGGTTCATGCGTATGGGAGGACGGCGAGGGCGGAAGTACTGAGCTGGTCGGAGGATTGATTACAACCGCAGGAGGTATATTTGTCGTGTCAATTTCGAGGTGAGGGAGCTGGTAGATTGGATGGGAGCGATTTATTGGGGAGGGTGGCCTCAATGGTCGCTCTCTTGACCGCGATGGGTCTGGACCACGTCCAAATTGCCGATAAGTCGCTCTGGGGTGTCGCGATGCCTGTCCGACTGGGCTTGACGCACGCAACGATTCCCGTGATCGTGTAAGGATAGAGAGCCTATCACTGGCGCGACTATGGATGCTCAAATTCGTAGAGCTAGGATTAGCAGAGTGCCTGCCATCATAGGCGGACGGTGCATGATCTGCAGCGAGGCTAGTTTGGACTGGGGGAGTAAAAGTGCCTGATGGCGTTGCCATTGTCGTTTGCCTAGGAGCCTGGTCGTGGAGGCTCGGGACGCTCGCCGATGCAGGAACAGCACTGGCAGCCACCGCGTATTCCCTGAAGGCAGCTGAACTACCGAGCACTGAATAGCCCTTCGCCCCTACGGACGGAAACGAAGGTTCAGCTGGTCTGGCCTTGGGAAACGTACACGGTTTTTTGTGCCACAAGCGCCATAGACCTAACCTGCGACAAATGAAGGCTAAGAACGAAGCCCAGTGCGCTGAGCAATGCTGGCTGTAATCCCTTAGAAAGCGGAATTTGCGTAGAAACTCGAGAAGGATTTTGAGTACGGAAGCCATGTAAGAGGAGGGGGCAGAAGGCCATGGCAGGGTCTTTCCTACTATACTGTGACGGGTACGGCATCGTGTTGCCTCGTGGCTTTGCTATGGAATGCTGTCCTTGACCCATACTTCGGCCAGTCACACCCTGTCACAGTCCAAAAAAAGCTCCAATTCAAACTCAGCACGACAGCCAGTGGTACATTTCCTCAATATGGGAAATGATTAGTATAGGACAGATAGTAGTGTGTAGTAGAAATTTGGTAGAACTCTATGTCGTTAGCATGTTGGATTAGACGGGTCGTAGAATTGGAATTGATATCGTTGGCCGCCTGGGGGCACACCTCAGCAGGGAGCTTGAATGCGCGGATCTCATTCAGTGGGATGAGCGTCACACGCTTCTTGATGCCCCCGTGCTCGGGCACATCCTTGCCTATGTGTTCGCCCTACACTGCGGCATTGTATAGTTTGCCACCTGCGGCGGTGTCGGGTGTGGTGCTCTTCCATGGTCTTCAGGCTTCGGTGACCGCCTACACCATTATCCAGCCTGAGGGTCGAAGCATGATACCTGGGTTGTTTCATAACTGCCTCGTTCATCATACTAGTACGTGACCCCTTCAATGCAGAAGTGTGGCTGGACGCTCGGGCTACTGCCGTCAAGGGCAGCGATACAGTACATTTCTATCCTTGAACCAATGGGCCTGGCTTTAGGGCCTGTTCGGGGCCCGGTCTTGGTTCCGGCTTTGGCAAATTGTCGGGGCGGGATCCGGGGCGGGATCCGCAAGCTCAAACGCTCAAGGCTTAGAAGCCTGAAGCGGAGCTGAAACTGTGTTCGGCAAGAGCTGACCAGCGTGACAAGCCTTCAGTTGTCACACCGATTTTTCATTGCGTACTTCCTTCTACCTCACTGTCTTCACTCACCCTCGATACCTTCACTGTCATACAAACTTCCTATTATTCCATGGCCAGATCGAAGACCACAAGTCTCATCAAGGAGAATGACAACTGAAACTATGGCAAATATGATGTGACTAACATGTGACATGTTGTGACATGAGTTATGATCTCG
Source organism: Lactifluus subvellereus (assembly GCA_022496195.1). Classification (NCBI taxonomy): domain Eukaryota; kingdom Fungi; phylum Basidiomycota; class Agaricomycetes; order Russulales; family Russulaceae; genus Lactifluus; species Lactifluus subvellereus. The sequence goes on along the minus strand of WTXC01000037.1, from coordinate 107,216 downwards.
CCTCCAAACGTGTGGGAGTGACCGTTGGTCAGCCCCACTGGCAGGACCAAGGCAATCGCCTTTCCAAGACTGGGCGCCCTTATTCTCTCAGAGGCGGTAGCGCCTGCAACGTTTATGTTTCCCTTATTGGTCATATAACACCTGCACCGTGACGCGGTGTTATAAGCTTCAGCCAAATTATTGCACTCAGGCTGTTCCTGCAAGTGTAATCATCGCATCCTAATCAAGTCTATCTATTGGCGGATATCCGGGCTGTGACCCTTGGCGTGCTGATGTCGTATAAACGAATCAATGGAGGTCCTCTTCAAGTTTTGCGCTTATTTCGATTCCCAACGGCGCCGCCAGTCAACCCCCAAGGTCTTTTCCCTCACAAGTTCATAGAAACCATCTCCCTCTGCTATGCTGTCCACTATTGATGGCCCTTTAGAGCGAGGCACGTAAGTAACTGAGCCACCAGTAACCTAGTTTACTAGGCATCTGACAGCCAATCTGCCGGTAGGAGTGACGATGTTGTGGGAGACAACCTGACGCAGGGGTAAGGGAACTTTCTTTTGCTCCCGTTCTCCCAGCGGCACCGTACAATTTCTAACTTATAGGCGCAGCCAAATCAGGTACGATATACGAATGGTGATTGCACGGCGAACCCCGTGTTAACCTTTCACAGTGAAATAACCCCGGCAACTGACATCGTGTCAAGTCAAGTGGCGGATTCGGTCAATACGGGGTAAATTCCCGTTTTTCTGGCACCCCTCCCCGCTTTTTGTCTGACCGTAGCTATCTCGATTTTCAGTGCCGTTCCTGGCACCAGTACCAATGCCAAAGGCGGCGCAGAAACGACGGACAGCGAAGTCTCGAGTGATGATGACGACGATCCGGATATCGCTGCGTAAGTTTTTCATTTTCCCTTTCCTCGTACTAACAAGATTGTCTCTGACACCCGATCCCTTTTCAACACTTCAAGCATGAAGGAGGAGCTGATGCGATACCGATCACGAGCGCCGGGTAACAGACCATCTGCTGGAGCTGGGAAGCCAAGTTCCACTTCACAACGGCCCGGCCCGCCCCCCAACCCGTCGAAGAAGAATCGTCCTCCCGCGGTGACTTCGAGTTCGAAGACTACGGCGCATTCTAAGGGGAAGTGACGATGTATTTCTTGCCGTGGTATTTGTGTGTACGACCATTTTTTTTCCTACCGGAATCCTACATGATCTGCTGCGGTGTTCCGGGACCATGTTTGTCAAGTTCGTGAATAACATATCGCATCGTTCGTAGCATCACGGCGGTACTACATGACAGAAACCTGGAACGCGTGTCACAGTGTACAACAAACTCCTCTAAACCTGGCGTGAATTCATGAAGCCGGAAACTGCAACCCCATCGTGTCGCTCAATTATTGAGTGTGCGCTCCCGACTTCGTCCGGAATGTGGGGTGTAGGATGTGCATAACGTAATCTGAAGGTATCGCGTGCGAAATGTTTGAGGCGTGCGAGAAGTCTATCACCCGAGCGCTTAAACACTACATGTACAAGGCTGTCGTGCTACACTCCCAAATCATTGCTTGATCGCCGAGATCAGAATGCATCCTACAACTGGGGGTGCCATCATGACCGACGTCACAGAGACAAAGATACGTGTCGATGTGTTCGAGATGGTGAAGCAGAGCAGCAACAGTGCAATGAAAAATAACACCATCCTGTCCACCACGGACGCGTGGGAAATACGGTAAATATGAGGTAGAAAATCTTGAGGGCGAAGAACGACGTACGACCACATAAGCAATGCCCAAGGAAGACTGAAAACAACAGTCATCGGTTCAGAACCGAACAGTTTGTAACTTTGGTGAAGATATGCAGACTAAAGCGGTGTTACTGGGGTACATATGTCAAGTGTGATTCACTCACCGCGCCGCCCGCCAGTGCCAGGTCCTCCTCCTGTCTAGTACGGTTGTGGCGGACCAAGAGTAGACCAACGAGAATGCTTCCTAAGCTCGCTTCCATTGACAAAAAGCTGGCGATCTGGGCAGGAGAAGTGAAAATAATCATTTGGCTTGGGCTGGTTATATTGGTCTCGCTGAGATTGGAAAGCACCACCCCTGGGATAGCGAGAAAGCCTACATTGGCCGCAAGCATCACCGTGGACTGTAGTAGCCACGTGAAGTCAAGGAAATTTAATCCAAGCGAACCAACGTTACCCAGAGAATTACATCTTTCCATCCCGTTGATAAGTTCGTCATGGGGATTTTCTTAAGTTTCTCGGCGCGGCCATCGATCAACCTTCTCATCGTATCCCGCAGACGAATTTCGGGCGCAAAGAAAAGCAGCGGGGACAACAACTTGATGAGCAACGTTCTCTTAGGCTTTGCTTTGTCATCCGCTGTCTGGTCGAGCAGCTGTGCGTACTTCTGTCCGTGGAAGTATAGGAACCTCCAATGTGCTAGAGATGCATGAGTTAATAAATGAGTATCCCATGTGATCACTTTCGTGCCGGACACTTACCGAAGAACGAGAGTAGACGGGCTGGGAAAGAGACCTGGTAAGTAATGACAAAGTCGGGTGTGTAATGTGTAATGTCTACCCACCAGTCCCGGCGGTATGATGTTCCACACCACTATTTCCCTCTACTAGACAAAGTCAATAATCCCTCTTTTCTTTGCACAGCGCTAGCTTACCCCTGGCTTGTCGCACAAGTTCGATCATCTTCCTCATTTCATCGTCATCGTATGGTAACGTCGTGGTGTTCGCTGCTGAAGTCATCACATCTATGGTAATAACGCAGGAGTTTCTCATGAAAACCCAGCCAGACCCATAACTCACCTATGCAACCGTACGACAAGATTCCTACAAGTTCATCATATACTGAAATGGGAAGCCTGCGACCTTCAAAAACCGCTGGAAAGAGCGACCAGTGGTTCCTAGCAAGGCAATGTCGATGCTTATAGTACCAATTCAACAGAAGATAGTCGACGCACCAATAAGAGGCCTCTAACAGATGCTCTGCGCACCAAATTATTAATGGAGACAGTGGGCGAGTTAAAGATGACAGGTGTAACGCACTGACATGAGCGGGCGAACTGACCCCGTTTACTTCAGATACCATGTAACTTGCGTCATAAATCTCAAGCCAGAACAGGCATCGATTATCGTGGCAGGCGTAGTAATAAGACCACTGTATCCGTCCATTTTCTGTAGGCGTGATGTCTAGCACCAAGTCATAGTTGTTCGACGGGATGGTTAGTTGGTCGGCACGTAGAATTTTCTGCAAGTACTGATAGAATTCTTCAATTTCGCCCCTCAACAAGGTGTCGTGCATGTCTGTGTCAGTAGATAACCTCTTAAGTCGCACATGGGTCAGGGCTGATGATTTCCAAGGTCACTGACGCGCGCACCCTCTCCGGATCCAAAAAATAGAGTGCACCATTCGGATGTGTAGTTAGCCTTCAAGGATTCTGTTCCTCAAAGCTGAAAGGACTTCTATTAGATCCAGGGATATCGTTCAAGCTCAAACATACTATGGGAATACCGTCGTCAACGGTTTCACTTCGTAGTAGGATGTCTCGCTACGGGGTAGTCTGCCAGCATTCGTTAGGATGTAATAGCAATATGAGGATAGTTCACTTGCATCGGCATCGCATTCGAGTATCGGGGAATTTGATCAGAACGTATCATCTGCAAAAAACGACCTTCGGGCAGGTAGAAGTCTGAGAGCACAGAGGAGGCTGTAGGAGAAAGTTGGGGTGATTCTTCGTGTATATCCGACGCGATGGAAGATGTGATCGAGAGCGATTCTGTGGATGGGTCCTGGACCACCACCATTATACTCGACGAAGACCGCCCCCTGCGACTTCCATGGTCAGTTGGTGGGCTCAGTGGCTCGTGCATATGTGAGGACGCAGATGGTGTTGCTGTTGTCGTTTGTCTCGGAGTATGCTCCAAGTCGTGAAGGCTGACCGGTGCTGGAACAGCACTTCCAGCCACCACATGTTCCCTAGAGACAGCTGAACCACCCAACACTGAGTGGGTAGTACTTGCCCGTGCGCAAGGAAACGAAGGTTCAGTTGGCCTGGGCTTCAAGCGAAACCGTGACGTACCCGGTTCCCCGGGCCACGGACGCCGCCGAGCAACTTGAAACAACTTGCGACCACGGAAGGCTAAAAGCAACACCCAACGTCCCACAAAGCGCTTGATGTAATACCCTGTAAAACGTAATCTGCGAAGAAAAGAGAGAAGGACACTGAGTACAGAATCCATGCGACGAGAGATGAACTCATGTAATCAGAAAATAAAAGGTACTGCGATTCCTTGAAGGCCCAGGCCACCCTGATAGCCGCCTCGTGTCTCAGACGAAGTTGGCAATCCTCTCGTAATGTCAAGTGGCTCTGATTTTCCCTCGCTAGAAACCATAATCTGTGGTATGGTGGCAGGATATCCGATACCAGTGCCGCCCAGTCGTCGGCGCTTGAGTCAAGTTAACGACTCGGACCAGACGGGTGTATATTTGAAGTGCCCAGGACCTCGTTATGGCACCGTTCCAGGGTGGTTCTTTGTCGTATGTACTGTACTGTACAGTGTGCGTAATTAGCAGATGGCCTTATTCTTTCTAAAATCCAACAGTATATTCCAGAAGGGTTTTCCTCGAGGCCTCCCGACCTGCCTGGCGTAAGAGTGGCGTTCTAGGAGACTGTGCTCAGCTGCAATACTGTATTAGCGAACTTGATCCCGGGCGTCCGGGCCACGTCTTTTGTTGCTGGTTATTTGTGCCTTCTTCCAGAATCAATCATAGCACAGAGTTCCAGACGTAGGCATAAGACGTTGTGCTATGTGTGGATGTGGAGACGATCTTTTTTGCGTGATGCATTACATTGCGTCTGGACAAAATTACGTTCGTAACGTTCGTAAAAAAACGTGTCGGGTGTTTCGTAGCATCATGGTAATACATATACATGATAGAAACCTGGAATATATGTCCCAGCGTACAACAAACTCTGCTAAATATGTCGTGAATACATACATGAAGACTTAAACTGCAGTCCCATTCTGCCGCTCAGTCATTGTGTGTGTGCTCCCATCAACATCTGGAGAGTGGGAAGTGGGACGTACATAGTGTAATCTGAAGGTACCAAGAGCGAACTGTCTAAGGCGTGCTGAAACTCCATCGCGCGAGCGCTTCAACACTACAAGACTGTCATGCCACAGTTCTCCATCATCACTCGATCGCCAAGAGGTCAGGATGCACCCTACAACCAGGGGTGCCATCATGACAGACATCACAGAGACGAAGATACGTGTCGATATGTTCGAAATACTGAAGCAGAACAGCAACAGTGCAATGAAAAATATCACCATTCTGTCAGTCGCGCCGGGGGGGGGGGGGAGGAAGAGGAAGGGATCCGGTGAATGACCTGGAAATAGCGTCATAGAAGGGTAGGAACGACGTACGACCACATAAGCAATGCCCACGGAAGACTGAAAATAATAGCCATTGGTTCAAGACCAAACAACCTGTGAGTACTTTGGTCGAGATATGCAGACTAAAGCGGTGTTACTGGGATACATATGTCAAGTGTGACTATGCACTCACCGCGCCTGCTGGATCTTCCTTCTGTTTGGTGCGGTTGTGGCGAACCAAGAGAAGACCAATCACAATGCTTCCTACGCTAGCTTCTATCGACAGAGAACTGGCGATCTGGGAAGGAGATGTGAAAATATTCACAGCGCTTGCGCTCGTTATATTGGACCCGTTTAGATTAGAAAGCACCACGCCTGGGATAGCGAGAAAGCCCACGTTTGCTGTGAGCATCACAGTCGACTATGGGAGTCACGTGAGGTTAAGAAGCCTGGTTCAAGCGAATCAACATTACCCAGAGAATCACATCTTCCCATTCTCCTAATAGCTTCGTCATGAAGCTCTTCCAAACTGTCTCAATAATGACATCATCCGTCCACAATCTTTCCACATCTCGCAGATGAACTTCCGGCGCAAAGAAAAGCAGCGGCGACAATAACGTGATGAGCAACGTCCTCTCACGCTTTGGCTTGTTATACACTGTCTGGTCCCTGACTAGCCGTGCGTGCTTCTGACCATGGAAGTATAGGAACCTCCAATGTGCTAGAGATGAATGATTAACAAATGAGTATCCCCCGTTATCACTTTCGTGTCGGACACTTACCGAAGAACGAGAGTAGACGCGCTGAGAAAGAGACCAGGTAAGTAATGACAAAATCGGATGTGTTCTGTACTGACTAGTCGCAGCGGTATGATATTGCACACCACCATCCGCCTCTGGGCCATAAAGTCAGTGATCGCTCTCTTTGCAGTTTACCAGCGTACCCTTGGCTTTTCGTACAAGGTTAATCATCTTATACATTGTATCATCATCGTATGGTAAAGTCGACGACATTGACGTCATCACATCTGTAGTATGAATGTTAGGTCTTGTCATGGAAGACTAGCGACAGAGACACAAGCTTACCAACGCAACCATGCGATAAAATTCCCGCAAGTTCATCATAGACAGGAAGCGGAAGACTGCGACCTTCGAAGACCACAGGAAAGAGTGACCAGTGGTTCCTAACAATCCAATATCGGTGCTTAGCATACCAATAGAGCAGAACACAATCGACGCACCAATAAGAAGCCTCTAACCGATGCTCTGCCCATCAAATTAGGGGGACAGCGAGCGAGTTGAAGATGACAGGTGTAACGCACTGATATGGGCGGGCGAACTGACCCCATTTAGTTCAGATAACATGTAACTCGCGTCATAAGTCTCAAGCCAGAACAGGCATCGATTATCGTGGCAGGCGTAGTAATAAGACCACTGTATCCGTTCATCCTCTGTAGGCGTGATGTCCAGCACCAGGTCATAGTTGTTCGACGGTATGGTTAGTCGGTCAGCACGTAGAATTTGCTGCAAGTACTGATAGAATTCTTCAATTTCGTCCCTCAACAAGGCGTCGTGCATGTCTGTGTCAGTAAATAACCTCTTAAATTGCACATTAGTTGTGCCTGAGGATTTCCAAGTTCACTGACGCACGCACCCTCTCTTGATCAAAAAAATAGAGTGCACCATCCGGATGTGTAGCTGGCCTCCAGAGATTCTGTTCCTCAAACTCAAAGCTGAAGGAACTTCTATTAGATCCAAGGATATCGTTCAAGCTCAAACTCAAACATACTATGGGAACACCGTTGTCAACGGTTCCACGTAGTAGGATGTCTCATCACGGGGTCTGCCAGCAGTCGTTACTAATGAGTGCAACAGCAACATAAGTATAATTTACTTGCATCGTAGTCTCCTTCGAGTATCGGGGGACTTGATCAGAATGTATCATCTGCAAAAAACGACCATCGGGCAGGAAGAACTCCGAGGTCACGGAGGAAGCCGTAGGAGAAGGTTGGGGTGATCCTTCGTGTATCTCCGGCGCGATAGAGATGGGGGACGAACGGGCAGTTGGAATGTCTATGGCGAGTGGCTCGTTTGTCAATGGCAGTGGACTAGAAGAGGATGCAAGCGATTCTGTGGATGGATTGACGATGTTCACAGCCATACTCCCCGAAGACCGCCTCCTGCGACTGCTATGGTCAGTTGGGGGACTCAGAGGCTCATGCATATGGGAGGACGGTGAGGGCGGAAGTACTGAGCTGGTCGCAGGATCGATTACAACCGCAGGAGGTATATTTGTCGTGTCAATTTCGAGGTGAGGGAGCTGGTAGATTGGATGGGAGCGATTTATTGGGGAGGGTGGCCTCAATGGTCGCTCTCTTGACCGTGATGGATCTGGACCACGTCCAAATTGCCGATAAGTCGCTCTGGGGTGTCGCGATGCCTGTCCGACTGGGCTTGGCGCACGCAACGATTCCCGTGATCGTGTAAGGATAGAGAGCCTATCACTGGCGCGACTGTGGATGCTCAGATTCGTAGAGCTAGGATTAGCGGAGTGCCTGCCATCATAGGCGGACGGTGCATGATCTGCGGCGAGGCTAGTTTGGACTGGGGGAGTAGAGGTGCCTGATGGCGTGGCCGTTGTCGTTTGCCTGGGAGCATGGTCATGGAGGCTCGGGACGCTCGCCGATGCAGGAACAGCACTGGCAGCCACCGCGTATTCCCTGAAGGCAGTTGAACTACCGAGCACTGAATATCCCCTCGCCCCTACGGACGGAAACGAAGGTTCAGCTGGTCTGGCCTTGGGAAACGTACATGGTTTTTTGTGCCACAAGCGCCATAGACCCAACCTGCGACAAATGAAGGCTAAGAACGAAGCCCAATGCGCTGAGCAACGCTGGCTGTAACCCCTTAGAAAGCGGAATCTGCGCAGAAACTCGAGAAGGACTTTGAGTACGGAAGCCATGTAAGAGGAGGAGGCAGAAGGTCATGGCAGGGTTTTTCCTGTACGGCATCGTGGTGCCTCGTGGCTTTGCCAAGGAGAATATGGTACGTTCTATACTCGGTCGGGGCCATCGGTCGACTCCGACTCTGAGTCGCCGATAAATCCGATGCCTATAACTTTATTATCCTCGGCCTCCGGGCCGGCCACTCCCTGCATCCGAAATATAGCCAGTGACTAGCTGTCTATCAGAGAGAGAAGAAAAGTTCGTTAACCCGCTTTCTCAAAGCAGTGACGCCACCTACTGTGCAGACAGTCTGACACTCTGCTGGATTTGGATGGTATCACACAATGGTTAACTAAGGGTAGGAATCTCTCTGGGCAAATTCAATTATTCGGCAACCCTCAGTTGTCTCGACATCGTCAGGTAGGTCTAATAAGGTGAGGGTGTGTGATGAGCAAAGCGGCTGGGCCAAGCTCTCTCTCCACATCGATCTTCCCATTCTCATCTGCACAAGGTGCCCTTGATTGCTGTACTATGCTGTAAGGTCCAGTCGTCAGTAAATTCACTCGTCAGTCACATCAACGTCACGATAGGCTTCTAGAGGTCGATAGAGAATTGCTGGGACCTGATCCTTGGGCATCTAGATACCTTTTACCAATACTAGTAGATTCAAGCTTTACGAATGAGGAAGTCGGAGGTTGTTCTGAGGACTCGGAAATTGCAATCACAGGTCTCATGCCTCACACCACAGGATCATACATGCAGACCCAGCAAGGCCAAAGAAATTTGATTGGTTCGGTCGTGCATTAAACAGGTTGTAGTGACAAGTTTGCGGCCCCAGGTCCTGTGGGTACGAACCATTTGCGGCACCCATGCCTCAGGCTACCAGGCTTTATCTCTACCAATAGGGAGCTGTTCCGAGCTGTGGGATGGCTACAGCCTTGTTTGGGCTTGGCGATTTGTTGGGAGAAAGGTAGTGATCCTTCAACACCGTCAGTAGAATGCACCCGCGAACCATTTCTCCAGTTGGAATGCCGCCCTACAGGGTTGTCAAGGGTAGATCTTGAACTACTACAGATCCTGACACTGTAGAGATACGTGCGCGTTCTTCTAGGTCTCTGGCCTGAATCACAGCCCTATTGTGAAGAGCGTGTCGTTGACGCTCTAAATCAGCCCGGGGCTCCTCACGGCCGAGAAAAAGTAGTATAGTTGGTACAGCCTTGCATTTGAACACAAGGACACACTTCAAGGGTAGGTGGATCCGGCTGTGTGTGGGAAGGCCAACAGACCATTGTACTGCACCCGGCGCTCTTAGTCCACGGACGAGTCAGTACACATCATGCGAAAATTGAAACGGACCTGGGAGACGATTTGGAGTGGAGTGGCTCCATATTACGTCTATGAAGTCAAGACACCACTTCAAGGAGAACTTTTCCCAGAAAAGTCGAGACACGTCCTTGGGTAAAAGTTTTTTTTATGGCGATGCCAATAGAAGAGTCAAGGAATCCTTCGAACCTTCGAGATCTGCCCAAACAAAATAGCGCCGAAAACGATTGAGTTTCAGGCGCGAAATTTTCCTCTTTTTTTTTTGAGACACAGTGAGTGACGGATGGACCACAAAAAAAAAAGGACATCTGGAGAACATGACTGGCTCAAAGAAGTGAGGACTCAGAGCGCCAGACTGGCCGACAGCTGTAGGCACAGCCGGAAGGCCACGTGACTGCAGCAGCCTCGCTGGCTCCGAATTCGCGGGCCGGTCCCCATGATCGCATACGGATCATAACTTATCCAACTCGTCGTTCGTTGCGTAGCAGCACTTTGGCAGAAGCTTAGAATACATGTTACACCGTACAACAAATTCTGTCTGCTACATATGTCGTGAATATATGAAGCCTTAAACTGCAACCCTATCCTGAGTCCACGTATGATGCTTGTCTCAGTCGATGCTCAGACCCACGCACGCTGGCGCTTGCCTTGGGCACAGTAACTACTACAACCACTAATTCTAACGTCAGCGCGAACCGGGAACCAGCTGGGTCAAGGGATCAGGGGACAGTGGATCGTTTTATCTCGCTACAATCCCACCCGTGAACGTAGCGTGAAGAGCATCTCTTCCGTCATTTCGTCCCTTTCCACTACATCGGCGGCCGTCACGAAGAGACTCCCATGCTCGGCTTCGTGGATACCTGCTGCTCTGTTTCTAAGACCGATGAAGGGGCCGCGAGCATAGCTACGGTTGCCAGTAACTGTGACACCGCAAAAGGCGAGTGCTTGATCATCAGAAGTACAGTATAAGCACTTGCCAGTATCGCAGCAACCCGGTCCCCTATTACATGCTTAGGTCAGGCAAATGACCAGGGAAACTAAAGCCCATATAAGATGCCTCGCCCGTGCAGATGGTGTACCGTGTGCCACGCGGCCCAGCGACACGTTTCCGCGCTGTGACCGTGAGGTCTCTTCGGCCTGAATGAAGCCACGTGCAGCAACGTGTTAGTTCTATGTCCGTACACTGGGCATTCGCCGTTCGAGAATAGCTGGCGCCGGCCTTTATCTGTGGTCAACCTCTGTTGACATTGAAGTGCAGAAACGCTCATAATGGATCGGATGGTGTGACGCATTGAGCAGCGCAGCCTTCATTAGAGAAGAAGCGGGCTCTTCCGAGCCCCTCTGTAGCCTATGTAGTGTTCCATAATGCCGCGCCTGATCGGTGGAAGTGTTGGCTGGTTTAGGTGGCACACTACTATCACATGTAGGCTTGTGAAATAAAGTTCCCCTCAACAACAGGCGCAAATGAAGGTGAATGATGAATGGCCTTATCGTGCGCCACCTGACAGATGCATGTATGAGTCCCAAATATACGCGTCGTCCTGTATGAGCGGCGGAGGGCACTTAACCTGCAAGTATGCAGGATATCCGGCCCGTAATTTGACTGGGATGCGGTGAGCCGTGTACATAGAAGCGGTAGTCAAATATGAGTCCAAGCGTCCGGAGCAGAGGAATGCACATTGTGTCGGAGACTTTGTAGCACAGGAAAGCAGGTAAAACCCACGATGAGCTAACTGGTTCGGTCGAATAGCGAAAAGGCCGTAGAAACAAATTTGCAGTTACCAAAGTCCGAAAACTCGGGTCCTGCAGGTGTGAATGTTAGCCTCATCGCCTCCTCGCTGTCTGTGGCATCCATGTCTCGGGCTGCCAATCTCTATCTTTACCAACAGGGGGCAGTTCCGAGTCGTGGGATGGCCGCGGTGCTTGTTTGGACTTTTCGATTTGTTGGGAAAAAGGCAGTGACCCTTCGAGACAGTCATCAGAATGCGCCCGCGAAGCCATTTCTCCCGTCTGAATGCCTTGTGAGGTTGTCGAGGACGGATTTTCAACTACTACGGCTTCTGAGGCCGCAGAAATACGTGCGCGTTCTTCCTGGTCTCTGGCCTGAATCACAGCCACATTGTGTAGAACGCGTCGTTGACGTTCTAAATCAGCCCGAAGCTCCTAACGGCCAAACAAAAGTAGTATAGTTGGTACAGCCTTGCATTTGAACACAAGGACACACCTCAAGAGTAGGTGGATCCGGCCGTGTGTGGGAGAGCCAAGAGACCCATTGTACTGCACCCGACGCTCTCAGTCCACGGACGAGTCAGTACAGTTACGCAAAATTTGACACGGACCTGGGAGACGTCTTGCACTGCCCACGTAGTCCCACATATCATCGTATACCTTATACTGAATTCTGCGACGCGTTCGGAGTGGCTCTACATGTCGATGTGGAGTCAAGGTTCCACTTCTCGGAGAGCACTGCCTAGAGGGTCGAGACACACCGTCTGTCAGACTAGGATATTCATAGAATCTATTTCCTTGGGTAAAATTTTATGGCGATAGCGGTGGAAGAGAAGGAATCCCTCGAACCTTCGAGATCTGTCCCAACGAAAAAGCGCTGAAGTAATTGAGTATCAAGCAGGAAAAATAAAAATTTTGAGACGCACCGGGCGATAGATGGTCCGCCAAAATGTTCGCAGAAAGGACATCCGGAGTCGAGAAGACAACTGGCTCAAAGAAACTGAGAGTGAGTCACTGAGTCTGACCTGAGTGAAGCCCCGACTCGGAGGCTTTGGCCGACAACTCCGAGGCCGACATAGCCACAACCCAGAGACCACGTGACCGCGGCTGGCTAACTTAAACGCGGTTCTGAGTTCCGGCATGATCGTACCCGGGAAAAGCGGACAACTTCCCTGTCCGCGGTGCTCCTACTGTACTGTACTTTGCACGTGGCGGTCTGCTATGATTTTTCCGGGAGGCGCCCACCGGCGGCCTTGTCTATGCCAAGTTGATGATCTGCCCCACGCGCGTCCGGGTCGTTCTCACACGATGCCGTTCAAGTTGTACGCGCACTTGTCAGAGCCGGATCCTGAGTTTTGCTGCCCATCTAGAACAGCATCTGCACACACATCTGTCACTGCCGGGTGTATTACCGGAGCAGCTCAAAATGTTGATCGCGGCTATCGAAAAAGGACGTCTTCGCCCTGGTCAGCTGGCCCTCTAGACTCTTGTAGTCGTAGAACAAACTAGAACTGTAGATGCCAAATATCGAGTACAGGACTCCAGGGTTCCTGTGGAAGTGGCTGAGACTCGGATTACCGCTCACGTTGTAATCCCAGGTACAGAGGATGACAGCGGGACCTCTTGCTTTTCTGGACATATGAAGGAACTTGGTCTCAGGCACGAAGGCTGTTCGTTTACTAGCCCCGGCAGGTTGGTCCCTTTGGGATCGGCAGGTGTAATTACGAGAACATCGATCAAGATGATTACTGTACTTACTTTACGCGAAGTATTTCTACGGACCTTGTCGACTGCCGGCAGTTTGGTATCAAATGCTGTTCTCGTCATTTGACTGCGCAGCTAGTAGGATCGTACAGGTTATCTGTTCTTGGGTCACCTGAACGACAGCTTTGCAGCTCTGAAATGGGCAATCTTCGGTCCTCTCTTGGGGCTGTCCATGCACTCCACGTCGAATGAGGGTTCGATAGGCTATTGCAAATCCTGCTTCATATCCCTCAAGAGAGGGTTTATCCCCCGGAGGGGGGTGTTCAGCTGAGGCAACTATCGCAGCGGGCCTCGCCATTCGTGCTGGACGACCATATCTTCTGCGATACGCCCATCGCTTGACAATACCTGCACCGTCCACCTTTGCTGTATATCTATGTATATTTGCACTGCACACACCACGGCTGTCAAATTCAACACACATCAACAACGGAACCAGTTTCCCAGACCAGCTACATTCGATGGAACAAACAGGAGGCACCAGGGCTCGCCAAGTAATTGATGATTTGGGCCTTTAGTGGGGTTCTCTCACGTCTTAGTGCCTGGGGATTCTAACCCTTTCTTGCCAGGGATCATCGAAGAATCCTCCACAGACCTGGAGGTGTTGCCCGCTCTGGCGCCTGCCTTCGCATGACCACCTTACGCCCACATTCGTTCAGGCCTACGAACTGGATCCTGTTCCCTTGCTTCACGGTTACCTTTTTCAGGTGGCAGTGTGAAAGACAGACGTGAAAGTGGATGTATAGCATCATTTTTTAGTAGATGCCTCTTTGCCGAGCCTTTGAGGGGCTAACGAGTTTCTATTCCCCGTCACCCCGTCTCTTATTACCTTCGACCCGCGTTTCTGCTCTCGCCCTCTCGCCTCTCCCTCTGGTGCCTTCTCCGCCCCGGATTGCGCTGGCTGCTCAACGAATGGGAGGGTCCATCTTACCCACTATGCTAGGATCCCCCAAGTCCCTTACTGGGCCGAACGAGCCCGAAGAAGTCCGTGACGGAGCCGTAGTGTAAAGGTTCTAGTTGTTCATATAGATAGCAGTGCAGGTTCAACACAAATCGCCTGCTTGTTCCATAGGGCGGGCTGGTGGCAAACGAGGGTTGCAGATTGACGCTATCTTTCAGATGCAGATTACGTGCTTATATAGGAGCCGACTGGGCTCGGAGCATTGAAACACAGTCGTACTGTACATCCGAAAGCCTCAGAAATCGCCACCTAGCGCATCTTCTTCGTCTATTTCTCCTTCTTGGATCCCCTTTGCCAACTCTTTCTCCCGCTCCCGAGCACCTTCGGCATCCACGATATCCTTCCTATGTGCATTAAGCGGATAGCGCATTGCCTACGCGGGGTGAATTTCCACTCGGCACGTGAGCCACCTAGGCAACGCACCTTGACGCTCTGATTATGCAGCTCCAAGCAGTACCCAATGCGACGCGAGAACATCTCGCTAACTTCAGGTCCATATCCCGTCTTCTGCCCACCGCATTCCATCCAGCCCTTCTCATGCACGATACGACCCTCGATGACACCATCGCGAATTGCCTTTCCGACTATGTACTCGGCATCCTCTTCGGAGTCCAGATGTAATTTGACGCATATGTCGCGCAGGGAAATGCGTGAGTAGGAAAGCGAGAGACGGCGGATACCAGTCTTGATCACGTTCTGTCGGAGGCGTGCGACAAGCGTATAGGTCCTATCTGCCTCGAAGCCAGAGGCGTGTGTCGAGAGTGTAGACTGGAACTGCGAAAGGGAGCCGGTGCGGACCGCTACAGGGTGTCAGAGGGAGAGGTATGCTTTGAGGAACGGTTAGCTCGCCTTTCACGATGTCAAAGTATCCACGCAGTGCCTTTTCCAGCACAGGATGCCGGAACAGGCTGCGTTCGGGAATATCACCCATGAGAAGCTCTACCACCACAAACAATTTATGTACGGCCTGGTAGAATCCGGGTGCAAGTTTGGGTGCCGGCGCGCGACGGATTGCCTGTTGCAGGTTGGTGTGCGCCGCGGTGTAGTCGAGCTGCACGGTCTTGATGCGGCCAAGGTAGTAGTGATAGCGGGCGTACTGAGAGTTAGGGGCGGAAGAGGGGAAATTTGTTTTTGAGATGAGCTTGTCGGCTTGATCGTAGAGACTGTAATGGAGATAACTACGGAGAAGACGATTGATGAGAGAAGCTTGGGTTTCATCATCGTGACGAAGAGAAGCAGTTCGCTGAGCTGCAAGGAAAAGGCTATATGAAAGAACAAACATCAGTGAGTAGGAGATGGACGCAGAGAGATAAAAGTCCGCACGGCCGTGCATCGGAGAGTTCTCCACCAAGCTCGTACGCCCGCTCAAGGGCGAACCAGACCCTTGCAGCGATCGGATCTAAGCTTCTACGGTTCAAAGACTGTATTTTCTGTACGGTTTCATTGGCAAGGTCGATGGCGTCAGAGTAGGTACTCGGAGAGGTAAGGAAGTGGTGCAGGATGAGAAGGCGGAAATAGATCTCAGTTTCAGGTACAGTCTCCGATGGTGGCTTAGGCGAAGGAGAAGAATCAACCTCCATGGACTCGTCTTGAGCAGGTGCAGCAGGAAGCCATGAGAGCAGTGAAGCCCTGACCGGAGAATCTGCTAAAGATGAGAATAGAATTCCCAAAGCAAAGCACATACACACCTTGAGGATAAACTTCAGACACGGCATCACACAGCGCCTTGTCATCTAGGCGTTTCCGGAGTGCAGTTAGCGAGCGCAATACTCGGATGGTAAACCGGGGTTCGAGGGTGGACACCGCTCTCTCGATGAGAGTGACATTAGATTTTATTTCCGAGACGGGTGATAGAGGCGGAGTTGCGACTTCATCTTTGGCATCGCCTTTGCTTTTCGCGTCCTTCATCTCGACGTCGGCCATGGCGAGTGTATGAAATGAGACAGTCGCTACTGAAGAGAGGGCAGCAGCGAGCGTGGTACGCGTCAACCCACGACGCGTCACTCTTCGGGTTAAGTTGTCAGGAATATAGAGCAAACCTTTGACGGGTATAACATTGACTCGGTAGCTCAGTGGTAGAGCATACGATTGCAGATCGTGCGGTCCCGTGTTCGAACCACGGTCGGGTCTTTATTTTTGCATATTTTTATCGGTCTCGTGACTCATGTGACCCTATCACAGGCGAGATCTGTGTACGTGGCTACAAGTCGCTCAACAGCACCATCAGACGACATGGGCTTCCAATCTGTCTTTTCGGTCCTAATTTGTCTAATTGCAGCTGCACATGCTAGTCAACTCACTCTTCAGTCACCCCGTTTGACTGTCCTTGGACCTGACGGGAGTCAGCTGCGTTCCGAATCGTATGTGACACATCCCTTCGCTCATACTGAAAAGCATTTAACCAACTGAATAGAATGTCCCTCACAAAACGTCTTGGTTCTGTCACCTTGGGCGCAAGTGATACCCTGAAGCTCACCTTCCAAGTTGCGGACCAGGCAACTGACAAGGGCGTCCAGCCACACCAGACCTTCCTGCGTTTCTTCGACGCGACAACGGGCGAGGAGGGTATCCAGCCCGTCAAAGTCACGCCTTCCGGCAAGGCAAAATTCGAATTGGTGTGCACCGTTTCCCAATATTCCACAACCTCAACTAACTCATAATGGTTGTTCCTTCCAAAAAAAAAAAAAAAAAACACGTCAGAACATGGCCAAACCCCCGAGCTCTCTTCCGCCTTCCGGCGCCGCGCCACTCCACGTCTCCCTTCTCCTCGGCTCCTTCGTACACAGTCCCGCAGCATTCGACCTCTTCGACCTCCACATCCCGCCATCCGCGCCTGCGCCGGTGCACCCAGAAGAGTCCCTCTACCACCCGCGCCCTGAGCTAGCCCATACCTTCCGCCCGGAGCCGAGATCACCCCTTCGCCCCATCTCTGCGCTCTTCGCCGTGCTCGTCCTCGCCCCATGGGTTGTTCTCTTTTCACTGGTACGTGTGGCACCTTTCCCTCTTCGTGCAGCTCGGCCCGTATACGTTGCTGACGATACTCTCTGTCTTGTGCTCGTAGTGGGGTGCCGTGCGCCCGCGCGTACCGCACCTCTTCTCGCCTAGCATCCTCTCTTTCGTGCTTTCACTCGCTCTCATCGAGGGCCTCCTGTTTTGGTATTGGATCGAGCTTCGTCTTGGGCAAATCCTTTTGTATGGCGCGGGGGCTGCCGCACTCACCCTCCTCACGGGTAAGCAGGCCCTGGCAGGTATCGCTGCACGCAGGACTAGTAGCAGATAGTTATGTTGCTGGAATTCAAAATCGCACGCCATTTACTGCACAATAATGTCCGTCCAACAATGTGACCGATTAGCGACTATACAGGTTCATGTACAGGCGCCTAGTCTGAGGATATCTGGTAGTGAAGTGCTTTGTAATCGACACGGATCCCAGACAGCCCTGCTCAGCGGCGAGTTTGCAAGTCCAGGCTATCGAATGTCTTCTACGAGCTTTATTACTCGATCCTTAGGGCAAACTTGTGGAGGTCGACTTGCCCAACTGAAGACATTTCCGTTGTTGACGGGCGCAGCTGGCCACTTCCATAGGTGGAGGGGCGAGCAAAGAACAAGCTTCTGTGGTGAGGATACCTGGGAATAATGAACTCCGACCTTCAAATTGAGCGCGCAAGGCCCTTACACTCATCGGGGCTGGTGCACCTAGCGACAAGGTAGTCAAGTGCGGGAGCACACGGATACTTCAGTACTTCTGCGAACCAGAAGCTCTGAGCTTCGTCATCAGCGCAGCGAAGATATCGAAAACAGTCGAAGCACTCTTAACCCATAGCTCTAATAACTCTCTCATACCCCATACATTTTTCCAGCTACCAGCTTGGTTTGCGGCGGGGAATTTCGGTAAATAACCCATACATCCCTGATCTCTCATAACCCATACCGTCCGTGACCCAAAACCCATACTTTTACTATGACATTGTGATCTGAACCTGACTGTTGATACGTCAAACTACTAAATAAACATTTTTTTTCACTAATTTCGTGCAAATCATGGTCTCAAAGCCACTTGAGGTCCTCAGAAAAGGGCAGCTGAAAGTCCTCAAAAACCGAGTCGGGACAAAGGAAACGCTTCAGGCCCAGCTGGCAGAGAAGATGTCAATTTCATCACAAGAGTCACAAGACGAGCGATGGCTTGACCACGAAGCCAGTTTAGTGGACGAGCGGCAGGTCAGAGAGGCTCTGGAGAATGCCTCGGACTATGAGAGGGCCTTCGAGAAACTGGATAGTGACTAAAAGGGTGTTGTGAGGAAGTTATGTGAGGCTGCAAGTAATCCCAGCAAGGTGGTAGGGAGAAAACGAAAATGTGTGTCCAATATCTCCGAAGTGTATGGCTGACTGAGGAGAGTGCGACACTGGCCCAGCGCATCGAAATCTTAATATGTTGAATGTCTTGATGATCCACTCGCACACAAGCCCGAGACCAAGTTGGTCTCATCCAGACACCATGCATCGGAGAGGTCCTAGTCATTGATCCCTACCCGTGTCACTGATCACTTTAATTGCACATAATTTGTACAGTCTTAGGAACACGTCGAGTATTCCAAACATATAGTACGAGATTTTTTGGCCTATTTTTAGTAACATCCCCAAAACCCATACTCTCCCATAACCCATACCCTGGAATAAATGCATGGTTTGGGAAAAAGTAGCACGGAACGCTACTCTCCGTACGTGGCAGTGGCCATACCTAACTGTGGCTGGGGTGTTGGACCTTTGTCTAAAGCGTGTCGTTGAAGTAGTCTTATCGAACTGTTATGGGGAAATGATTTGGGATGGGCCAGGTAGGCTCATTGTCAGTCTCATCATATACTAGAGAGATGGAGACTAGCACGCAACAGTTTCACGATAGGTACCACACCAACGATTATAGCGCCGCATCAATTTACGCGGGTCCAGAGCTTCCAACGCTTCGGAGGGACCGTATCGCGACCAAACGCGCAGGCCTGTAGCAATATTAGTCGATAAGCTCGATGTGCTTACCGAGTACACATCGGCGAATATGCGCTATAGCTGTCATGAAATATTCTGACAGTGTCTGCGTGGGGGACAGTCCTTGGTCATACCAAGTTGTATGGGGCTAGAATTCTGTACCTGGTCGGCCTGGCAGTGATAGACATAGAAACGAGAGCGGAGACGAGAGCGTGGATTCATATTGGAGAGAAGGCTATACAATGAGGGCGGAAAACACTGACAAGCCAGCACAACTTCGATTCCAGTCCCTCCCGCTAGCTTCCTGAGATATCTTTCTGCAGG
Organism: Lactifluus subvellereus; assembly: GCA_022496195.1. Lineage (NCBI taxonomy): Eukaryota > Fungi > Basidiomycota > Agaricomycetes > Russulales > Russulaceae > Lactifluus > Lactifluus subvellereus. Next base: position 87,808 of record WTXC01000037.1, on the reverse strand, counting down.
ATGAATTACGGGCCAACGATTGTCAGGGGTCAACTCATTTGTTCGTCTCTGCTTGACCCACTTTTCTGTCGTCAAAGAGGAGCCGTCAGCTGTGAGCACCATGAGCATGAGGTCATAGATACTGTAGTATACGAATCACCGTAATTGCAAGGGTAGATGGCACATCAACCATTATCTTCACGATTATGTCTACATGACGGAAATACTCGTGAAGATAATGGTCAAAGGACACTGAGGTGCAACTTCAGGAAACTGTTGTACACTCAAGATGTCGATGGATGTTGTGAGTCATCCCCGTTATCCGTAGTCCTGAGAGTTACGGGTTGAATTTGAAAGTAATCATGTGACATTGTTCGGATCGGATTGCAGTCATGGCAACATGTATCGATCCAGGGCCGGTAAGGTCACCATGATGCTGTACTTAAATTCGGTTCACTTATAGTTGTTCGCTAGTGCTTCAATTTGCACGCATAACCTAACTGACCCCAAAGATTGATGCCGGAGCTAATGGAAGCAAATAGGAACATCAAGCAAACCCGTTGCAACTGTTGGCCCGCCCCACACCTCGTGCTACAACTTGAAAACCTGAACTTATGCTTCACTCGGGTGATAGGTAAAAGTCAACAAGGATAAACTAGTATGGACATGCAACTCGGAGTCGCCGGTGTCAGATGATGTTTCAGATCCATGTCAGTCACCTCATTGGGAGCCGCGAGCAAGCGGGCTTACGGCTGGTATTGGTCCAGGGCGTAACACAAACCGATCAGTCGTTGATGGGACGAGTCAGCCGCTGCCATAGGTGGCCTTGGCCGGCGGCGCCAAGAATGGATGTGCTTCAGTGTTGAAGACGACTTGAAAAAGCGTTAAGCCATAATCCCGTCGAACCTTGGAAAAGATGAGACTCACAGTCATCAAGGCTGATATGGTTCGGATCATCAAAGGTGAGATATCTACAAGCACAGGTCATGTTAGGTTCTGTCAGACCGACATTGAGCGATGAGGATATTACTCACAGGTACTTCAAGACCTCTGCAAACCAGAAACTCTCCGTCTCATCGTCCTTTGCAGTCAAAGGATTGTTCACGTCAGAGATTCCAGCAAAGCCCGTGGGCGTCCATAGATAGTCGTTGAAGCTAGCGACCGCACGGCGCGCACGCTCCAGGTAGACCTCCTCACCTGTCACGCGCCACGCATAGAAGTTGCTCTCGAGCACTTCAGGACGTTGGATGTAGCCCGGGACAAGGATGTAGTAACCATGCTCTTCGTAGAAAGCTAGCTGTTCGCTCGAGGGACCGCTATTTCCGGTAAAGCTACCGTCCGTCGAAATATATGCAAATGCCTCTGGGCCGATGCCGGTCCTGATACAAGCTCTGTGAGGATGTCCCTGCAAGATGATAGAAATACGTACATGTCACCCGCGTACGTGTTCCAGCAACCTTCGTTCAACTGCAAGGCAATGTCGATGATGGTTTGGTTGTTTGTCAGTTTGCCACCTGGTCAATTTGTCTCAGCCCGAGTCTTGCAAATGGAATATCACCAGGATGTTCGGATAATTACCGAGCAGCCAATTCCCAGCATGGAAGCAGGCAAGATGTGACCCCACATGACGGATGCGTCCCTGACTGTCCAAGTCCGCTAGGTAGACGTAATTCCCTACGGTCGAATTCTTCCCAGTTGTGAGCAGCAGTGTATAACCGTGTATAGCTATAGTTCAACAGACCTTCATCAAAGTTTTGATAGAGGAATCAACTGCAGTTAACCAGGAATCCGCGAAAGTGTTGTCGTCCGTGTTTGACAGTCGTGCGTACTTGATGAGATATTCAAAATAGCTATCCGAACCCCCTCCCCAAGTCTGAGGGCAAACTTGAGCCAGAGATTTCTCCCGAGTCCAATCGACATACCACGTATTGGTCAGTGGGAAGACCAGTGGTAGGGTCTATTCCTTGCCCAGGAAGGCCTACGCATAGGTAAGCCCAAACAGACGCAACGAAATGTTTGGGGTGTCCCCACCTGGAAGCGGCATGGGCTGAAAAAAACACGTCAGATGAGAAGGTGCACCCTGAGAGTGACTGTACTAACATTACGTGCTATCTTGAGTGCAGCTCCCTCCGCTAACTTTCTGTAAGTGTCGTTGCCGGTGTGCTCGCTCAGGCGGGACCACTCCAGGGTAAGCTATGAGGACATTAGAGTGCTGAAGCCACCCCGCGCGATCAATATTGCGGCTCACAGTCCCACCCACGGCAATACCCGACTGTATGAAATGAAGTCAGATCGTGCTATGTCCATAGATATCGTGGAGCACAGACCGTTGCAATGACAGGCTTGTTAGCGCTGAAATCCATAGTTCCGAACGGGATGACGTTGCCCTGGAATGTCTTCAGTGTTACTGTGACCACAATCAGCGCTTTCGAATCGACTTACTGGAGACCACGCAAGCGAAAGGCGGTCAGCAAGTTGCCGTGCCTTCTCGATCAAGATGAAGTGTTGCTTCCCGCTGAGCTCGTAGGCGCTGATGAGCCCTCCAAGGTAACGGATGGTGCTCTCAAAGACGCTGCGACATGTCATCAGTACCAAGCGTCCTTGAATTGATGCTGTCCGCGAGTTACCTAACATTGTCGAGAGTTTTCGACTTCGTGAAATCGAGGTTTGGTATGAAATTGAGAGCTTCATCGAAGAAGTCCTAGGTAATTCATAAAGTTTATCATCACATGCCGGAAAAAAAAAAAGTAGTTATCATACTGTCAGATTCATGATATACTGAGGTCACCATGTGAGCTCGGAGATATAACCAGGTACAACAAGACGCACTATGGTGGACATCGCGTCTATGATGGTGGCACCCCATCCATTCCGAGGATCTAAGGACTGTTGGGTCGATGGCGCCACCTCGTCATGGCCCCAAGCATATTGCCTATGCCGAAGCATCACAAATTTGACCCCGAAAACGATGCAGTGGGTGTACCCTGAGCGCACCTGTACGAGTTGTAGCTCTCATTGAAGATCTTGACAACTGATGCACGATCTGCGGCCGCGGAAGATGGGACAGTGAGACCAGGAAGTTGGACACGGCCTGCGTGAGAGACAGTAAGGACAGAAGCTAAACCAATAGCGATCACTTTCAAGTAGGCTGGCCGCATGACAAGAGACCTGCTTGCAGTTGGTAAGAGGATATCCCAAAAGGGGATAATGGTGCACTGTCGAGCCACTTTATAGTCAGTAAGTGTCATAAAAGCTAGACCATACTAGGTGGACTCGGAGCGAAGCGCAAAATCCCTTACGTACAGTATTATGCTCACCGAAGCGAACGAACCCTTGACCCAAGATCGTGCGATGTGATACGCGCTAGGGCTCCTCGGGTGCTTCCTTCTTTGAATCTTTGATCGCCGTAGCCTGCATTAACCGCTTACATGGTCTGCTACAGTCTCCAGGTGAAGCTTAAATCATCACTGAGATCCAACGCTACGTCTTTCGCCCACACAAGATGCGAAGTCAATCCTAGACAGCAATAATAGTCACACTTATGGCCCGTTTATCTGTTTGAACATTCCTACTCACGTTTCTCACGCGCTGTCACAACGGACATTTTACCATGTGATCCAATTCATTTCTGAAAGTCTGACCGATCAGATTTTCAGGATTTTGCCGACTGAATCGGATCACATTGAGTGTGTGACGTTAAAGAAGCACAAATAAATACGTAAGGGCGTCAACTGAGATATACGGTCTGGAACTAAACTCGATCTTCGCCGCATTGCGTTGTCCAAGCACGGTCCTTGCCACATACTGTACTGTACTGTACAGTACTATACATCACTAACCTGCGAATTAATCTTGATATCATCCGTGTGTCACGGGGATCATTGAGTAAAACCACATACTTTAACTCCGCAATTGACAGCCTGCATGGCTGGCCAGTCAGTTTGCCGTGTTATCTACGGGCCAATGCAGTACTACCCAACGTGGCACGTCTGACTGGGCTTGCTCTCCATCTGCAGCTGCGCGAGCGTCTCGAAAGAAATCTTCGTCACACATGGGAAAAATCTTGTGCCTGTGAGAACACAAACTTGGTTCACCACGAGTTCACGGGAGAAAGAGACTCGAGGCACACTTTTCTTTTGCATGGGACACCAGGCCATTGAATGCAAATCGTCTTTCCACATGGTCACCAGTGTTCCGCAACGGCTGCGCTGTCTCTGGATTGACGTTTCTGTGTTGGCAGTGGCGACATCCAAATGTTTTCGACTGCCTCATCTCCTCCGCCTTGTTAGTGCGAGAGGTGTACGACGCGAAGGAACCCGCATCATACGGATGCTCGGCCCACAAGGCATGGGCCTCGGCCATAGAAACCAACGCAACCTGCATCGAGTCATGGCGATGGCAATGCCCAGCCTAGACACGGACAAATAAGTAGGAGGTGATGTTAAGTGCAAAATGACAAATACTAGGCGCTGGAAGTCCATCACAATTGGGGAATCGCATGACTTGCACAGAAATCTTGCACCGATAAGCCCGATGTTAACCTTTGTCTCTCGGTGTTCTGCCCTGAGCCCAGCCAGGGCAAGAGCTTGAGAAAGCACATCTATAGCCTGTGGATGAGGGAGATTAGCCTTGGATGGCCCGCGACATTTAGTCCAAATGTGCACCTTCTGATCAGGGACAAAGTGGTCAGCCTTCCACTTCCACTTCGCAACAGCCTTCTTAGGATGTCCTGCACACTGGTGCGCACACGCCCCGCGAAAGTCTAGTGATTCTATGGTGGCATATTTCGGCGTTTTGCGGCAAAGAATGCAGATAAAACGGGCTGTGACCCGCTCTGCTGGATGAAGAACCCTCGTCGACGCGCATTTCCAATTCGGTTGACCTATCATTGCGTCAAACGCTCCCAGTGCGGTGTCGGTCCATTTTTTGAGGTCGTTATTGATCATGCCACCTATCAGTTTGGAATGTTTTAATTCGAACTCCAGAGCCCGCGGAGTTTTAGCCTGCTTGGCCGTGGGAGAACGGGTCGTATCGTATAGAAATGGTGAGGCATCCTCTCGGTCCTGTAGCGCTTTAATAATAGGGAACCCTCGAAACTCGGCCAAAATGGGAACGACAAGGTGGTTCTTTCCTTCTACGAGGCGATCACGGTGGCGGGCAATATCTGCCCGTCGAATTTGCTGGGCGTGAGTCTTTTGTCTTCGTTCCTTGTTCTCCACTTGTGAGAGGATCTCGGCATCAATTTTTGTAAGGAGCAAGTGCACATCTTTACTTCCGTTACAACATTTTCGGTTGAAGTAAAGTCAGGGCATACCACTCTTCGAGATTGTCTCGAGGCATGTGTTACGACTCCGGTGTAATGAACGGTACGTAGGATTGTCCAGAAGGTCTTGGAGGTTCCAACCTACTTCCACTGCTAGCTCTCGAGTACTGTGCACAAGAGCGACTTCACTGGAGAAGATTTCCCATGGAAGCGCAACACTCACAAAGCGATATTTGACTTTTTCGTCATTCGATATCTACGACGCCACTGGTCACTCCACCGATAAAGGACCTTTGCATGCTGCCCAATCCAGTCAACGGAAATCGCGCTGTATGAATACGGGAGCACGAACCTCGAGTACTTGACGCTGGCGACGGATATCGGTCCTGAAAAGCTGATGTACAACGTTAGAGTGGGGATTACAGTTGTTACTAGCAGAGGATTTACTTGTAGGTAATCATCCTGAGATTGACCCCGGGCAATTATTTGGTTGTATTCCTCTGTGGTTTTTATCAGGTCACTCCGAAGACCTGGCCATATCAGTTGTTCAGTTCAACGAGTTAGGGAGAAACTCTATCACAGGACTCCAGCAGACCCACAGTAAAGATAAGAGGAACCTGGAGACTAGAATAAGTACGGTCAAGAGTGAGCGGCTACACACCCACCAGGAAGTGGAGTGACAGGTATGTCTAAGTATCTCAGCCTCTTACGGAGAAAGTGCGATTTAGTCTCAGGGTCGGCCGGGCGTGCATGACCTAGTGCCATATGGTCCCTTGCCGCCAGTTGATGTCAGAGGGGTAGCAGCTGATAAAGAATATCTTGACACACTCAAAGAGCTTTTTGTGGCAATCGTGCTACCAAAGCCTAAGCAAAGCACCATATAAGAAAGGTGGAATGCACACCTTTCCGCATATCCGAACTCTGGCGACAAAGGAGTAAAACATCCGTTTTGTCGAGACGCCACAAATCTGGTCGAGCTATAAGTATAACGACTGAATTGACGAGCAAACATAACGCACATAACAGGTTCCCGCGTCGAAAATGAACGCTGCGTATGCAGATTCGCTCCAGCCTGGCAGTGGGGGAGGAAGACCAGGGACGATGCAATGACGGCGAGCACGACGCCATATCATCCTGTTAGAGGGATTGAGAAGGGTTGCGCGGAGATGCTTGTTACAGCGTGCAACTGAGAGGACGTCTTGGGGAGAGTTCACGTATGAGAGGATTTCAGCAAGGATCTCAAGAGGGATGAGATCCAGACGCGACAACACTGGACCCGTGGGCTCTCCTTTTCGCACTATTTCGTGCAGGTCGAGCTTCTGTCGTTTTTCAGGCGGGCTAGCGTCTTCGTTCACTAACATGTTGACTCAGGAGTTGAGCGTGTGGATGTATCAGGTACACAGGTTACGCGCCGCTTTGACTACCCAGCTGGCAACTAATACCAACAGGCAGTGGCAGGTGGTAGCGGGCGAGCGACGAACACCGGTCCGAGTCAGCCGCCACCCGAAGGATACGGGGTCCTTCGCGGGATTCACAACTCTGATACAGTACAGTATCGAACGAGTGTCTCCGGCCACTGGGGCATGGGATCCCCTACGGAATAGATTGCTCGAATAATTGTGGCGACAGACGTGCGCCGGTATGAAAATGAATCCCAGACCGAGAGAACCACACCAAGGCGACTCAATAAATTAGACATCGAAACCCGATGTCAGTAGGAGTTAGCGAATTATTTCCTCCCTGGTGCCACACAAAATCTTGGGTCGATCACTATGGGAATGATATAATATATTTCGTAACTGATAACGTCCGTCTACAAACAAGATCAGAGCTCGTCATGAATACTCCCCGGAGGGGGGGTTTCGCCCATCCGTGAAGTCGTAGTGGCTGCGAAAAGGCTCGAACCGACTGCACTTGGATCAGGGGATATGTGCGGCAAGGTGTCGCCGTTCTGCCCGTCTGGCGTGCTGGCAGACAGAGCGTTCCATTCCGATCCTACTGCATGAGCGACTTGAGACGCTAGGGCAGTGGTTGTAGACGCGACAACAGATGAGGCAACTGCTGTTACACTTTGCACGGTTGTGATCCCCTTCTCCATCGCGTCTTCTTTTACACGGAGTTGTGAGTCGCCCCGGTCCATGGAAGGTAAAAAGCGCGTCCACCAGAATGCGATGCGCAGCCCGCGGTCAAGTATGCGCTGCTTCAAAATGAAAAGCACGACAAGCATGAAGAACGCCAGTGCGGCGAATATAAGTATTCGGTCTAGCCAATCTGCCTTCTTGAGCGCGGTGACAAGCTGCTTCGAAGCGCCAAGTAGGCCCGTAAGCACGTCATGGGTTGATGATGTGGCGTTGAGTGAAGCCGTAGAAGCCTCTGGAAGTACGGCTTAGACGGCTCGTTCGAGTCAGACTGGGAGATTCACTAACCAAGCATCTGTGTAGATAAGACGGACTGCTCCAGTTCACTCTGCATTAGCGCCATTGTCCTCCTGAGGGCATCCGTGACATCTGCTTGAGCTTTCATTACGGCGTCCTCTCTGCGAACGAATGAGAGAACTCTCGGGAACATATGACTTTGTTACGTACGTGGTCTTCCCTTCTGAGGTCCTTGTCTGTTTCAGTACCGAAGAGCGCAATAACTCCTCTCGATTCGAGGATGCTTTAGAGTCGATGGCTCGCTTCGAGGCTAACAGAGCTGCCCGCATGTCTCTTCTCAGTCTGGTAACTCAATTAGATGCCATATATACTTGACCGGGGCTTTACATACTGAGACAGGTCCGCTTTGAAGCTCTCAACTATACCACGAAGGTCTTTCTGACTGCGCGCGCTGCGCTGAACGTCGATAGTCTCATCTAAGGCCTACTGCCACCCCTTTAGCACGAATTAAGACAGAACGTCGTGTATTCTCACCTCGACAAGGTGCGTGATTGCTTCTAAATCCTCGCGAAGCTCAGCGGCGTACTGCTGCTGCACAGCAAGGGACTCTGAGCAACCACGTAAACGAGGTATCTGAAATTCGCGTAGATCGTTCTGCCGACGTTGAATTGAAGCAATGGATGCATTAGTAGCATCATCGAAAGTGGTAGGTAACGGTGGCATGATAATGGTTGCACAAGACAAGTTCCACGCTGCTGTGCGTGCTCGAGCGGTACGAGGGGAGACCCAAGCTGCTTTATATGGTAACGTGGGAATATTACTAATGTAAACGCTGACAGTTGCCAGTGGCACTGGTTTCTGAGTCGGTATTTTCCCCATTCACAGTAAGAGAGGATCAACCACCCTCAGGGTATTTGACTTCGAGAAGGTTTTCAGCTAACCGGCGCCCGAGCTGTGGATCGCCAGGCTCATAACATAATCGTACAGACAACTTCAAGTTGTATCACGCAGTCCACGTACACTTCGAGTCTAATTTTAACCTTCACCTACATAAGTGTCTGTCAGCTAGTCATTCTCTTTTGTCTGGGGAGAACCATGTCCCGTTCATTCGCAGGAAGTCTGGTTCTCGTGCAGACGCTGGACCTTACGGTAATATGTAATATCCCCTTGAGGGCTACGACAGGCGGCTAAGCCTATTGCGCCCAGATATATATAACTTATATGGACGACGGGTTGTCCTCGAGGTTCACTTGAACCATCTACTCCCGTGACATTGTGCTTTGCAGCTGCCTAACGTCTCTTGTTTCGTGTGACTGAGCCATGCCTCCAGAACCGGGTTCTAGTCTGCGCGATTGGCCTATCCTCACGAGTGCTGTTGTCATATTGATAGTGTCCAGGGTCGTCAAGCTCCTCGCCGGCAATAAAGTAGGCTTTTTGCAGATACTACACCACACATGACCTCTAATCTATTGAAAGATGCTTAAAGGGATCCCGCGCCTGTGGGTGGCATTTTCCCCTATCATGATTCCGGGCGCCGCCATTCCTACATGTTGGTGGAACCCGGGTATCGCCTGGGTTTGGGAACGGCGCTTGTCTTGTACGTACGGCCTACCCATATAACAAGACCCTTTTCATCATGTTGATAATACCACAGTTTATCAGAAGCGGGGTTCGGAAATTGTCTCCTTTGTCCCGTTTTTACTTGGTCCCCCGGTCATCTATACGTCCTCTCTGGAAGTCGCGCGACAGATAGTGGCGGGTGGATATCAGTCGGTGTGGGAGAAACCCGAGTGGGCCATGAGAGATTTTAAGTACGGAGTCCTTTTCATGTTCCTCGGTGGTCTCATTCATCTGCATCTTCAGTGAATGGGGGTTGAACCTGTTAACTTCCAACAAGGGCGATTGGAGGCGCCATCGGCGCATCATGGGTCCCGCATTCAACACGTCTACATATTCAATTGTATGGACCGAGACTTCGCGGGTGTATAGAGACATTATCACCACAGAGGGTTGGACACAGAAGGACTTGGTGACACTCAAACCCGTACAAGCTTATACAATCCGCGTCGCTTTCCTGGTAATTTCTGCTTGCGGCTTTGGTTTACCATTCCAGTGGGAGGAGCCTACTGAGAACGAGGATGGAGAAATGGGCATACAAGAAGCGATGCGAATTTGGGTGGACACGGTGTTCCAGAGAGCCCTTACTCCGTCATGGGTTTACAAGCTTCCCTTCAAGAGGTGCATTCTCAATGTGCATTATGCCATCATGTCCATCTAACGAATGTCTTGGCTTGCAGATTGCGTGACATGGCCACGTCTACTCAGGTACTACGCGATTACATGACGAAGATGATTTCCGAACGCAGGGCCGAACTGAACGGCGAGAGTACCGCCAGAGATACCGAAAGGAAAGATGTATTTAGCTTGCTTGTCCGCGCCAGTGAGGAGGATAGCAAGTTCAAGTTAAGTGATAGCGAGTTGGTGAGTGACAAAACCGAGTGGTCAAGTCTGTCCTTATCACGATACGAGGTCGGAAACGTCTTCGCAATGATGTTTGCGGGTCACGGTTTGTGCATTTTCTACCTCGGCGCGCTAAATGGGCAGCTTAAGACCCATGCAGAAACAAGCGCATCGACACTTGCAGCAACGATTGGTTTCCTTGGGCTCTACTCGGAAGTCCAAGAGGATGTATATCAGCAAATCGTGGAGGTGGTAGGATGCGACCGTGATCCGGTAGGCCACAATGTCTCTAGGATAAGTCTCGTGTCGTAACGTACCTCAGACTTTTGAAGATTTTCCTCGACTTGAGAAGGTGGCCCATGCTTTTTACGAAGCGATTAGGCTTTTTCGTGGGTTTTTGTTCGCTCCCTGATCGAAACACTATATAGAACGAGTACCTGACAGCGCCTGCGTACATCATGATCCGGGAGGCTACTGAGGACACGATTCTCAGCATTCCAAATGCTGACGGACAACCAGGAATGCGACAGGTCCCTATACCAAAGTGTTTACCCATGATTGTGGACGTAGTGGGTATCCGTACGTTGCAACCATGAATGAAGAAATCAACACACTTACTGACAGTTATCAGAGTACAATCCACGGAATTTCCCTAACCCGAACAAATACGACCCTAGTCGGTGGCGAGGAGTCACCGCAGAATCCGAAGATATCATTGCATTTAGTATCGGTGCGTCATATAACTCTTTGGCTTCTATGATCAAGCTTACTGACACTTCTGACCAGGTCCTCGCACATGTATTGGGCGTAAGTTCGCGGTAGTAGAAGCCGTCTGCTTCCTCACGCTCCTCGTGAGGGACTGGATCATCGAACCAATCATGAATCCTGGTGAGACGGGCGAACAATGGCGAGAGCGCGTGATGCAACCAGATGTCAAGATAACGCTTTCCGTGAAAGCGCTCCCGGTGCAGCTGAGGCGGCGGGCTCGGGCTACACCCTCCGCGTAACGCGACCATAATTGTTCATGTCCATAGCACTCTGCCTACCCTAATTTTCAGTTTTTCCGTTCCCAAAATACCTTGCCAGTGGTCGGGCAAGAATTAGTTTCGGACAGCTGGGTTGTTAGGCGGATGCAGCCACGATGCGCATGAACGACGGGCAATCCGCACAAGCCTTTCCACACTGTAGCTTCGTTGGCCGCCATGCAAAATCAAGTTAAATTGTCCCCTACGCGAGATAGGAACCTTCTACTAGGGCCTTGTGATTCCGTTAGCCGTGTACTAACTCAGGCCCGCCGAGGTGGCCAACTCTCCAATATCGTTTCTGGAGTGACTAAGTGACTAAGTTATTATAAACCAGCGCATACAATACTGGAAAGTATAAGATTTCGGACAAATTAATCATAATAAGGATCTGCCAGTGCTCTGCCTCGCCTCAAAATTCTCATCTCACTAGGGTATCTCCCTGGACGCTCTTCTGTCGTCTGGACCAAGACCAACCCCCAGCTCAAGCTCCTACCTCCTGCTCAGCTGCTGGGGGTGGAGGGCGGTGCTCCGGACGCAGCGCGGCGTTGGGATTTGGATCATCTGTGGTGGTGCCAGTCACAGCTTGCTTGTCACGGTCATTTGATAGTGGCCCAATTGATTTCACCTGCTTCATCCCTTCTCTGACTTCCGCCTTTCCGCCTTCGGCGATCGTCTTCCCAGGACCCTTGCCTAAATCGGCAATGTCTATTATACGACCTCGGATTATCTCTCCGATTCCTAACAAGTGCGTCGATTGTCAGAGAAAACAGACTACAGAGGGGGTTTAAATACCATGGATGATGCTCCACGCGCCCCTGGAAATACCAAGTGAGCATGAGTGGTGTAAACACGGCGCTGGTGTGAATGACGTACGCAAGACCGCGTTTGACTTTCTGTTCTGAGTCGAGGTGGGTGCGCTTAGGCTCCCGGAGGGGCTCTTTCTGCACCGTTTCACTCCTCACAGTGCTGGGTTCGTCGTGAGTCGATGACATGTCGTGAAGGCGAAGGGTAAAGTATAGTAGTAGTAGTAGGATTGTGGTTGGTTGGGGAAGGAGAAGCCGACACTTTAGAGCCGCATATATACCCTGCGTGGTTTGCAGGGCCCGGCTGGGCTCAAAAGCCCCGACTTAGGCTCGGCTTAGAAGGACTAGGGCTTTCCTAGACATCAAGCTGAGCCCAGGTAGAGGGCTTGGGCTGGGCTCGGGCTCGACTCAGGCACAGGCCATGGCTCAAGGGGGAAATCACATCAAATTTATTGGACGTTGTACCTACGACACTTTGAAAAAAACCTCCTCGTCATCGAACTACGGAGGAAGAGGGAAGATAAGCGAAAGTGCAAGGCAAACACTGGCAAGGGTGGATACGAGACAACTCAGGGCTCGAAGCATCGGTGTTTCTACGAATTTGATTTCGGCACTTGCGCAAGCCATAAAAGGTTGAAAGTTGCAATACCGACAAGCCAGGCCTACTCACGGCTTGGCTTGGCTTGGGCTGTGGGTTTTATAGTAATATTGTCAGTCATGGATGTTCCACATTGAAGACATTTTCTCCCCTTGTCTTCATCTGTCCTCATACTACCGTGTTCGGTACTGCATCTGTCATTGTAAATCACATTTCTTGTTGGCGTTGTGACCCTAGTGGGGGTCGTTGGCCTCCTCCGCGAGCGCGTGTACACGCTGCTCCTCGAGCTGGACGATGAGCTCGGCGCACGCGGGCGGCACGAGGAGTGGCTTGGCGCAGTGTGGGCAGGGAGTAGAGGTGGTGCAGAGGGGCATGTATTCAGATAACACGTGCGCGCAGGCTGCGCCGCAATATACGTATCGTCGGTTCGGGCATTTAAGGGGAGCACGTACCTTGGCAGAAGCAACCCCCTGAATCCGCAGCCGCAGCCGTGGCCTTTTTGTTGTCATCATAGTTCGGGTGCTGGGTGGGCCCAGAAGAGGACGATGAACGGAGGCCAGCAAGGAGCTCGTCGAGCCTGTGCACCGCGGCTTTTCCTTTTCCGACTTCGCGGGCAGTGCAGGTTGCACTAGCTCGGGAGGACGGATGCGGTCTGACGGAAGAGGCCCTCGAGAAGAGGCCCATGGTGTTGTCCCACGACGCGGCGGCATCGTTTCATTGCTGCCTGGAAGGAGGCCTGCATGAAATTCGCCGCAACATCGAGAGCAACGTGCGCTTTTGCGAGGATCAGCGAAGGGACCAGCACGCTAACAGAGTCCTTGCAGGGAGGCGGCCATCAGGAAAATGTATAGCGTCCAGGGGGTCTCGCTGTAGCTGCAGCGTGTGGGGCTGCCTGCGCGGCCGCGGCATCGTGTGCTGTCGAGGTGGGCGGTGGCGGCGTGGTGGATAGAGTTGAAGTGAGCGGAGCGCGTACCACGAACTGGGAGGCAGGGCTCCATTGGCGCAGGAGTCTGGCTGCAGCTGCAGCACGCGGGGCTGCTCGTGCGGCTCCAGGGCACAGCACGAGACGACAATGGAGGCTGCGTCGAGGCGTGTGGAGGTGGACCAGATGTCGGAGACAGGAAGGCACAGTCTTCTTCGAGCGCGGGGAAGCGCTGCTCCATCAAACCACCCCCTCGAGCCATCTCCTTGCCCAGCCCATCCCATGTGCGCTAATGCCCAGCAAGTTCCATCACGAACCTGGTACCCGCACATGTCCATTAGCGATCCATTCAAACTACTGCAACCCAGCGCGCGCGCACCTGAGACACCGATCAAGCTTGCGTTGGAATGTGCCGAGTGAGATTGCATGCACCATGATTGTGACCTTACTTTTGTCTCCTCCAAACTGGGCAGTGTTGTCTTGCACCAGGTGAGGGCCAGCTCCTGATTGAGGAAGCCAAGGTTGTTACCGAGGAAGGATGAATTTAGTGCGGTAAAGGTATGGTGGCCGTCAGCAAAGAGACACAGCTTGCACAGGCAAAGGTCTCACGTTGATGCCGGTGATTTGGAGCAGGGGGTTCTCTTGCTCTGGATTTCTCACCAGGATGAGAGGGTTCTGACAAGGAGGAGACAGGCTGACGACTTTGCGGGGGATGGGGAAGGCGATGCAAGCAGATATGATTGGCTCGGATCAGTGTTGCACGCCCTCCGAAGTGCTCGTTCCAGCGCGACAGGCGTGCCCGATGTCCTACTAATAGCCCGGGCTCAACGGCTCAGCTCAGGCTTTCATAATCCTGGGCTGAGCCGAAGGCCCTCATGTAAGGGCCCAGCTCGGCTCAGGCTTTCAGGGCTCGACTGCCTGGGCTTCGCTTCGGGCCAGTCAGGCTGAGTCAGGCTGCGCAATGCATACAGCTGCGATAGACCGCTCCAAACATTTGACAACGCTCCACAATGCCCCCGGCCACCGATCCACTGAGTGAACGCGGCCCAGAGCTGGCTGTACTCTTCAGCCCACATACAGTACAGTACAACGTGCATGGAAATCGTCTACAGAAGAGACTGCAGCCTGTCACCACTCACGCGGTATATAAATCGGATTTAAAATAAAAATAAAAATAAATGCATGGAAGTCGTTGACACATCTGTAGGGCGAGGCAGAGTTGACGAGTGCCAGATTTATGAGTGGGGCCCGCGATCTTTGTGGTATTCCTTATTTGTTTGATAGAGCATTTTGACCATGCTGGAAGTATTGCCGAAACACCTAGTCCATTGCATAGAAATATTTACAGCTCATAGTAGGTGAAAAAGTTGGGCTGCGATATTGGAACAAGGACTTATGTTGTCACACGAGCAAAGCAATACACTAGGCTTGAGATCAATCTTCTTGCGGCAGCCAGCAACTGTAGGTTCACTCAGTGGATCGGTGGCCGGGGGCAGTGTGGAGTTGTCAAACCTTCACAAACACAAAATGAATGTTTGCGATTGCAAAAGCGGTCTATCGTTTTGAAAACAGCTGTAAGGAATAGCATGCACCACAAAGATCGCGGGCCCCACTCATATATTATTACATCAGCAATTCATTCGTCAACTCTGCCTCGCCCTACAGATGTGTCAACGACTTCCATGCATTTTTTTAATTGTTAATTTTAAATCCGATTCATATACGTGAGTGGTGGCAAGCTGCAGTCTCTTGACGATTTCCATGCAAGTTGTACTGTACTGTAAGGTGAGCTGAAGAGTACAGCCAGCTCCGGGCCGCGTTCACTCGATCGGTGGCCGGGGGCATTGTGGAGCGTTGTCAAACCTTC
Organism: Lactifluus subvellereus; assembly: GCA_022496195.1. Classification (NCBI taxonomy): domain Eukaryota; kingdom Fungi; phylum Basidiomycota; class Agaricomycetes; order Russulales; family Russulaceae; genus Lactifluus; species Lactifluus subvellereus. The sequence goes on along the minus strand of WTXC01000037.1, from coordinate 72,516 downwards.
ACAAACACAAAACGAATTTGCGATTGCAAAAGCGGTCTATCGTTTTGAAAACATGATGACCTGGTGCGGAAACACCCAACTGAACTGGGTGTAGGGTGTGCGTGAAGACCTTGCTTATAGCAAGGTAACAACTCGGGTCACTCGACTGTTCAGTCTGTTCTACTATTGCAAACTACCGTACTCGCTTTTCACCGGACTGTTAAACCTTTGACTACGATGGCAACAGCGGATAAATCAGGCACAGACTGTTCAAGTCTGCCCAGGCCGTTTGAGGCTGAGGGGCAGCAAGGACCCACTGGCACCACTGGCACCGTGACAAAAGGCTACGCATGCGAAGACGGACGGGGAGCTTCCGTCGCCAGGAAGAAAAAAATGTGGACAATTTGTATTGGAATTGCTTTTCTGGTTATCTCGGTCGTTGGGGGTACACTTATTGGCTGGATCTTTCGGGTGAAAAATTTCCATGCAAAAGATACGGACATAGTTGTCCCTGGGTTTTCAGGAAGACAAGTAGGTGGATCTTACGATATATTTGTTCTATTCACCTTTCTTCACCAGATCCATGCTTTGTTTGATGTAGTCGACGTTGATGCTACATTAGGGACCATCACAATTTTTTGGATAATTGACTACGACACGTGTTCAAGTTTGGACGATGGCTCCCCTTGCCCAGACGTTAACATATATTGTGACCAGTAAGTTTTATAAATCTCCATCTATCCGGACAAGATTTTGAAGGATATCTCTCAGAAATGTCCTAGTTAATCCGCCAAGCCCCCAAGCCCCCCCGTCCACGAACCTGTCTACTACTCCGATATTTACTTGGAGCACGCCGGCGACTAGCGTTGCTAGTGCCAACTACGCCAGCTCCCCAGTATTCAAGACTGTCTTGCTTGTTGTATCAGCTCCCAGAATGGCCTCCGCGAATCTTCAAAATTACCCTTTCGATATGTATGTTAGTTCGTAATACGCTGGAGAGTATCGATTTATATTATCCATCAGTTACATATCGAGTATCCTCCTCTTTGCCCGGGAGGTGGCAAGCAACTCCACAGTCGGGTTTCAGTTGTCCACCGCGGGTATTCCAGTGTGCGTGTAACTCTTACCTAGTTCGCTCTGGGCTCACAATGCTCCAGTGGATTTACCCTTGAGTCCCAGATAAGCAGCTTACTTGCTTTCCCGGGATTTGTTTCAGCAGATCTCACCATCAAGCGCGGCTCATTGGTCAAGGCATACGCATTGATAATCGTCATTTCTGTCTGTAAGTCTCTAGTTTTATCTGTCCTTACTTTCCAATCCTTGTTTATATGGCAGGGATAATCACGTTAATATTTGTTTATACCACACTATACTCTCTCCTGGGCGGCTATCCGCAGCGAGTGGAATTCCTTGTTATACCTGTTGCGACACTGTTCACAGTAACCCAATTACGTGCAACAATGCCGGGAGCTCCTAACGGATTTGGTAATTCCTGTTTTATCATAAAACCATTTGAAAGGAAAGAGAATCCAATGTCGATTACTTTTCAGGTGCCATTATCGGTGGGTACTGTTATTACTATTTTACACCTTCTGGAATCTGAAATTCTCAGATTATGTTGCTTTGCTTCCGTGCCTTGCTCTGATGTCGCTCTGCGTATGCTTTGTTCAAGATGCTGTCTACTTGTTCGCTAAGTATACACCTCAGGGCTCTGTTAGTATCGCTTTCCTAGCCTTCTCGAATCCTGAATCTCCCAGGAAAACTGTACTGGACACGCTCTGTATGCCAACCATTCATCCATGTAAAACTTCCGCTTATATATTCCAGTACTCAGGGAGCAATGAGAAGGGACCTGGGACAAGAAGCGGGAGTGGAGGAATAAAAGACTCAGAGGTGTGCGCACTTGTGCGAGGATTTCTTTTACTTACATTTCTGAGGTTTATGAGTGTACGAAAGGTCCGTGTAGGGTTGTAAAGGATGTATATCAGTGGTTCTCCACGCTATGAGAATGGCTGAACCGCTGCATTACCCATCAGCCACTCCTTTGGACGGATGCTCTGCCTCCGAAGCGCACATGTTGTGTAAATATAACTGTATTAAACGACGGTCAGATAAGCGGCCGTCCAAAGCCTATACTGCACGAGGTTGACTATCTAAGAATCTCGATGTATGCGCCATGACCCTAGAATATCTAGCATAGATCATAATACTAGCCGGAACATTGGCCGTCAACCTCTAAACCTCAAACCGTACGTTCGATACTGAATCCGAGAGTGGGGATCACAGCTTCAAGTTTATCGATATCTCGTACATTGGCGGTATGAGAACACCTACTAAATCAAAGATGGGAGGTTCGAAATGACACAAATAAATAAAAACGAAAACATACTCACCGTTATTCTCACGCCGATTGCCTGTCCTACGCGTAACCGCCGAAAGCGGACAACTTTGAGTACAGTACGCTGATCGTGAGCTGAGAACAACAACATTAGTACAACACCGAGGGTGATTAGGACATGCTCCTAGCTCACCTCATGTAGCCTGATAATAAATATGTAACAGTCGCCCATGAGATCACACGGGAAGAACACAGGGCGGTACGGTGGTTGCGATTAGAACCATCAGCAAGGATCAGGGTGCGTTCGGTGGTGTCGTATTGGAGATGGCGTGTCGCCATGTGGGAATGCTGAATTCCACGGATGCGAGTATATACACGTATACATAAGCGTAGTGTTACCTTGTTCGGCGTGCATACTAGTATATGCACGGTCGCACTGGCAGAGTGGCGGCCCGTTATAAATAAAACTCTTACTCACCAAATCAATTGCGTAACACACTACATCTACGAACAAAGAGCTCCCGCCTTGAACAGCGCCGCATGGTTTTAGTCTGAACAAATAGATGTTGGTGTTGGTAAGTTGCCGAGAGTCTCCCCAGTATGCCACGAGTCAGCGGGTTGACAGCGAGAGCCGTAAATAGACGATGACAAGAGGGAAAACCGGAGAGCAGAAACCACTGGCAGAGTATTTCGGGGCGACAGAATGGGAGATGTGCTGTGGTTCCTAGTTCAGAAAGATGGCCGCGTATGAACTCGAATAGTGATGGGGAGGTTTGTATTTATGTGAAGCGGTAGTACCGTGACGGTGACATTGAGATGCGGGTGAACTGTAACCCTGGTTGGGATGACAGTAAGGCCAGATGAGCTCGCACCTTGAAGGACATCGCCCCAACGTTAATGCGTACCCGCCGTACCAGCCCATTGCAGCTATCTCAACCGCCTCCTCTAATACCTCGTAGTAAACTTGTTCATTTTCTACTGCAGTCTCATCGTACCAGGACGACGTGATATAGTCAGGGATATCAGGATTTGGCGATGTTAAAAGCAAAGCTCAGAACTTGAGGTCGATAGAGCTGAGTGCGTCGAGTGAGCTGTGGAGCGCCAAACCTCGTACTAGTAGTAACAGACAACTTGTACTATGATGCAGAGGCACTCACTGCCAGGCAACCTGTTCATATCCAGGTATTGATTTCAAACTTGAATTGAAAAAAACTCAGTACGATAGTACATAGAAAACCCAGAAACAAAGCAGAGGCCACTGGGATCGACGTGATTGACGTATCGTCGTCACTGATGTAGGTTATTTCAACAGCCTCCCTTCTCTGACTTCCGCCCTTCCGTCTTCGGCGATCGTCTCCCCAGGTCCCTTGCCTAAATCGGCAATGTCTATTATGCGACCTCGAATTATCTCTCCGATTCCTAACAAGTGCGTCGATTGTCAGAGAAAACAGATTTACAAGAGGGGACTTAAATACCATGAACGACGCTCCACGCGCCTCTAAAAAAATACCTAGTGAGCATGTGTGGTGTCAACGCGCTGGTGTGAATGACGTACGCAAGACCCTGTTTGACTTTCTGCCCGGGGCTGGTGCGCTCAGGCTCCCGGAGGGGCTCTTTCTGCACCGTTTCACTCCTCACGGTGCTGGGTTCGTCGTGAGTCGATGACATGTCGTGAAGGCGAAGGGTAAAAGTACAGTAGTAGTAGTAGTGGGATTGTGGTTAGGGAAGGAGAAGCCGACGCTTCAGACCCGCATATATATCGTGCGCAGGCCTGCGAAATCCAAGTCGACCTACCGGATGTCGGAGTGGGTTCCGGTGGGTTCCGGAACTTCCGGTTGAAGCCCGTCTATTGGCGGTTCGTCTGTTTCGACCAGTCTGTGCCATGTTTCACTGGTCAGTCCCTGTGTCGGTACCCTCAGGCTCAACCCTGGGCAATGGGTTCAAGTTCTTGGCTAACATGATCCCCTCGCTTTTGGGCATAGGAGTACTTGAGCAATCGCACTTTTCTCAGCTCGGTCCCTTTGACGAGGTCCTGGGTATTTCCTCGGTCGGGTCACCAACAGTAGCATATGGGCGATAGTGACAATGTAATTGAACGCTACTCAGACGCACACAGCACACAGCGGGTGCACCTTTCGTGCTTACCTTTGAACAACAATCTGACTTTGATGGACGAGGCGACCATGAAAGACCGAGATCCGGTCCCCATAAATACGCCACAGAACGACTGTGGCGGCCGTCTCACTGTCTTCTGCGATCGTCATTAGGTCGTCGACTGTACGATCTTTCATACGTCGAGTTAACTCGTCGCGGCTAGCCACCCGGTTCCAATTCAGGTTGAAATCGCTACCGTGACTGCGTTGTTCTCCTGATTTGTCATGAGACATAAGATGTATATACAGTAGGTTCCGAGCCAAGTCGTATTGACACCGGGTATATGTAGTCATTAATCTGCAAAGCCTCGTGCTTTACTACTTCCAGAGCCCTTGGCATGCAACAACATAGCACATCAACAACCTCTCATGCGTCCTGAGGAGGTAGACGTGTTCTCTCCACCAAGCCACGCTGAACGTCCTCTGGAATCGCCGTAGTCACATCTACATGGCCCTTGCCATCCATGACGGCACCCTCTGTGGAGTGCAGAATGCCCTGTGTGTCAAGGTCCCGCTCGATTTCATGCACCAAACCAAGCTGGTCCCTGGGCAACCATATAAAGCGCTGCTCTTCTACGGCAGCTGGGTGAGTGAAATCAGTGGGCTCGCCTTCCATCGCTTTCGCGAATGGCGAGTTGGAGGGAGCGTGAGTTTCATTTTTGGAAGGGGGGGAAGCTGCGCGTTTCAGTGGACTGCCGTCAGCATCATCAGGACGTGGGGACCCTCCTCCGCTAAAGGGTAGATAGGAACCAGATGCAATTGCGTCGTCTTGGTCTACGTCCTTGGTGTCATCAGGACTCAGAGGACCAGGCTGCTTTACGTCGGTTGTCGTGGGAACGTCCTGCTCGGCTCCCACAGCATCATTAAGGGGCCCACTGGCAAGAGTAAGAGGTAGATATTTGATGAGAGGGCTGTAAGAATTGCGGATAATGTTTTGGAAGAATGCCTAATTAGTGTGTGAGAACAACTTGGCAAAGGAAAGTCGGTAAATGACGCCGACCGTGAATATAATCAGCACAACCATGAGCGCACCCTCCGGAACTGCGCTAGGTGACTTCTTGTCGTTCTGGGCGAGGAAGAACAAGGCACACAAGCAGAGCTGCTGAACGTAGAGCCCTACAAATATATGCTGAATTGCTTTTGGGAAAAAGAGTCCGCCAGTGTCGTTGGAATTATGCTCATCGTTGACCCAAGTGAACAGGTACTTGTGCAAGAAATAGAACAGAAGGAAGGCCACAAATGCAATGCCATTGATGATAGGCGATATGATGGAATAGCCGAACGTGATGACGACCAGTTGAGTCATTGTAGGGAAGAGAGTACCCCACTCCGATATGCGAGGCTCATACTTAATCCCATACACAGAGCGTGGGGTCGAACCAAGGAGGGTGATCTTGACATAATACATAACTAGAGGCACGATTTGAAGGAAGCCGCCGGCTACTCCGGAAAGACCCTGAAGTAATATGAAACTATGTCCTAAAATAAGGCAATGATCAAGATAAAATCTAGGATGACACCCACGTCAGGAAGAACGTTGAAGATTTTGGTAGATTCTGGGCCAGACGACTCGGGATTGATGTCGGGTGATTCGTTAGGAAAGGTAAAGTAGCGATAATGCCAGACGAGAACGTGACAACCAAGAAGCCGTTCTGTCGTATTTTCTGTGAGATTTGTTCAGGGACAGCACAAATGAGCACATACGACGACTTGGAACAGGAAGAACCGATCCATCAAGCTGAGCTCCACATCTCTTTTCTGAGGAATACCTTCAAAACGTGCCAGCATCCGCATAACTATCGGTACTAGCATGAAGAGTACCGCAAGTAACACCGTGGAGGCGAAACCCTGGACAAATTCAACAATTATACCCGGGGCCTTGCAAACCCATGCGAGCCAGTGGTATGTTGTACACAGGGCGTGAATGTTTGAAATGAACCCGACAAACGCCACTGAGGCGATGGATCAGACTCATCACCCCTTCAAAGTCAGATGCGACTGACCAGGAATTGCCCAAACGATGATGATTCCAATAGTTGCGGCCCAAGAAATTGCCGAGCGTACGCGGCGCTCGTAGCCGTTCAAAACCAGGTTATCCCAGATGACGTCATCAGGTGCAACTTCGACATATTTCAGCGAGTCTGACATGCGATACGGTTCATGATGAGTGAGCGTTTGTGCCGCCATATGTGCCGCGATCTGTTTATTAAATAAGATGAACGCTCCATTCGCCGGTGGATAAGTCTGATCCGAGAAATCGACGACAGGACGGGTTCCGACAAGGGGGAGCGTGACCGAGACTGCAGGTATGGCAATGTTCAACTTGCCAGCCCCGATGTTGAGTGTTCGGTTGGTCGTCTGCGCCTCTGCAGCGGTGGTCTTGGCGATGTCGCTCGCAAGAATTTCGCGCTTCTGCTTTAGGTGCGTGTTTAACTCGTACACCTGATCACGTGCCCATTCAATTGTATCGACCTTCTTTCCCACAAAGGGAATAGAGAAGGGCATCCAAGAGAAGAGGGGCAACCGATGTGATGGCCGTTTCTCTCTTGGTACCAGCTCCTCGATCAGAGTCGTACGGGCGGCTTCTGCGTCGCTTTTGGGGTTGGTAACCCCAGCATCTTCACTGCTCTTCTCTTTATTTTCTGTCCCCGTGGCTTTCTTCTGCTGCTTATTGTAACGTTTGATTGCCGTTTGGAGAAAAGATGTTTCCGCAGATTCAAGCATGTTGCACGCCATCAACCGACGTTCGTACAGTTCGGGCATATCCCCAAGATCGCGATTTATCCATACTTTGCGAACACCCCCTGGCAATTGACCAAAGAGACTGGTAAGGGCTGATTCCGAAAGATACTTGGGTGGTATGCCAGTGACCAGAACAGTGCAGGCTTGAGCAGTGGAGGAGTGGGCGGGGCTGACAAGGTAATCCTGACGTACGCGAACGTAATGTACCATCTCGTGTTTGATATTCCACCAAATCCATACTAAGACAAGAGGCTATATCAGGAATCAGCGTGGGGATACCAGCCATGATGCTTACTCGTGAATATCCACGTGAGTAGCAGGTGTCCTGCATACCGCGACTGCACGGTATCCGCAATGTTGCCAAAAATGAACTTGTCGAGGCCTGTATGAGCGGCAACCTCGGTCTTGACGGAAGCAAGGGGCAGAAGGACGAGCCAGGATATAAGCCAGATCGGCAGCATGATGCGGACCATCATGCGCAAGAAACGGACAAAAAAGTAGCAGTCCAGTCCATTGATATCCTTGATCTTGCGATAGTCCGCATTAAAGACAGAAGTGAACCATCCCAAGAGCTGAGGTGATAGCGGCTGCTGTCGCTTCCTGTACGAACACGAACATAAGGACTGGACACGGTGGGACGAGCGAGGTGCGCACGATTCAAGAACGGAAAAACTTCTTGGCTCATAAATGGGGCGAAAATAGCGCCGTACAAAGGTAAATGCTGCGATTTCGGCACCAGCGATAGCCCCATTAAGAACTAAAGCCACCACGAAGGTCTTGGTTGAGGCGGTGGTTGAACTGTCGATGTCAGACCTAGTGACGAGATGAGAGGTTGGAAAGGTAGATGTGAGAAAGACATACATTCGAGATTGTGAGCTTTAAACGAAGAAGGGGAGGGACTACCACCTCCGTAAAGCCACCTGTAACCCGGGGATATAATCCCAGCGTCCTGGGAACGAAAACAGGAGTCGATCATATATAATATATGGCCTGCCCTGGGCTGGGCCGTATAAGGAACGCGTGCGAAAACCATGGGCTGAGGGGTTCAGTGCTGCAACGAGGCGTGTCGTTTGCCGTCATTCCATTCTATTTTTGTCGGCGCCCGAACAATGTGGAACACGGCGACTCGGACGGTCCATGTCGCGGTCATGTGTCCACATGTACTAGTGACAAGTGGCTGCCTCCGTACTGCGCCTCCCCCGATGGGCAGCAGCAACACCGAAGGTCATTCTAAATATGGTCATGCAATGAACGCCCCTGTCGTACGCCACAGCTCTCCTCCTCGGGAGCCATATTTACAGTGAAAATATAACCTTGCCAGTAAAACCCGCCGGGGTGTTTCAACGCCACACGCTAAATTAAATTAGGTGGCACCACGACACTACGCCTAAAGGAATGCCCCAGACCCTTGCCATTCTCAGGAATCACGACCCTTATTTGTCTATGGGTCCGGATATGCGGTAGTATGATACTGTACAGTACATCGTTCGGCTTGGTACGCCGCATGACAGAAAGAATGCTCTGAACTGCTTCTGTCGAAGGACAGAAGCTCTCCCGAGACGATGGCCCGGAGCCCGAAGAAGCGGCCCACTGCCTCGGCCATCGCACGCCGCCTTCGGAGACAACGCTTGCTTCGCACCACGGAACGCAGGAGAATACCTCAGAGTCAACCATCTCTGCACTGCGCTTCGAGGTACTGTAAACAGACTATAATGCGACAGATCTCCGGTTTTCCGATGAGGAGCTAGTACGAACGTCATAAAATACTATTGGGGATGGGGAAAAATAAACTGATGGTATCATAAGGAGCATCTACTAAGTCACCACCATCGTTAAACACCTGCAGTTCACACCAATATGACTGCAGCGAGTAGAATGAGCAGGACTACAATAAGGATAGCGATACACCACCCTGATTTCGTTTCTGTCCCACGTTAAGTAACTCAACCCCAGATTGAAGGCAGCGTACTGACCCTCGATCTCGCGAACAAACTTGCGCATCTTGCGCATGGCATCTGAGAGTTTGCTGTCCGTCCTATCCACATGATGGTCGAGGTCTTCCAGCATCCTGCAGAGAGTTAACCAGCAGGTCGGGAGAAAAGCAAATACTGCATACTCATTGTGTTCCTGGATCTCTGATCCCATCAATCCGGCCTGTTGAGCAATCGTACTCAGTGTGCCGGCGATTGAGTTGATCGTTTGATCCTGCTGCTGGATCATCATCTGCCAAAACAAATGTCACCCTTGAATTGCGATGTTCAGGAGTGTCTGACCTGTTGCTCCTGCCGCGCCCACTCGGCCTGGTGGCCTTCATCCCTTGGCTCGTGAGTCGCCCCATTGAACGGGGAGTGAGTATTTGACCGGATAAGTGTCCCTGGACCCGTCTTTTATGCCATGAACACTGATGCCCTTCCGTCTGCGAAAAGACTCAAAGGCGTGACGCACACTATCGCTTTGAGGACGACCCTCGACCTCCGCACGCATATTCTATAGAGGGGAGTGTGAGAGCTCAATTCAGATTGCTTGCGAGGGACATACGCACCACGCACCTCTATTTCGCCACGTATGTGACTCACATATCGCCGTCGTTGAATAACCTCCCGATCATCCAAACCGAACATTCGCGCGCCCGTAGTCTCGACAGCCCTAGGAGATGACATCCAGCCGAGGCGGGGGAGAGTAAGGGTGGAGCGCGTACTTAACACTCTCTTCTAGATCTTCCAAGTCAGCTTCCAGCGCAGAGAGAGTTGCCTTGAGCTAACGAGGGGCCAGCACATTGTGAGCACAATCCCGGCAAAGCACCGGCACATATTCGGCACTGACCTCATTACGAGCCCACTCAAGTTCTTCGTTGCCTTCATGCGCAGTGCTTCGAATGCGCAGAAATGATGCACGGTGCTGCTCCGCCGTCGCCAGTGAGCTCTGTATCTCGGATTGGACTGTATGGTATGGGTCGACCGACATGGCAGCAACGTGCAACGGGGGCGATCACAGTGACTACCCGACGCTGCAGTGCACTTTGTTGTTGATTGTGATTTCAATTACAGAAGTTGTAGTGTATCGTTTCGTTAATGATGTCAGTAAGTCTTGATGATGACCGGTGCATTCAAGTCCAGTTTGACCGTACTAGCTTTTGACGGCGCGTACACATGACCACGTGACACGTGACCACTTTTAACTCGGACGCGTTGCGTTCTTTGATTCGCAGGTGCGTTCGTTTAATTGACTACAGTAAAGTAGGTCTGTATATTGTGTGTAACCCTAAGATGCTTTGAAATGGCGTACTTGCCGCGAGTGAGCTCCCGCCGTGTGCGCAGGGACGCCACAACCTTCCGTTGCTGACGTCACCACGTCCCAGCGGAAGATAACAATCCTCGCTCGATGTTATAGCCTGAGGCACAACACATCCAGAGGAGGACCAGGTCTTGGGCTTGGTGGCACCTTCGGGCTTCAAGTCGGTGCCAGCCCTGTCGGTGTCGAGGCCCTTGGTGCTCTGAAAAACCTTTCCTTCTATAGGGCTCTTGGGCAGAATGTGTAGGGATTGTTGCTACCGTTGACAATATCAATAATAGCTACAGTAGAGCATCGTGACCGTCTAATACGATACGATATCGTAAATGATGAGAGGAACGATTATCTTATCGCAGCATCAGGAGCGGCTCTACTTGGCAACTCCTAGTCCATGTTGTGTGAATCGCCGTTCTTATCTGCGCAGCCAGAGGACAGTGCTAGTACGGTGACGTGGATACTCCTCGCACGTTTGAATAGACCTAGATGGCGGAGCATGTGTCTGGTACGTGCTATCTGGACGCATAGATGGGCGTTCTTACTTAATTCGGTGACCCTATAAGATCCCTCTGGGACGAAGGGAGTGCCCAAACGCGTGTGCGTTATCGGCGCAGGTGCCAATGGGCTCGCGACGCTGAAGGTACTCGCAGAGATGCACCAGGTGCAGTCAGGACAATGGTCGCTCGTCGCATTTGAGGAGAGGGATAATGTCGGCGGGATCTGGTATCGTCCTTGACATTGTTATCTTCTACAGCGATTTTTCACCTCTTATGTCAGGTACCCTGCCCCATCCTCTGGCAACCCTCCCTTATCACCAACATATGATGCACTATCCACGAACCTACCACTCCCTTTGATGGCGTTCCCGAATTTCTCATTCCTACCTGAGACTTCTCTTTATCCGGTTGCATCGGTCGTGCAAAAGTATTTAGAAGACTACGCAACCTACTTTGATTTGCTCCGCTACGTGCGACTCCGTACACGTGTGGAGAGGGTCTTCTGGGATACCAATTCGGGAGAATGGGATGTCACTTTGTCGACAGGCGAGCATCTCGAGTTTGACTTTGTTGTTGTGGCCAACGGGCACTACCGTAAGCCTCGATATCCGGTCGTGGTTGGGTTGCAGCACTGGCTTGACTCTGGACGCGCATTTCACTCTGCATGGTACCGACACCCGCGTGAATTCTCCCGTCACAAAAAGGTCATGGTGGTTGGCGGTGGATCGAGCGCAATCGACATCTGCACGGGCATGATGGGAGTCATTCCGCTTCTTCTGCACTCAATTCCAGGGCCAACTAAACAAGGCGGACCCCCATATCCCGATGACTCTACAAACTATAGAAAAGTGGATCGAGTCGTGGAATACCAGGAAGGGGGAACCGTTTTGCTGGCAGACCGTTCGACCGAGTCCGATATCGATCTCGTCATACTTGCGACTGGTTACGAAATGTCCTTCCCATTCCTCCCACAAATCAAGTTGGGTGTTCCTTCACTTCCTCCACCATTGCCGAACGAGCTTTACAACTCGACTTATCATGTCTTTCCACTCGCACTCCATCTTTTTCCGTTGCAAGGCGACTTCCCGCCGACATCTATTGCATTTCCAGGGTTACCATCTCGTGTCCCGCCTTTTCTGCTTTTTGAAGACCAGGCTCATGTCATTGCTCGAGTGTTAGAGAACCCGGAATCTCTGGACTGCCTTATATGTGCCGTTGACATAGTGGCACGCACGCATACACGCATGCGTGAAGGAGGAACGGATGACCCATTGCGTATTTCCAAGGCCTGGTTTCTTTTTGCGCCATTCGAACCATTCGAATACCGTACCCAACTGAATGCGTTTTTAGGGAAGAGTTGGACCGCTCCGGACTGGTTGGTCGAGTTTTGGGAGAAACGGTTTGTGTTACGAAGAGAGTGGGAAGCAATCGAACGGGGTGGGAGGGCCGACGAATTGTTGAAGGATGTAGGTGTGAACGGGCTGGAAGACTGGATAGGGTTATGCAGAAAGCTTCTTGGAATGTCATAGAATAATGATCACGTGATTTGGGACGGGGCTGACCAATAATAATAAAAGAGGGCCACGACTTGACTTCGTTCCCTCATCTTCCTCCTTTAGTCCAAATCTCTTACCATAGCAATGGCGGAGCGCAGCACTATCGGAATGCCCCTCTTGAGCGGGCCTGCTCCTCTGCCGCACGATTCTTCACGCGCAGACATCAGTTGCCGCAAGTGCAATAAGGAGTTTAATATCGTCTTCACTCGCGCACGCAAATGCAATCATTGCGGTGCGTCTAGCGGCTATTAGGTTTCATCCCTTGTCACCTTGTCTCCTCGTAGGCTATTCTTATTGTTCGTCGTGCTCCGACTATCAAGCCCTTATGCCCAGGGAAGGAACCAGTGCTGGTTTTGACCCCGTCCCCGTTTGCGCATTCTGCATAGAGAACTTAACCAGTGCGTGTCCTTACCTTTCTGGGAAGTACCCTTGATCAGGAGAGGCGATCAGTCACTGCTGGAGGCCGGAGCTACCTGAGGAATCTCGCTCTGGCAAGGCTTAAGAAGTATGTCGACGCATATAATATCAAGACAGATGGTGTTCTCGAGAAGGATGATCTGATAGCGAAGATCATCGCTGCTAGGGTGAGTGGCGACTAGATGATACTATTATTGTTGCAGACCCCCCATCATAGGAGAATGGGTGTCTACCGTATGCAAACGAGGTACCGTCTCTGCCACCCGCCTGTGGGCCGCCGTCTGCTTAGTTTTGGCTTGCAGAGTTTCTACAGGAAACATTCGGTTCCAAACGGTCGGACTGGTAGACCCCGCGGGCTGTTCTCAAGGCGCGAGGGGCCGCAACCTGTACAACCCACTCCGCCAAGACAACCCCCTAGCAATGTCACCACAGACTTCCCCCGTCCGGATCTCGATCCATCTAGACAGCAAAGATCGCCGCCTGCGCCGCGAAGAACGACGCCTCGTCCACAGGCTCCGCCGCAGTCGCAACCTTCCTCTCGCGCACAGCCATACCCTCCACCACGGTCAACTCCGCCTCCGACGGCCGCTCCTAGGCCTCGCCGCACCCCCTCAAGCGATGCACCGCCACCCCAGCCTCGTCCTGACGCTCCTCGTGCCTCCGATCAGGGTACGATGCCCGGTACTGGTAACACCCCCCATCCGAGTGCCAGCCCGCCATCAGCTGCTCCTCTATCGTCCCCCACACCTACCCTTGATGAACTCTTGGCAATGACAGATGAGGAAGTCTCGCATATGTCGATAAGCGCACTGAAGTCAGTCCTCTATCAGAATCATGTAAATGCGCGTCTGCTGCTTGAAAAGAGTGATCTTGTCGCACGTGTACATGATCTTCTCGGTGACGAACGTCAGGAACGTGCACGAGAGGCTGCGATACACGCACGGGAAGAAGAGGAGAGTATTGCTCGGCAGCACGCTCTGATGGAGGAACAGCACCTACGGGAAGAGCAGGCACGTCAAAAGCGGGAACAGGCACACGTAGCTGGGGATGGTGGCCAACAGCCGAAGCCAAAGGTCTCCCCACCACCAATGATGGGAACTCCTGCTGATCTTGAAAGAATCGGACTTTGCGTTGTTTGTCAAGATGAAGAAGCTAATATCGCCATCGTTGATTGCGGGTGCGTGTTCAGTGCTTCCGTATACCTCTACCTGCACAGCCAACGTCTTTTTACAGCCATTTGGCAATGTGCCGACAGTGCTCAGATCTTATCATGTCCTCGTCGCGCGAGTGTCCATTGTGTCGTACCCGCATCGTCACCGAGGCCCGTCTCCTCCGCATATTCAAGTCATAATGTCATATATTACTCCACTTTGCGCCCTCGTATAATTTTCTCATCCTCGGGCCCGACCGACTGCTGTTCCCCTCAGTAACTAAGCAATTTGCGCATGTATTCCCTCTCTGTATTGGAAATATCCAGGCTTCACGTTTGTCCTTTGTCGGAACTAGTAGATCTCTTTGGTTATTGCCACCTGCTGTTGGTATCTGCGACCTGTGTGTCGACTACCGCTCTTCACGGGGTGCCATTTTCCTGTACTTGCCCAGTGAGATACAAGATACACTGGCTCTGCAGTTGGTCCTTTCAACATTGTCCTATCCACTGGGAGGTGCCAGGATCTCTTCCTGAAGCAGGGGGTTTTTGGGGCTAGCTTGTCATGTGACTTATTGACAACAACGTGATGGACACTAGACATTATCAAGATGACAAGCCGGTCCCCTTCTCGTGCAAGGAAAGCAAGGCAAATAAAAGAGGCAAGAAGGGGGTGGTGCACGAGACGCGAATCCCTTTGGCAGCGTCGGGCTGTTAAGTCTGCGAACATTTGCAGCTGGTAGGTGCAACATCTGGATCCGTGACGAGAGAAATCTTTTGCTGATGAGCCTAGTTGGTTGTAGTGTGCTGTGAGCTCCTCAACCAGCTCGTTGTGGCATCGATACTTCCGGGACGTGGATGAAGGGGGGTACAGAGATGCGGCAGATGCTATTCGTTTGGACCTAGGATGGTGGTGGTGCATGATAACATCAGTGGCCACCTCGACAGATAAGCACGCACAAGCGCGGAACCTACAATACATTACAACCTAACCCACGCACCCTCCCTGTAACGTAGGTCGCGAGCGCGCAAGAACAACGCTCTCGCAACATCAGGCCCATCGGAACGGAAGACACGAGGAAGATACTCGAGATGCGGAAACCAGGCCCATCACCCGATCACTCCCAACGCAAGGCCTGCCCCCTACCACCCGCACTCAACACCCTCCCCTGTGCGAATAGCTCCACGCGCAAATTCCACCAAAGCTCTACGATACGTCACGATAGCCCGCACACGGGCATGGGAGAAGGATTAAGCCAGCCGAAACCATTGCAATGCTGTAGCCTTTATTAGATCTACGTATATGATTAGTGCTACATAGGGTTCTGTACCCCAAGGCGCACATTAATGGATTACAAAAAAAAAAAAATCAGTGGTGGTGGGCTTCGGGCTCAAACTAGCTGTACTGCACTGGAGGGGTTTCGTCAATGGCAGATTTCAGATTCGTCGATATGTGCGGAGAGTCGGTTCCGGGTTGGAGATTTCCGAAATCTTCCGAGTCACATCAGTAGTGACAGAACACGTTCCAGTTCCAGTTCGACGACACGACGACGATCTTTACGGTGTTGAATTAAATTGTGAGATGCGATCTGGTGCGATCGGCAGCCAGTGGAGATGAACGAACTATTTAAGTCGATTGAGTTGCCAGTGAAATAACATACACTGGCAATACACACTCACGGGGTGATGCGTGGAGACTCGGATTTACTGTAAGTTCCCCGAGAGCGTTACAGTACATACTACCACAAGTGGGTTGGCCTCAGTTCTCCTGCGCGGCTAGCGCGCGGGTATACTGCGGTGCACAGCCTCCTTAACCTTAATTAACGCCCAACGGGCGCCTAGCTTATTTACATCCGCATCTGGGCCTTGACCGATCAGAATGAACTGACTTCGATCGCTGGCACGATCGTGGGCCGTGCTGCAGAGAGGTAGACGAGTCCCCACCAGTTTGACATTGCCCCGCCAAGCCTCAACCACGTCAGTCCGACTCTTCAGAATAACTTTGAAATCCACGGCGTTGTTGTGCCGATACGAATGTGCAGTTCGATTTTATACTTCTACAACAGGGTGTACATACAGGAATTTCTGGGGCGAAAATACATCATGGTGAAGAAAATAGTCCAAAACGTCATCAAGCTTCAGGGTATGAGTCAGAGCGCGCGCTGCGCTCCCCGTCATATTGGGGCTGGTGCCGCGGGTGAGACGAGGGGAAATGCCATGGCCTCGTTGTATTTGACGAGCGTATCAGAGCGCGCGAGTTGCTATGCCGAATGGACGCACGCCGGGCAGCAGGGGGAGGAGGGTCAATGATGGTCGTCGATCCAGGCGTGGGGGACGTGGTTACGTCCCCCGCCAAAGGACTACCTGGAAAGCGTCCATACAGATCTGGCGTTAGTGGCGGGACGGCGGGAGGGGTGTCAACGCTGATGGTCCGTCTGCGTCTGCGTCTGCGTGTGGGGGACTGAGGGCTGCTGGCGTGCTCGGTGGGCGACGTGCCCATAGGAGACGAGCGGCGTCCATACTGATGTAGCGTCAATGGCGGAGTGGAAGAAGGGATGTCAACGCTAATAGCCGGTCTGCGTCTGCGTGTGGGGGACGAAGGGCTGCTGGCTTGCTTGGTGGAGGGTGTAACCAAAGGGGTGCTCAGAGAAAGCGAACGTCGTCCATGCTGTTCTGGCGTTTGTAGCGATACGGCCGGCGGGCTGCCAATAACGACCGTCGATGTGTGTCTGCGTGTGGGGGACAGAGAGCTGAAGTTTTCCTTGGTGGGCGAGGTAATCGAAGGGGGGTTTGAAGAAAGCGAGCGTCGGGACTGGTGCCAGTGTGGCGATAGGGGCGAAACGGCGGGAGAGGTGCCAACGGCGATCGTCGACCTGCGTGTGGTCGACAGAGGCCTGAAGGCCTGTTCGGTGACTGAGGTGACTGAGGGGGTGCTGGACGAACGCAAGCGTCCGTGAAAAGCTGGCGATAGCGGTGAGACATCATCGACCTTGACGTGCGAGTCGAGCGTTATGGTGACACCAACGTTCGCACGGTCGGGCGGCCGAGACATTGGCGTGAGCTCTAACCAAATTAGTAAGCACTCACAACGATGTCGCCGCGTCCAGTGTCGTCAGCGTTCGTTAGGGACGTACCAGGACCAAGCACATTCGTAGACCTCTTCAGGCACTTTACTCTGCGCCTGACTCGTATCACGTAGATGAGAGCCAATATTACTGCCAGGACAATGACACCGCCGACGGCGCCAAAAACGATGGTAGCAACGGGCACTGATGATGGACGGGCGGCAAATCCAGCGCTGGGCGTGGGCGTGGCAGCAGTGCCCGAGGATAGACGATTGCCAGTCGTGGAATTAACAGCAGCGAGTGGCATGTGAGGGGCTGGAGAAGTCATCAAATCAGCGCGCGGGTACACTCCGCGAATCGTCCTGGAATGTTGGGGCCCTTGGGGGGCATCATGCCGGGCGCGAAGATCCATGGAAGGATTCCTACCATCCGCAACCAGCGAAATCGAGCGGGGAGAGGCCGACCCGACCATCGCCTGCAATGGTGCGGGGGTTTAAGTATCGGGGAGAAGGGGGTGTCCAGTTCAGTCTTATAGTCGACAATTAGTACCAACCCAGCCATATTACGGGGCACAGGAACGAGGCCTCGTGGGAGTGATAGGGATCAACGCCTAGATTCCATGATGGCAGTGGGGATGCTCACCATTGTGACAGGTCAGCGCTGGATCGATCGCCATGATATCTCGCTAAAGAGAAGCGAAAGCGCTCCGCGAGTGGCACGAAGACTCCCAAAGTCAGGGAGATAATAGAGAGGTCGTTCAAAGTGAGCCTCGACAGGCACGATGCGAGGATTGAAAGAGCTTGCACTGCAGTTCATTGTCGAACGATATGTAACCGTTTGAAACGGGAACTGGGACTATTGACGACTTTGGCATCATTACTACAACCACATGGCATCAGAAATTCGACATCTCGTATTACGTCAGCACCAGACACCTGTTCATCAGACTTTGTTTGACGCGCACAATATTCGTTACCATAAATAGAGTAGATACAGCTGACGTACAATCGACAGTGATACTGTAGAGCAAATTTCGGCGTTACATCGTATCTCGAAGAAAAAAGATCCGTAGAGTAGATACCGGGTATGCATATAGATGCCAATCTGCAAGCCTCATTCCTTGGTACCCTCCGAGCTCGTCGCCCGCAGTGACACGCCTCGTATGTCATCTCTCTCTCCTTCGTCCGGAGAGGGTCTTCCTCCCATCTGGCCCGGAGCGCGCCGGATGTCCTCAGGTGGTGCCATGGTCACATCCACATGACCCTTACTGTCCATCTCAGCACCCTCCGTGGAGTGTAGAATGTCCTTTAAGTCAAGGTCCCGCTCGATTTCATGCACTAAACCAAGTCGATCCTTGGGCAACCAAATAATGCGCGGTTCTTCCACTGCAGCCGGGTGGGTGAAATTGGTAGGCCTCTCCGTCTCTATCGGTCTGGCGGATGGCAAAGGGGACGACGTGCGCGATTCATTCGTGGAAGAGGGGGAAGCTATGCGGATTTGCGAATTTCTATCAGCATCATGAGGACGCGGAAACTCCCCTCCGCTGAAGTGCTGATGGGAATCAGACGTAGATGCACTGGCGTGGGCTATGGCGTTAACGTCGTCAGAGCTTGGGGGAAGAGGCTGCGGTGGGCCATCCGTCGTGAGAACTTGGGACTCAACTCCTACACCGCCATTGTAAGACCTATGAGCGAGTGTAAGAGGTAAAAATTTGATAAGAGGGCCATAGGAATTGAGTATAGTGTTTTGGAAGAATGCCTAACCAATGCGTGAGCACAATTGTCAAACTGTCGTCACAAAATACTCACCGTGAGTACAATCAGCACAACCATGAGCGCACCCTCAGGAATTGCGCTGGGCGACTTATGGTCGTCGCGCGCAAGAAAGAATAGGGCACATAAGCAGAGCTGTTGAATATAAAGCCCCACGAATATATGCTGAATTGCTTTAGGGAAGAAGAGCCCCCCGGTGTCACCGGACTGAGGTTGATCGTTGACCCAAGTAAACAAGTACTTGTACAGGAGGTAGAACAGAAAGAAGACCGCAAAGGCGAGACCATTGATGATAGGCGATATTATGGAATACCCAAACGTAATGACAACTAGTTGTGTCATTGTAGGGAAGAGAGTGCCCCAGTTCGATATGCGCGGAGAGTACTTTACCCGATACACGGAGCGTGGGGTAGAACCAAGGAGGGTGTTTTTGACGTAATGCATAACTAGAGGCACAACTTGAAGAAAGCCACTGGCTGTTCCGGTAAGGCCCTGAAGTAACACAAAACTATGTCCCGCCATAAGACAGCAATCAGGGCAGCTCTAGGAACACACTCACGTCAAGAAGAACGTTGATGACTTCGGCAAATTCTGAGCCAGTTGAGTCGGGACAGATGTCGGGTTATTCACCAAGCCGGGTAAAGAAGCAATAATACCAGATGAGAGTGTGACAACCAGAAAGCCGTTCTGTCAAATAGTTGAGAGAAACCAAAAACAGTTAAGGGCCATGAGCGACATACAATGACTTGGAATAGGAAGAATCGATCCATTAAGCTAAGCTCCACACCTGTTCGCTGAGGGATGCCCTCGAGACGCGCCAATATTCGCAACACTATCGGTACTAGCAATAAGAGCACCGCGAGTAACACAGACGGGAGGAAACCCTGGATAAAGCTGACAACTACACCCGGAGCTTTGCAAATCCATGCGAGCCAGCGATATGTCGTACATAGGGAGTGGATATTCGAAAGGAATCCGATAAACGCCACTGCGCGACAGGTTAGAACCCTCGCCTCGTTGGGATTAAATGCGACTGACCAGGGATTGCCCAAACGATGATCAGTCCAATGGTTGCAGCCCAGGAAAGTGCCAACCGTACGCGACGCTCATAGGGGTTGATAACCAGATTATCCCAGATTACGTCCTCAGGTGCTACCTCGACATACTTCAGCGGTTCTGGCATACGATACGGTTCGTGATGAGTAAGCGTTTGTGCCGCCATATGTGCTGCGATCTGTTTGTCGAACAAGATGAACGCTCCACTAGCGGGTGGATAGGTCTGATTTGGGAAATCGACTGCGGGGCGGGCTCCGACAAGGGGGATCGTGACCGGAACTTCAGGTATGGTAATGTTCAACTTGCCGGCGCCGATATGGTGTGTTCGATTGGTCGGTTGCACCTCTGAGGTGGTGGTCTGGTTGATATCACGTGCAAGAATTTTGCGCCTCTGCTCCAGCTGCGTGTTCAGCTCATGCACCTGTTCGCATGCCCATTCAATCGCATCGACCTTCTTTCCCACAAGGGGAATAGAGAAGGGCATCCAAGAGAGAGGTAACCGATGTGATGGCCATTGTTCTCTTGGTACCAGTTCCTCAATCAGAGCCCTGCGGGCAGCTTCCGTATCGCTTGCGCTTTTACCATTACGCTTGACTGCCATGCTGAGAAGAGATGCTTCCGCAGATTCAAGCATCTTGCACGCCTTCAACAGACGTTTGTGCAGGTCGGGCATATCCCCAAGATTACGATTTATCCATACTTTGCGAACACCACCTGGCAGGTGACTAAAGAGGCGGGTGAGGGCTAATTCCGAGAGATACTTGGGCGGAATTCCCATGACCAGAACAGTGCAAGCTTGAGCGGTAGAGGAATGGGCCGGGCTGACAAGGTAGTCCTGGCGTACGCGAACGTAATGTGCCATCTCATATTTGATATTCCACCAGATCCATACTATCGTAGAAGGATATATTGAGAATCATCGCAGGATGTGAGGCATGAGACTTACCCGTGAATATCCATGTGATAAGTAGATGTCCCGCATAGCGGCTCTGCTGAGTAGGCGCAACATTGCCGAAAATGAACTTGTCGAGGCCTGAATGACCAGCGACACCCGTATTGACGGAAGTAAGAGGGAGAAGAACAGCCCAGGATGTGAGCCAGATAGGGAGCATGACGCGGACCATCATGCGCAGGAAACGGACAAAAAAGTAGCAGTCCAATCCGTTGATATTCTTGATCCTGCGATAATCCACAGTAAAGACAGAAATAAGCCATCCAAAGAGGTGAGGCGATAATGGCTGTTGTCGCTTCCTACATGGAAATAAGGACAGGGCAGGGTGAGGTGGATGAAAATACGCACGCCTCAAAAACGGATAAACTCCTTGGCTCATAAATGAGCCGAAAGTAACGCCGCACAATGATGAATGCAGCGATCTCGACAACTGCGATAATTCCGTTCAGAACCAAGGCCGTCAAGAAAGTCTTGGTCGAAGCGGTGGTTGCTCCATTGAGATTAGACCTGTAACAAAATGAGAGGTTGCTCAACGGAGAGGTCAGAAAGGCGTACATTAAAGGGAGGAGGAGGAGCCTGACGAGATGGGGGTGAGGGATGAAAGAAGGGAGGTAACACGATAGCCTGAGGTCCAAGGGGCTATTGTTGGGGCCATTGGAGCCATCGGAATTGGAGCCACTGTGGCAAGAATGAACTTGCCACTTGCCTGGTTTTCGTGACGTCATTGTCAGTTAAATCCGTAAAACGCCCAAGCCACCTCCTGTGACATTCTTTTTTTTTTTTTTTTTTTGGAAAGCGTTTATTTTCGTAGTTAGCTATGTACCGCTGTCTACCGAAAATAATTGTTGGGCAGGGGAGATTGCCAGGATCAGCCCTAACCTAACACGCTGTAGCCGGGCCGATGGGACCGGGGCGAGGTAAAATGCACTTATGCACATCCCGATAGGGGATAGTGTGGGACTCAGGGCACGCGTCCTACGGGGGCAAGGTGTGTCGTGTCCTCCGACCCACTAAAACCTCTCGACTGGTGATCCAGTCATCTGGGAGGTCCATGTTTTTTCTACGAACATGTTCCCAAGTACTTTTGACTGTCTGGGCGGACTTCTTGTCCGGGTCACGGTTGTCCCGTTTGATTTTTGTGGCGAGTACCTTATCATCGGTGAGACGTGCGTTGATGGTGTGGTGCCATCTGTTGATCGACCTGGTGAGGGGGGGCACGGGTGTGTGTGCGTGTGCGTGTGCGTGGCATTGAACAATAGAAGGTATTCAGACAGCGCCTTTGTTGATGCGCTTGCGTGGGTGGTCCTTTCATCGCTGGTCTTGTCAGATACCTTGGTGGCATTGTGGTGGATGATTTGGTTGTTCTGGCAGGGTCAGCGGTGGTGGTGGTGCCAGTGGGGCGTCAAGGAGTTGGTGCCGTTGGTGGGTCAGTAGGTTTGGGGGGATGCGGTCGTGGAGGTTTACTAGTCTGTATTTCACAGGGGGTTTGGTAAGGTACATGGGTTGTATGGTATATACACTGTGGGCATTTCCCAATGTAATCCAATTCAGTTCTAAAAGTCTGACCAATCAGATTTCAGGATTTTGCCGACTGAATTGGATTACATTGGGAAATGCCCACAGTGATAATAGTTAAGATTGTCGCCGGTGGGCGGGTGTCCATGATGGGACGGTGTGAGTTGGTATGACTCATGGGGGGGGGCGATGGTGTTTCGATGGTGAAGACGTTCCTCATCAATCCTTGCCCCGGCTGATACCGTGGGAATCCGTACCATGGTGGTGGTAGCGGTTCAAGGAGCCCCCCTGTGGAAGATAACCCTCGTAATGTATTGGGCGCTTATCTCCGCTTCCTCCTTACTCGGACATCTATGAAAATCTGAGGAAGGAGTACCGCGTCTTCATATCAGGTCAAGTTTTTGAGGGAGCTGAGGAGGAAACCTTCACGATTGTTTGTTAGCACCTTTATGGCAGATTAGTGTCTACTACGACATGTAATATACGGTGTTAGGACCCGCCGTCTCCGAGTCGGGCATCAGCCTGAGATTGTGCACAATGGGAAGTGACGGAGGTCCGTGGCAATGAATCGAACCCCTTGTCTTTGGAGCGCGGTCTGAATGGTATGTCTCAACCCATCACCCCCCAGATATTAGAATGTTTGAACTGGAACTGATTGTCCGTCCAACTCCATAACAATATTTGTTTAGAGTGCGGTGAAAGTAAATAAACGCAAGTCTCCCTGAGATGACACTTTTATAACACCCAGAAAAGAACTCGATGAAACAATGAAACTTACTAGTACTAGGGGGGATCCCGAAAGATGCATCTGGTCATCCTTCTTGACGTTTTCGTTTTACACAAGTGATCGGTATGCGAGAATTCGGGCTGGTTTTCGATGATTCGTTGCGAATCACTGCCACACCTCAGTACGAGGACATGTTGGTCCGCAGTCTAGTCAGATCAACTAGCGCATATCAACCACATCAATGGTGCCTTTATTATACCTGAGCGCTTCGAGCTATGTCAGAGTCAGGGGAGGATACGTAGCATCACTGTAATATTACTGTAAGAAACCTGCTTAGGCTGCTTTTTGTACTTAAATGGTGCTTTTTGGGGCTTAATTCAGCAGCTCCAATAACCTATTTTACTTATCGGGGCTTATATTAATTAAACCCCATTCTAAAAATTATTTAGTCAACATAAGGACTAATCTAACTTGAAGCAGCAATGCGGCCGCCGTTTTGCGGACGGATGCCATCATGATGTGCTGCCCACTACCATTAAGTTACCTGGGAATATCCTTTGTCGTATGTGCCGTACCGTACGTGTACGTAAATAGAAAATGACCTTATTCCAACAGTATATATTCCTGAAGCGTTTTCTTAGAGGCCTCCCGACCTTTCTGGCGTTCTAGGCTAGGAGACTGTGCTCAGTTGCAATATCAGCGAATTTGTCCCCGAGCGTCCGGATCACGTCTTTTGTTGTAGGTTGTTTGTGCCTTCTTCCAGAATACAGGGTTCCAGAGGTGTGCGTAAGATGTTTGCTATGTGGAGACCGTCTTTTCTGTGTGATGCACTCTATTGCGTCTGGACAGATTTACGTTCGTAACGTTCATAAAAAAACGTGTCGCGTGTTTCGTAGCATCATGGTAGTACATGTATATGATAGAAACCTGGAATATATGTCCCAGCGTACAACAAACACTGCTAGATATGCCGTGAATACATGAAGACTTAAACTGTAATCCTATCCTGCCGCTCCGTCATTGAGTGTGTGCTCCCATCATCATCCGGAGGGTGGGGGGTGGGACGTGCACAGTGTAGTCTGAAGGCACCGAGCGCGAAATGTTTAAGGTGTGTTAAAACTCCATCGCGCGAGCGCCTCAATACTACAAGGCTGTCATGCCACAGTCCTATACTATCATCACTCGTTCGCCAAGAGGTCAGAACGCACCCTACGACTAGGGGTGCCATCATGACAGACATCACAGAGACGAAGATACGTGTCGATATGTTCGAAATACTGAAGCAGAGCAGCAACAGTGCAATGAAAAATATCACCATCCTGTCCGTCGCGCCGGGGGAAGGGGGGGAGGGGAGTGAGTGACCTGGAAATAGCGTCATAGAAGGGTAGGAACGACGTACGACCACATAAGCAATGCCCACGGAAGACTGAAGATAATAGCCATTGGTTCAAGACCAAACAACCTGTGAGTACTTTGGTCGAGATATGCAAACTAAAGTGGTGTTACTGGGATACATATATCAAGTGTGACTATGCACTCACTGCGCCTGCTGGGTCTTCCTTCTGTTTGGTGCGGTTGTGGCGAACCAAGAGAAGACCAATCACAATGCTTCCTACGCTAGCTTCTATCGACAGAGAACTGGCGATCTGGGAAGGAGATGTGAAAATATGCACTTGGTTCGCGCTCATTATATTGCCGCTGAGATTAGAAAGCACCACGCCTGGGATAGCGAGAAAGCCCACGTTTGCTGTGAGCATCACTGTCGACTGTAGGAGTCACATGAGGTCAAGAAACCTGGTCCAAGCGAATCAACATTACCCAGAGAATCACATATTCCCATTCTCCTAATAGCTTCGTCATGAAGCTCTTCCAAACTGTCTGAATGATGACATCATCCGTCCACAATCTCTCCATATCTCGCAGATGAACTTCGGGCGCGAAGAAAAGCAGCGGCGACAGTAACGTGATAAACAACGTCCTCTCACGCTTTGGTTTGTCATACACTGTCTTGTCCCTGACTAGCCGTGCGTGCCTCTGACCATGGAAGTATAGGAACCTCCAATGTGCTAGAGATGCATGATTAACTAATGAGTATCCCCTGTTATCACTTTCGTGTCGGACACTTACCGAAGAACGAGAGTAGACGCGCTGAGAAAGAGACGGTAAGTAATGACAAAATCGGATGTGTGTTGTGTACTGACTAGTCGCAGCAGTATAATATTGCGAACTACCATCTGTCTCTGAGCTACAAAGTCAGTGATCGCTCTCTTTGCAGTTTCCCGGCGTACCTTTGGCTTTTCGTACAAGGTTAATCATCTTATACATTGTATCATCATCGTATGGTAAAGTCGACGACATTGACGTCATCAGATCTGTAGTATGAATGCTAGGTCTTTCCATGGAACCCTAGCGACAGACACAAGCTTACCCACGCAACCATGGGATAAAATTCCCGTAAGTTCATCATAGACAGGAAGCGGAAGACTGCGACCTTCGAAAACTACTGGAAAGAGTGACCAGTGGTTCCTAACAATGCAATATCGGTGCTTAGCATACTTGATCGAGAACACAATCGACGTACCAATAAGAAGCCTCTAACCGATGCTCTGCCCGTGGAATTAGGGGGACAGCGAGTGAGTTGAAGATGACAAGTGTAACGCACTGATATGGGCGAGCGAGCTGACCCCATTTATTTCAGATAACATGTAACTTGCGTCATAAGTCTCAAGCCAGAACAGGCATCGATTATCGTGGCAGGCGTAGTAATAAGACCACTGTATCCGTCCATCCTCTTTAGGCGCGATGTCTAGCACCAGGTCATAGTTGTTCGACGGGATGGTTAGTTGGTCGGCACGTAGAATTTTCTGCAAGTGGTGGTAGAATTCTTCAATTTCGTCCCTCAACAAGGCGTCGTGCATGTCTGTGTCAGTAAATAACCTCTTAAATCACACATTAGTCAGGGCTGAGGATTTCCAAGGTCACGACGCACGCACCCTCTCTGGATCAAAAAAATAGAGTGCACCATCCGGATGTGTAGCTGGCCTCCAAGGACTCTGTTCCTCAAACTCAAAGCTGGAGGGACTTCTATTAGATCCAGGGATACCGTTCATGCTTAAACATACTATGGGAATTCCGTTGTTAATCGTCTCACGTAGTAGGGTGTCTCGTCACGGGGTCTGCCAGCAGTCGTTAGGGTGCAATAGCAATATAAGTGTAATTCACTTGCATCGTATTCTCCTTCGAGTATCGGGGAATTTGATCAGAATGTATCAGCTGCAAAAAACGACCTTCGGGCAGGTAGAGGTCCGAGATCACGGAGGGAGCCGTAAGACGAGGTTGGGACAATTCTTCGTGAATTTCCGGCGCGTTAGTGACGGGGGACGAAGCAAGTGGCTCGTTTGTCGATGACGGCGGACTCGAGGGGGGTGCAAGCGATTCTGTGGATGGATGCTGGATTGTCACATCCACACTCTCCGAAGACCACCTCCTGCGACTGCTATGATCAGATGGAGGACTCAGCGGCTGCGTATGGGAGGACGGCGAGGGCGGAAGTACTGAGCTGGTCGCAGGAAGTATATTTGTCGTGTCACTTTCGGGGTGAGGGAGCTGATAGATTGGATGGCGATTTATTGTGGAAGGTGGCCTCAACGGTCGCTCTCTTGACCGCGATGGGTCTGGACCACGTCCAAATCGTCGATAAGTCGCTCTGGAGTCTCGCGATGCTTCTCCGACTGGGCTTGACGCCCGCAACGATTCCCGTGATTGTGTAAGGATAGCGAGCCTACTACTGGCGCGACTGTGAGTGCTCAGATTCGCAGAGCTAGGATTAGCGGTGTGCCTGTCCTCATAGGCGGATGGTGCATGATCTGCAGCGAGGCTAGTTTGGACTGGGGGAGTAAAAGTGCCTGATGGCGTTGCCATTGTCGTTTGCCTAGGAGCCTGGTCGTGGAGGCTCGAGACGCTCGCCGATGCAGGAACAGCACTGGCAGCCACCGCGTATTCCCTGAAGTTAGGTGAACTACCAGGTACTGAATATCCCCTCGCCCCTACGGAAGGAAACGAAGGTTCAGCTGGTCTGGCCTTGCGAAACGTACACGGTTTTTTGTGCCACAAGCGCCATAGACCCAACCTGCGATAAATGAAGGCTAAGAACGAAGCCCAATGCGCTGAGCAACGCTGGCTGTAACCCCTTAGAAAGCGGAATCTGCGCAGACACTCGAGAAGGATTTTGAGTACGGAAACCATGTAAGAGGAGGAGGCAGAAGGCCATGGCAAGGTTCCTCCTGTACGACATCGTGTTGCCTCGTGACTTTTCCAAGAGAATACAGTACGTTCTTTGGCAAAGTTGCAGAAACATGAGGGATTATAGACTCCGTTTAGACTCCGCCATAAAGTCCATGATCATCGCAGATTGGCATGATTATGTCGGATCGGGCCGGATCATGCCACCAACGTTATCTACTGCCAGATTTGGGCAAACTTGAAGGCTAATATGATCATGGCTGATCATAAAGATCTTGCATGTAACATACGCGATGATCATGTTCATCGAGAATCTATCATTCCATATCATGCAATCGTTACTAGTATCATTCTCGTGTGCATCTTCAATCCCTCTGAGTCGCGCGGCCTAGCTACAATCTGGCGTCGTTTTAAGGACAGCACCATGCACATTGTCTCAGAAGGAGCTACATCATGATTTGGTGGCGCTGTCAACCCAAAACACTCCCGAACAATTCTTTGGGATCCCGGCCTCGCGAGACGACACTCTCCGCCAGCGCTCGCTTGGCCTTTGTGTTACGTGACAGCGGTTAGGCCTCCACAGATGAGTGTTTATGGTCATATCAATGGCGCAGGTTCACCGGGCGCCAATCGGTTGATGCTACGAAGAACATCCTCGCATTGTTTCGCCGACGGAAAACAAGCTTCAACATTCGCAAAAGCAACTTTGAGGATACCCCCATCCGGCGTGCGCAGCGCTTCATACACCCCTACAGGGCATCGGCTGTCCGGCTAGGGACTCATTCGAGAGAGCATCCCTTCCAACTCGCACGCATTTCTTAAATATGTGCATGAAAGACTAATTTACCCTCGAAACTCGGAACATCCTAAAGGAGTGTCATAATAAAGGGCGCAAAAAAAAAAAAACAATATCCGAAACACCCATTCCAGAAGAGACATGCCCCCAAGCGCGTGGCTTCATCACTCGTCCTCCTGCTCGCCACTGTCATAATGGTCGCCACCTTTCTTAGGTGTCGTACGGCTCTCGACGGCCTGTCCCAGAATGCCCATGTCTACCGGGGTGACGATGACCTCCGGAAGGGTAAACGGCGAGTACAGAGGCGGAGTCCCTATGGACGAAGGCGAGGACGAACACGAAGACGAGAGCGAGGGCGAGAGCTCAGGGGAGTGCGACGACCCACGGAAGCGACTGAGGGCCGGCGGCGGGCGCGCGATGCGCATATCCAGCCGTCCGTAGCGCGCGAGCAGCTGCGGCGTCGTCGGGGGCTCACGCGGGCGCAAGCCGAACAGCGATCGCGCGGATGCCAAGACCGGCCGTTTGACGCGATGCGTCGCGGCGGTTCTGGCATCATGGCGCCTTTGCACTATCGGATAGAAGTAGCAACAAAGGAATGCGGCGAACGCGATGCAGGCTATCGCTATGACGGTCACTGTGAAGAGTGCGGGCTTCAGAGGACGACGTTAAGCCCGGCCCATAAAGAAACGGCACGCACCGTTGAGCGGGCTCAGCGGGGGGAGGTGGACATAGGAGATCTCCCCGTCAACGTCAGGTCCAACAGGGTACATAGCCTCTGAATATACGGCTAAATGGTCGGCATCCCTAGAGGGCTCCATTCTCGTTGTCGGTAGGGAGCGTTTAGATAGATGTGAGAATAGAAGGAATGTAGAGAAGCGGTTCCGGTGAGGGTAATACTGAGACTTAATCGTGCATGCAGCAGGCGGTTGACGGACAACCAGACCTAGGGGTGATCAAGCGTATCTTGATCCACTACTCAGTCAGCCAACCAACTGCACATATCTAGACATGGAATTCATTCATGTAATCAGACGTCCTACAATCCTGTCTCATGAGACCATTATGACTGTGGTCGCCTAAAGATGCGGATATAAAATAAAGAATATTCAAGGTCCACAACGTACAGACGTTCAGACCGATGAAAACGAAATCCCTGCATAACGAAACTCCAGAACGAGCCCGCCGACTAGTTCGTCTGAGCACCAACAGCCTAATCGAAGACGGGTCGGTAATGCAAGCCAGAGGTAGGATGCAGGGGGGGGAGGGGGGGCTTACCAAACGTTTGAGATGCTCCATGAATACCTGCAAACTAACATCATCTGTGAAGATGGCCTGTCCAGCACCGCCAGCTTGGCCCGCGCCATACATCCCAGCTGACATGTGCGTCGTCGACGGATTCAACTTTGAGAGAAGGAAACGGGCTTGGCTGCCACCCTGGTCGCAAACAATATATCGGGGAATAGGAAAGCGATCTGTCAGTAGATCCTGGTACGCGGGCAAGTCCGTTAGCAATAAAGATGGGGCTTCAATCAAGGCCAAAAGCGAGTAAGTACCTGAGCGTCATTGACGGGAATCTCGAGAAGCTCTTTCAAATTTTCATAGCCCTCTTGATCTTGATAGCCTGCCTTACGCCATTGTGCAACCGTTTCGCCATGGAATATAAGGATGTGGAAGAATGTGTCGAGTAGTAAGACGACGTCCGGCTTGATAGAGACACTGTCGAGCAGCACTGGTTGAGGAGGGGTGTCTAGTCCATATGACATAAGCGTAGGTTGAATCATTATGAGGGAGTTGTTGACATCCTCCTCGTTGAGGATATGTCGGTAGAAAGCCGTCTCATCCGGGCTGTTGTTGAATACCTGAAGGAATTGACTACGGCGCAGGTGGAACATGAATTGGGGGTAGATGCTGAAGTTGTCGTTAAGTCTGAAACTCGTCGGGTCTTCCTTCCTGTAGTCTGCGAATTTCTGGCACAATCGAATGAGCATGCGGTCCAGCCAGCGAAGCACATCGGGGGAGTCATCGATCTCTGCCTTGAACACTGCAATACGCGCCATAAGCACTGCTGCCGCCTCCTGATCAAATGACGCTGCAATGCTTGGTGAACCAGCCTCAGCGAAGTTGCGTGCGATAGTGGTTACGCGCAGTCGCATTTGGCCTGTCGAATGTTGATAATGAGTAACAAACTGAATCAGGCCGCGAGACCCTTGCTGCATAGGTTGCCCGGCAGGTGTTACGACTTCGAAATAGACAGCCTCGGCAGTGCGCGGGCTAATGGTATTAAGTTTCCAAGCCGATGTCTGCCCGATGCCGATCTCGGTCTCGCCAACACACGCAGATTTCTTGCCCGTTGATATCGCGTGTCCAATCAGTCCTGAGACTTTTAGCTCCTTCGTGGTCTGCGCCGCGGCATTAGCATGTGGATACAAAACTAATCATTTCCACTCAAACCTGAACGTCAAAGGTGGCATTAAATCCCATTGCCAAATTGCCCTGGTCATCTTTATTAAACACACGAAGGAAACTCTGCTTGAAGATAGACGTTGCAAACGAATCTGACAGCACGATGACGCCGTTGGTCGAGTTCGGCAGCGCTTTCATTTCTAGAAGACCGACTTGATCCAGACAGCCAGCGAAGAGATCAATCGCATGGCCGTTGTTTGACGCGCGCCTCGCTAAGCCTTCGAAGAACTACACAGCCATGAGGTGGACTACAAAAACGTGGGAGTCGTGCAACACGGACCTTTGATGCACGCTTGAAATGCTTCGCGCTGTCGCGGTCAATGTCGTGGTGTGACCGAATCGGCTCTTTAAGCTCGTGAGTAACTACCATGCCCGGTCCCTCGGTCGCGGCACCACCAGCAAAGAGCATGATGCGTGCCCCCGTATTGGGAAAGGTTGTCTGACGCACGCACATCAGCTGAGACATACGTAGAGAGGCGTATCCGGCGTACTTCTAGTAGTCCCACAGCGACGCCCAGTGCCACACCAGTGCAACGAAGAGGCCGTTTATCGCTTGCAACGGGCCATGGATCACGCGTGAGCGACTCGAGGATACCCGTAAGCTGGAACTCGCATTGGGAGACAGGGAGGAGGAAGCGAGCAGCGCCAAAAGCCTGTGGGGGCATAGGCTGACCAGGTCGGGGAGCTGCTCGGTTCTGTGCACTCAAACCAAGCATGTCCTGTATCTGCTTCGGAGTATACTCCTTTCCTCCACGAAAAACGTAAGATTTGCTGCACTCTGCATAGCCGATTTCGTGCACTTGAGCCTGAAGAAGGTGAGAAAGTGGTGGACAAGACTGAACAGCAAATTTGCGCACCATGGTCCCGAAGGTGATGAGGCCGACTAAGGCATATGGAGGAAGGAGGCTCAAGCTAACGACGATCGCATCCCGAAGAGCTTTGAGATCATCGGCGTCGAGGCATGTGTCGACCACGAAAAGGAATATTGGTGGAACTTGAGCTGGGCGGCTAAGCGTATACTCGATAGTAGTGTATTTTGGCAATAGCTCGGCAGGAAGATTTGTGCTAGACAGATCCTTGTAGTGGGGAGGGAATGCATTACGTGTGAGGCAGAATGGGCAAATCCATAACTTTCCTCGGATGTCGATTTGGCTATGCGAGTGATTAAGTCAACATTGAGGCGCATATAGAAGGACGATACACACCAGTAGGGGTTCAAGACGGCACGACAAGGTGTTGACTTACAAGTGACGGGTTCGTAAAGCACAGGAGGAAGGTCATCCCTCTGCTTCAGCGGGATGTAAAGAGCTGCGATTGGGACCACCGTCCGATTCGCCTCTATGCGAGACGAAGGCCAAACATTCCACGATAGCCGAACGCCTGAAGAAAGTATGAAATCAGCCCACCCACAGCGAAGAGAGTACATGATGCGCACCGTCACGCTCCTCTACGTCCTCAAAGCTCATTTTGTTGTTTAAAAAAAGGGGTTGAGAAATACTATACTTTAGTGTAGGAAATTCAAAGGACACGTCGCGCTTCTCATGGCACCGCCCGGGACAAACGTTGACAAACAATTCCCACACCAATGCACCTTGTCAGCATGACCATAGCATGCGACTTGATGCAGTACGTACAAGTACAGTACAGTACTCCACTTCAGTTCTCACTTCTCCCGAGTCGGCCTTGTCCTCCGATTTCTTTGCTAATTATTACTATTCGCGTACAGTTGCCCTCCCTTGCTCCAGTCTACTGCCAGGGCCATGACATGTACTACGTCATCCCGGTATCATGGCCTGCTACTTCTTTATCTGTAACTTCCGCTTTCCCCGAGGTTGTTCCAATTAAGGCTCCCTATCCAAACGCTTGTTCCTATATTTCCTATTTGTCCGAAAATGCGCAAATCTCTCGACCCTGTGATTTATTTTTCTTTTAGGTCCTGCCAGCCTGAGGCGTTCCACTCCGAGCAGGCCAGCTCCACAATATCCATGTATCTTCGACCAGCGCTCCGCGGTT
Organism: Lactifluus subvellereus; assembly: GCA_022496195.1. Classification (NCBI taxonomy): domain Eukaryota; kingdom Fungi; phylum Basidiomycota; class Agaricomycetes; order Russulales; family Russulaceae; genus Lactifluus; species Lactifluus subvellereus. The sequence continues at coordinate 39,798 of WTXC01000037.1, read as the reverse complement.
CAGGCACATACAAATATCCCAACCTACAATATTCACTTTCAATAGTACTGGTCAGCGCGTAGCACAAAACTTGATCCTGATATTATGATTGCTTACAAGGTCAATCCTGTAACCACTTAGTCGGGTCAAAACGTAGTCCTCGCCCGCCTAAGCGACATACCTAACTTGAGAATATCGACTAACCAAACTTAGTGTGTTATGCTCGTAAGGGACCTTAACGTTGCTATACAGTACGCAGGCTCCACAACTGATCATGACATCCTATCATTACGGTCACTTTCCTGCCCAGTACAGTAGGTGTGGTGGGGCCGGCGCCAAACCTACCGGGCATGACACCCCTGTGGCAGGCTATAACATCGTCTGCTGCGCCTTCCCCCGAGGTTAGCGCTACACCCTCCTCTCTGAATCATGATGTCACGAAAACCGCCAACATGGCGTGAGCCTAAAGTCAAAGAACGCACTATCTTATGCTCATTGTTTTGTGGGACCGTTCCTCAAGCAAATCTTGGAGTTGTAAAGTCAAAACCTCTGCCCAGGGATTTCGGTTTTTCGTCTCTAGTTCCTCGACCGAGTTCAATAGGGGAGGGATGCGCATGCTGCTGATCGCGTGCCTGGGAACTCCATCCTAATATGTCAAATTTTGACGCCGACGCTCTGCACTGCACATGTCTGCAGAAGGCGCGATCGCGTGACCTGCCGGACGTGGCGTGAGTGGCCGCTTCATATAGCGTAACCAACGTTGCCCCACATTCGATAATATTAGTGACGCATGTTACAGCATTGGGGTTGCTGGTGGTGAGCCAACACCCACGAGGTTGAGGTCAGGGACATTTTCTCGCTCCACAGATCGATAAGCCCAAAGTCCCACACCCACGCGTAAGGTACGACACAGTACAGGTTCTCCGTCTCCGTTCCGGGGGCGCGCTTATGCATAGCCCCATCCACCTGTGGCGCTCGTCACATCCTGCTCGGCTACAATCGACGTTCGAACCAGTTTGCTTTCCAAACAACAACCCAACTTTCTGCTCTCTCTGGGAGTGTAAGCAATAGAACCTTCTCGAGTTGTTCATTATTCCAGAAACAAAAGATATCCTTGACTCCACTACACGTGCAAGTGGCGCTCGCGTTGATCACATACATCATTTTTTCGGCTTGGGCTGCGCGCCGGTTGAATCGAGCATGGTGTTTAGATTGTTCCGCTTGCGATTCTTTTTTCCATGCACTCCCAGATTCTCCATCGACTCGGGCATTCTTGAATACAATCTAAGGCATTTATTGTTGCGGAGCACTCCGTCCTTCCCGCCTTTATTCTGTACTGGGCCGGTACCTAGTTCGAATAGAATTTCCACTAAAAGTCACCACTATGCGTATGTGTGCCCCGAAGGATTGGTGTAGATGCGATCCAGTATTTCCCAACGTGGTGCCGTTAACTGGCATTACCGTATTGCTTGAAGACGCGGGTCATCCGTATCTGCTCCTACAGCTGATTCCAGCGGGGGTCACCCAGCGCTATGTGTCGTCCGAGAACCATCTACTCGCTCAAATTCGTGTGGTTTGAAGCGCGGCCACTAGAAGTCTCAGTGACTGCCGGGGGGAAGGGGGATGCTCCCATCCGCAAGTAACGTCATGTTTCTGGTTTTCCTGGTGATCACCTCATTTATTGTCGCCGACCTCCCACGATCACTAGGCTGGATGTAAAACACTCTCTCACATGGGGAGCTCATTGTCTCATGACGAAGCCGGCCAGATCCATCACAGGGTGCGCACAGTCCGGAATGACCCGGATGATGTGCGTAACGCAGGTACCTGGAACCAATTTGAGCACCGTTTTAGCAAGTGTTTACAGATTATACCATAACAAGTGTTCTGTAAACGCGCTCAAGTATTTCCCTTTTCCCCAGGTGGTAGCTTTCACCCCGATCTCAGGCTCGTGCGCGTGGCGTTTAACACATCGCATGATCTGTGGAGTTGCGCATTTCTCTGGAACAGAGACTTACGCAAAAGCCGGGCTATGACTCTAAAGTGCAGGCGATCTGGGACGGCTGCGTGCTTACTGGAGAGGGCCGAGAAAGCCTTGGCTGTATGGACACATTGTGCTGGCTGTCGTCAACGTAATATTACTGGAGCGCGTGACTGACCTTGTGTCCTAGTCTTGGGGCCCTCCTTGAAACTGATGCAACGAGTTGGCTGGGCGCGGAAAGTAGCAGCATCCCGCGAGTTGCCAGCTGCCATAAGGCTGATAAGAGACTCCACAGACTCGCAGGCCGCAGTAGGCTTGGTGTTCCTAATACAAAGCAGAGCACAAGATAACATCAGCTGATGAAGCTGACACTAATAAAAAAAACCCCGACAGCGCATAACCCATCAACTGGTCACCTTGTGGGGCCTGAGGGGTCCGTGCGTTCCTTGAGTTGAACGACGAGAGTTCCCATAGAGAGACTAAAAACGCCAGAACCCTGGGTTCCGGATAGCGGACAATTCCGAGCCGTGACAGGGACACCATTCCATGCTGAGGATATCGCATCTGATACCAAACCGGAGTTTTGCTGCGCATTGTAACTACAATTCGCGCAGTTACGACAAGAGCGCACTAATCACCGATCGACCCATTTGTTATCCAAGAATGAGAGTCTTGAATGAGACTAACGAGTAAGCAGCCCTGTCACGGTCGTGTCACAAAATATATACAAACAACGCATGGCCAGAGGGATTTGAGTCACACACACCTTCGAATGACGATAAGCACTCAGCTTCAATCCCTATTAGAGACCTTGCTTTACAGCAAGGTGATTAGCGTTGACAGCGAATATGCGCTACAGACTCTGGTGAATGCGAGGAAAAGGGGTGAGCCATCATCACGGACAACTTACAGTATAATATTTTCATATCCTCACAGCCCCCTGAAAATTGGGTCTAAAGGCGCCTTGCGCACGACCCTGGGGCGCGGGATGAAGGACGTCCGCTATGAATCTATGATCCTTCGAAGAAACATAAAGAATATTCTTGATTGGGAAGGAATACGTGGGATTTGCGACCAAAGTACGCCTTTCTGATATGATATGTTATGGAGTGCACTGCAGGGATCCCAGAGTGAGTACAACGTGTGACCACGTTACGGACCTTACGGACCCGGGATCTAGATCTGTTCCTATTAGCGCCGCCCTTGCTCGGGGTCCTTAAAGAGCAAATAGACACCAAACTGTAAAGTAATCTCAAGGATCCCCCGCACCCGTCCACCCCCAACTCCCCCCACTCGCCTCGGGCGAGTGCGGCCCTTGGCTCTTTTTTTTACCCTTTAATAGTTTTACTTCTCTTCTCAATCACGATTTCCTTCTGTTCCCCAACCCCTTCCTTTGCGCTTAGCCCTCTTTCTCTCACTCTACCCACTCATCCCCTACCACCGCTCGCCATGCATTGCTTCCCCACTCCCTTCTCTCGCTTCCTCGATCCGCTCGAAGAGCTTCCACTCGTCGTTCCCTTTCCCGAGGCGCATCTACATCCCAGGTGGGTCCACGTCGTCGTTCTCATATTCGCTCCCGTCTCATATCTGACGTCGTCCTAAGCGAGCCTGGTACTCTGGGCCTTTTCAATGAAACACCCAGCACCATCGACATGTCTCTTCCGACTCCCAGTGTTCCAGTCTTTACCGTCTTCACTGAGTGAGTCATTCCTGGCTTCGGTCCCCGGGACACCCGTCATGACCTCCGGCAAGTGAGCTGCCGTCCCCCACCCAGGTCCATTACGACGCCCCCGTATCGCAATCAGAGGCCATTCAGCCTCCGCCGGCGCCTCTGATCAAAGATATGGACTCGTTCTCTGAGGGGACGGATCAAGGAAGCTTCGACTTCACTATGTGCTCCGACCCCGGCGATGCGCAACCTCCTCCTTCTGTTGCCTTCTCCCCTGGCCATCCCGCCCTTTCGATTGAGATTTGGCGCGACGATGTAGTTCGCAGCACTGCTGTTGGTAGCGAGGGGCACCCACGCAGTGATGAAGATGGGCACATCTTCGAGGTGAGTTTTATATTCTTAGGATAAGCAGCATCTCTGAGGATTTGGGGCTAAGGAGCCGGCGACCAAGCGTCGCCGCCTTTCAATGTTCTTGCAAACTGGAGAGGAGGAGCGGCCAATGACGGCGCCTGTTGTCGGGCGCTCTCAGTCTCTGCCACCAAGCCTGGTTCGCGATGGCGATGACTCTGACATTCTGGCTCTTTCCCCTGCTGCAGTCCCCAGTCCGTGCTCGGCTCCTCCTACCTTGGCGTAGTAGACACTGTTATCAGTAGGTCTTTCTGCACGTTCCCGACTTCCAGAAATGCTAAGCACATCGCGCCATTCAGTCTTTTTTCGCCCTACTGAAGCGAGCGCGCGGGATTCTCTTGGTCACATGACATACCTAACACAGGGATCATTTACCACTCCCTTGTGTACACTTAGGAATATCACGAAACCTTCTCCACGATGCTAGCTATATGTACAACTGTATTAACCAACCTAGATATCCCACTGCGTTCTGCACTGTAGTGGTATAGACTAGACTTGCCGGATCAGCGGATGGCATAATCTGCCTTCAATCTCAACTACTTACATATGATATGTCATCACACCATGCCATCTTCCCCCTTCCTATCCTGTGCTGTTATTTGGTCCGTGGTGCAGGTCGCTCATGAATAATGACTCGTTTCCTCCCGGCTCCGGACCATGTGGAGTATAAGGAATAATTGTCGCACGGTCGATTAGATGTGATGTGATCAATAAAACTCGGACCTGCCATGACAAACTCCTCTGAAGTTTCAATATCACCATCTCAATCTTGAATTCCACCAGTACATTCGAAGTTCTACAAGGCGATTGATCTCATGGAATTCGTTCCGGCTCCTGCTGTGCATAGAGTACTTTGTGCCGACTGCGGTGGGTTCCTTGCAAGAAACGGTCTGCTGCCATCTCATGCCCATCCGATCCAGGGGATCCCATTGTGCCCAACTCAGCAAACCTGTGCGTAAACTGCCTCAGGAATACGTAAGTCCTTTCCCCCTCTTTCGTCAGTCCCTGCTTACACGGTGTGTCTAAGTGTTGACATCACTGAGGGAATCCCGAAGCAAGGTACGCTTACCAATCCCTTTTCTAGGGGGTGGAATTTTGTTGATGCCATAGGTCTGTCGCACAAGCATCCGTATCGTATTGCCGAAATTGCGAGCGGTTCCTCGCGCCCCCCGCACAATGGATGATCGCGCGGCCGGAGTCTCAAGAGCTCCTTGCCATTTGCCTCAAAAAGCTCAAGGGCTTGAATAGAGTCCGGCTAACGGACGCGCACTTTATTTGGACGGAACCCCACTCGAAGCGACTTAGGATATCGTTGACCATCCAAAAGGAGGTCTGTCCATTTGACAAAGTTTTTGTTCTGGAGCACTCAATCAAAATCACAGGTATTGACTTCAACAATTCTAGAACAAGTATTCGAGATCGAGTATTTGGTTCAGCACGGACAGTGTCCTGACTGTACGAAGCTGGCCGCGAAGAATACTTGGAAGGCCCTTGTTCAGCTTCGGCAGAAAGTTCCACACAAGCGGACGTTCTTGTACCTTGAGCAACTTATCCTAAAACATGGGGCGCAAAAGGACACAATTTCCTTGAAGGAGGTGAAGGACGGTCTGGATTTCTTCTATAGCCAACGGAGTCATGCGATAAAAATGGTGGAATTTCTATCTGGGGTCGTGCCAATCCGGTGAGCATCGCCACCCCCGATCACAGTGGTATACTTATCGAGATCTAGATCGAAGACATCGGAGCGCCTGCTTTCTGCGGACACACATTCAAATACGGCCAATTTCAAGTTCACTTACTCAGTCGAGATTGCCCCCATATGCAAGGATGACCTAGTTTGCTTACCACCCAAACTCGCGCGGCAGCTAGGAAACATTGACCCTGTGATCTTCTGTACCCGAGTCGGCAACTCGCTCCATCTCCTTCACCCGTCCACGTTGCAATCATGCGAACTCATCGCATCCACGTACTGGCGGGCACCGTTCGATTCTCTTGCGAGTGTTTCGGAACTTGTGGAGTTCACGGTTCTGGACATAGAGTCCTCCGGTCGTACGCATGGGAAATGGGTAATGGCAGATGCGCAGGTGGCATTGTCCGGTGCATTTCGTTCCACCGGGACGTATGAGGACGACCGTATGATGGACTACGAAACCGCCTCATCGACGAACCAGATCTTCCACACACGGACGCACCTCGGTGGGATCCTTCAGCCTGGTGATGCAGTGTTGGGCTACCATCTGAGCAACAGCAATTTCAATTCGGACGACTTTGCAAGTTTACCACAGGATCGCATTCCCGACGTCATCCTCGTGAGGAAGGCGTACCCGAACCGCCGCAAGAAGAACAAGTCGCGAAATTGGCGGCTGCGGAGTATGGCGAAAGAAGAGGGCGAGGAGGGAGAAACTGGCGGCGGACGCGGCGCCGTGGGTCGCATGGGTGGTCGCGATCAGAAAAAGGTAGAGGAGGACTACGAGCTGTTCCTGCGCGACCTCGAAGAGGACCCCGAGATGCGCGCTACGGTCAATCTCTTCAAGACAGACGATACGAAAGCGGGAAAGGCTGTGTCCCGAACCAGTGATGTGAAGGCGCGGAAGAAAACCCAGTTTGCGATGGATTTGGATGAAGCGCCGGCAGCCGCTCCTGTACCGGTTTCGGAGACGGATGAGGAAGAGGACGAGGCCGACTTCCCCGAGGTGAAGCTCGAGGAGCTATTAGAAAACTTTGATGAGATGACCCTCGGAGAGGAAGAGACGCATGGATAGAGCTGCACATCCATATCTTCCTTCTTCCCCTTCTGTAGTGCTGCCAGTGTATCACTGTATCTCCGGACAGTCACTGATGTGACTGTACAGCAAGGTCGTCAATTTTCGGCCCACGTGTTGCCCCTGCTTGCGCCCATACGATATCGGGTGCCCGCTCCAACCACGGAATTTGATTTCCGTGCATATTCTTGAGAAGTTCCTTTCCATGGAGTGATCGACGGCGCTCGGAGGGCTGATAGAGGTCTCCGAGTTGAGCACTGCATGAAGAATGATGGTCTCCAACATATCGCCACACGGGGTCCTGTAAACGAACACGTAGGACAATCTCGCCAGTAACACGTTATAGCACAGGGTCAGTAGCCCGACAACCCCGTTCACTCGCCATCATAATCGGATACTCGGATACCGTATGGTCTTACCGTGTTGGTCGCACAGACACATACCTGCGCCATGTTTTAGTGTTAATCGCACGGCGTTGATACGTCCCTTTTCTACTGCGCTATGCAATAACATCAGTCCGATGTAATCCTGAGTACAGCATTGACCTCTGCCTTGGCGACAGTTGGGCCTGGTTGAAGTAGCATTTGAGCGAACCCGATGTGCCTGCTCCACGTTGTCAGTTTAGCACATAGTGAAGGGGTGATAAACGGATTGCTGGTGGGAGAGCGCACGTAATCCTGGCTCGTTGTATCGATAGGTATCTATAAGCGGTCGCCTGACAATGTTGGACGCGGTTTGGAACATAGATAGGCGCACCGCATAATTGCCAGTGACTCGGATCGATGAGCGGTCACGTGGTCTGTGCTTAACGCGCCGCGCTTGCCTTTGTCTGAGTCACGGTGTTTGTTCTTCTGGCTTGAACTTCGTCAATCTCCTCAACATGGCGACAAGAGCGAAAGCAAGGCGCCCTGCTGCTGCGTCGGTCAAGAAATCAGTCAAGGGTGGGATGGCTGCCGCTGTCCCAACAGAAGAGCTTACCCATGGGCTCGCATCCGCCTTAGCGGGCCTAGCCATTTCCAAAGCGAAGGGTGCCCGTAATGGGGTTGCGGAGGCACATTCAGAGACTCCCAAATCTACTCAAGATAATCGAGTTTCTGCGATGCGTGTAGTCAACGGCGCCTCGCAGGGGCTTACCACGGTGATGAAATCGGGCTGGAAAGCTCCTAGCACAGGGACTACCGCGAAGAAGTCTGCGACTCCTGCACATGAGGCGTTCGGCCTGGCAGCCTCTGCTCGGGCTGCACTGAAGGAATTACGCGCGTCGTCGCCCGGCGATGTTGATGTTGAAAGGGCGGCGGTTAGTGTGGCGGGGAAGCTCCTCAGCTTGGATATGGTGCGCCGCTAATTCACCTTTTTTCTGGGCTCTTGGCTTATCCTTTTGAAGTACTCACACGCACTGGATGTGCTATCCGATATGCACGGAAGACTTGTTGCGCTGGTGGGACCTGATCCCGTACCGCCCGTTTCTCGCCACAGTTCCCAGATACCTCCGCCACTTCGGGATGTTATTGCAATCATCTCCTTGCCGCTACCATCTTCATCGTCGGTCTCCTCGGACTCTACTCTCCTCCTGGTCATCTCAACATATCTGTCGCACACTCTCATTGCATTATCTCATTGTTTGAGCACAGCATCTCCTAAGCATTCTCAAAACGAAGCCATAGTCTTATTTTCCCAGACCTTGCATGACTCTCCGAGCCTCTTGAGATGGATCCCTCTGTGCACTCAGCTTCCCGCAAAGCAATCTGACGGTTTGCTGACGCGTGCATACACCGCCCTTATGTCAATATCAGGCAAGGCATCTGTTCCTGCTGAAGCGGCATTTCGTATCAGGAACTATGCTCTCATGTGTTTGTTGCGTACAAGTGGTTCGATGATTGAGCCCAAGACATTCTGGGATCAAGTTGTCAAATCCTCTTCATCTTTTGCGAGGTCAGCTGGTTCTAAAGACAAGGGGGAGGAGCGCAGGCTATGCCGTGTTGTTACTTCCGCGTTCTCAGATCTGCTGGCGTTGGTTGAAGAGCGGGAAAATAGAGATGATTTTCTTCACGGGACGCCCTTCATTTCCTTTTGCGATGTCTGGATAAGTTTTTCTAAGTCGGTATGTAGTTATCAATATGTTTTGTGGCATCACTCAATTTCCCCAGGCCGACGATGTTGCTGGGTTAGGTAAGGTGATTGCGTTGGTTCAATCGTCGCCTTCAACTCCCGCGGATGGCGACGAGGAGAGATTGTTGGACGCCCTGGAGAAGTTGGACCTGGGTGATTGTGGCAAGAGCGGGAAGCAACATCCTTCACGGAACAAGGAGAAATACGAACCAACGGAAGTTGCTCAGATCACGAAGTTGTGCGCATCATTTATCCGTGCAACGACCCTTCTCACTGATCTAGATCGACATAATGGTGCGCGATTTTGTACTGTTTCCGGACTACTTGTCGTCTGAGGTCCCACTTGATAGGCGGGGAAGAAAGCGTGTTAAGTAGTATTCGGGAGACTAACAAGCATGTCAAGGACGCAATGGCTTTATCTCCCCCATTAGAGCCGGAGGACGATTATACTCAAGCTGAAACCAAAATGAGACGCGCCTTAAGTCGGCTGAAACGTGCGGCTATCAAATTCATTGATCATCCGGACGACATGAAGTCGTTGAGCGATGGCATCGTGGGAGCTGTTAAAACACTATTAATGGACATCGCCACAACCATGGAGGCCCTTTTGTCCGCGGTATGTGCTGTACAGCTCGTGCATCTGCCATCCATATCTCATCCCTTCCATCACCATGTTCAGGGATCCGAATCGGACGACTACACCTCCCTCCTTGACCTTTTCTTTGTGCTGGCACGGACAACGCTTGCCCCAAACAATCCCGTGCTAACTGATGCGGCATACGATCTTCTCTCCAGAGCGGCTCGCCTGCTCGGTTTTCAACTCGCCGACAATCTCGAGTGGTCCCAGACGATTTCCCCTCTCCCCTCGGTGACGGGGGACGCATTCGCGAATTTTGTTCGCTGCCTTTCTGGCGCCTTCCACACCCTCGGAGGGACACTCTACCAAGCCGGAAAATATGGGACTGCCATCCGATTCCTTCGTCGTGGATGTTTCGTGGGGGGTGTTGCGCTCCGCCTTCGTGAAGGGCGTGACGCAGGACTCCCGGGCAATGTTCAAGAGCCGCAAAAAGTGGCAAGTAGCAAAGAGTCTGAAGGCTGGGGACAACTGCGCGATCAGCTGTCGCGCAGATGGGAGTTGTTGGGTGTCTGCTGCTCAAAAATTGGTGACAGACAAGTACGTCAGATTTTGGCCTTGCGATACAGCCACCGAACCTCAGCCTTCTATAGGGTGCCTACGATGCTTTCATTGAATGTCTTACTTCGTATGTATTTCCACACACCTTCGTAGAGTCGGTCCGCACAATTGGACCTGCAGGCGCGTTCGAGGCATCCTCATCCCTCAAGCAAGCTGCGGTCATCATAGACAGGGTCACCTATATGGCCACTTGCGAACTGTTACGCCCACCAGCACAGGTTTCGCTCAGGCAGCTGATAGACTCCATACCCATCAACGGCGCCACTGATCTCGAAGAGGAGCGTCGCTGCGTCGTCGGCGCTATTCTCGAGCGACAAATGGAGAGCTTGGCTGGAAGTCTCTGGAAACCTAATGTGCAAAACGTGGTTGCGGGACTCCTATCTGACTGCGTCTCAACCTACGATTCAGAGAATCGACCCATTCGACGCGCAAGTGTCATGCTAAGGGCTTTGGAGCTTGCCTACTATACTGGTACGGCTGATGGGGATATCCAGCTGGCTAAGTCTTCGGAGGAAATTGAAGCGCTTTTGAGGACTGAGGTACATCTCTTCGTAGCCATCATCAGGATTTCTTTCTTATTGGCACGGCTATAGAATCACGGCCTAGATTCTGCGCTAACGCATGAGCTTGCTCTATATGGTGCGGAAATGTATATGTGGCTTGCTTTGCACGCATATCGTCAAGTCCACCCCCAACAGTACGCGATGATCATCCAACACGCTCAGAAAGCCTGCCACATTCTCAGGACATGGATACATGGGAACACCGTGGAGATTGCCGATGCAAAGGAGTCTCCTAAGCAGGTCAGGGCTGCCCGCAAGGCAAAGGGAAAAACAGCCTCGACCCGTGCTGTTGCTGCGGCGACAAGTAAATCCAAGGCCAAGGCTTCGAAGTCAATCCCAATCACACCAAAGCGCCCAGGAAGTAGGTGTCTATATCCGGCGGTCTCCGTTGTCTCTAACTTGTGCATATCTTAGGGCCCGACCTGTCTCAACAGGCTGTATTGCCGGTCACGCCCAGGACTAAGAAAGATGTTGCGGGCATGCGGAAAAATTCGCGTCGGATCGTGTCACGTTTATGTATGCCCATTTCCCCCAGGCTTCGCTCTTATTGACTTTTGCCTTTCCATTTAGATATGACCATCCACCTCGTAGGTTTCATCGGGCACGTTATCCTCAAGCTCGAGCTCCTGCAGATTGCAAGACAAGTTTGTGAACACCCTTCAATTGGTCAGCATGATGGTAAGTTTCCATGACTGTACTTATCTTGGCTTCATTATGATGCGCAATCAAGAGTTTGTCCAGTTTTCCATTCAGCTGGCGCACGAATATGTGAAGTTGGGAAAATTGAGGGAGGCTGGAGGCATCTATAAGCGCAGCCTGAATCCCACGCGGACCCAAACGGTATCGAATGAGACTAAAGTTGTTCTCCTTCTACGTCACGCGGAGTCTTTGACCAAGATTGGCGATGTCACCCAAGGGTAATTTACCTGCTTCGACTATTGTGACGCTCTAACCCCGCAATCAGCATTGCCTTGTACTCCGAAGCACTACAACTATCAGATAGCTTACCCCTGTCTGAGAGGGAGACGTCAACTGCTGATCGCGTGCATTCGCACGTAAACCGCCTCCGACGAACTGCATTGGCTGCCAACGTGTTTGCTCAGATCAAATCGGCTCAAGTGAGCGCTTCTCTCTCTTGGGACAAGCGATGTATTGACACACCCTAGGACGACCCTACGTCATCACTCACCGGTCTCCTACAGGCGATGCGACTCTGGAATCGTGCCGTTAATACGTTATCTCACCTAGGCTTGCGCGAAGGTCCTGTCAACGGTACCTCTGCCCTGTCCAATCCGTTCGACGTGTCACCGGATAGTGGAAAAGTTTCACCAGCGAAAGATGAAAACCACTCTACCAGTTCTAGCACGATATTGCATCACGCTCGCGCGCTCACAAATGGCCTAGAATGGGAAATCGCCGAAGGCATGCTCGAGACGACACTGTCTCTCGCAAGCGTCTATCTCCTAAGAGGATCAGTCCGAGAGGCGGAATATTTTATACGAGAAGCTGAGCAGCTTGCCAGTTCTATGAACGCCCCAGCTCTGCTCTGTCGGGCTCTCGCAATGAAGGTTGAGGTTCAGCTTCAGCTCAGACAACTTGACACTGCACTCACCACACTACGTGCGGCGACCGACGCTCTCACCGACATGGCGAGTCCCGATGCAGCCAAGCTGCGCAAGCTGTACGGAGAACACAGCGAGCTTTTGTTGCAAGACAAGGATGCCCAGTCACAGTATACCGAGGCCTTGAAGATGTTAGAAAAGCTGGATAAGATGTTTTCAGGGCTTGACGGCAATAACAGGCATTGCTTTCCTTTCCTCTGGAGGTCGACCTCAGCTCACAACTCTCCAGACGACCGAGCGTTCCGCTGTCGAGCCCTCGTCGCTCAAGGGGGGGCTTGGAGCCGCCTGCTCCCGCTCTTTTTTGTGCAGTCTTGCGTCAACATAGTGAGCTCTCGCAACCCAAATAACCGCAGCGGCTTTGTTCTCATCTTCGCGTCAGTCTGGCTGTTGCGCAACGATATTGGCGATGAATACGAGTGCTTACTGCAAAAGCTGTCTCAGTTGGCTCCCTTGGCTGATATCCAGGTAAGTGTCTCCCTGGAAAGAAGGCACAATCCCATATAGTCATACTTGGCACAGGCGGAAGAGCGATCCTTACTTGCGAGGCTAACACTTCATGACGCCTATGACCACTTCCAAGAGGACATGTTTCTCAGCAGTATCAGAGAGTCAGGTATGTTTCCCTTCATACCAACGGAACACCACCAGTTTAGGGATACCGTCAGTTCTGTCACTCCCGATGGGAATATCCGAAGACAAACATCTGACGACAACGTCAGCGCAAGTAATCATGCGTACCCTGACGGATGCAGAAAAGCTCTTTCATTCAGACCTCGCATCCACAGCGCATTGCGGGAGCGTACCCCGGGTCCGCGAAGCAGCAATTTCGTTGGCACTCATTCGGTCATTTCAATCATCGCTGGGCGCGAGCGACAGCTCTCTTCTTGTTGCGAACTTATTAGGTCGATCACATTTCTACGGTTGTGCCCCGTCAATGCGACTCACTTCTAACCCCAGACGCATGTGCTAATGTCACACTGAGGCGGGAGATTCTCGAGGTTATTTCATATAAACTTCCCTCTAGAGACCGGGATGACCTCCGCTGGCCTGCCCTGATTGGCAGCAACGAGCAGCTAGACAGCTTGCGTGGTAGAAAGGATGGGGTAGAACTATCCCCGTTCGACTCCGACGACAATGACGAGCAGTCTGAGGACTTGCTGCTTGCGGAATACTGGGCATCTATACGCGCGAAGTACCAACAGCTACCATTCAACGCAGCCGACCTCGCTCGCTCGAAGGTGGAAAACCTGCCGGTGAACTGGACAACCGTACATATCTATGTGACCGAAGATCGAAATACGATGTTCGTTTGCCGACAGCGTGCTAATCAGCAGCCTCTGGTTTTCTCGTTGCCGCTAAAGGGACGGAGAGAGACGGAGGAGGATGAGCATCTCACTTTCGATGACGCGATTGCGGAGCTCCGGGAGATCGTGCGCCTGAGCGACGTGAGCACTAAAAGTGCGATTAACGTCAAAGGGCAAGATCAAAGCGCTCGCGCAGCCTGGTGGGCAGACCGCATGGCATTGGACACGAGACTCAAGGAGCTGTTGGAAGGCATAGAGTTCTGCTGGTTTGGCGCTTTTAAGGTTTGTTTTTGTATCCCGATTTAGTTGATTTGCTTGTCGACTAATGACCCCTTGTAGACCATTCTTAGCGAGCATGTGTTGATCCCGAAAGAAGCCATGTCAGCCTTCCGGAACCGGCTCGTCAGAATATTCGAACAGACCATTGGGGCTCAGGGTAAAAAGCAAAGCACTCGCATGCATCTTGACGACTCCTTACTTGAATGTTTCTCTCGACTCTCGCCCAAATGCCGCGACGAGGAGCTTGAAGACCTCGTCTACTTCATTCTCGACCTGTACCAGTTCCATGGGGTGCAGGTTGCCATTGCGGAGGTGGACGTTGATCACGTTGTGATCGACTTGCGCACAGCACTTGAGGAGCACGCCGCGAGGGTCCGCGGCCGTGTCAGTTTGCAAGACGACGAGCACGTGTTCTTGGTGCTGAACCGGTGTTTGCAAGAGATACCATGGGAGTCGCTCCCCATCCTGCGCGGGAGAAGTGTCAGCAGAATACCGAATGTCGACTTCCTTGTTGATCGGCTCGAGTTTGCTCAGCGCCGCCGCCAGTCAGGGAGCCGGAACTCAGAGCAGTTTGACGGGCATACTCAACTGGACCCGTCAAATACATACTACGTCTTGAACCCCAGTGGCGATCTTGAGGGTACCGAGCGTCGTTTTTCACCCTGGTTGAGGAGCATGCAAGCAATCGGATGGGATGGGATCATCGGTCGTGCGCCGAGCGAGCAAGAGCTCTCACACGCCCTAGCGAAGAATGAATTATTCATGTATGTCCCAGCTTTGCTCCGACTACGCAGTGCTTTCTGATGGTGTCTTTTCGTTTAAGTTACTTTGGTCACGGAGGTGGAGAGCAGTATATACGGTCGCACAAGATTCGACATCTACCCCGGTGTGCGGCTACCATGCTCTGGGGTTGTTCTTCTGGCCTGCTGAGGGACATGGGCGAATTTGACCGTGTTGGGACACCCTACAACTATATGCTAGCAGGATGGTGGGTGATCTCCTCACGCTACTAGTTGTCTCCATTCTCAAATGACGGTTGCAGCCCAACTCTGATAGCGAATCTCTGGGATGTGACAGATCGCGACATCGACAAGCTTACACAAGCGGTATTCGACAAAATGCGCCTCACGCCGGAAGCACATCGAGAGAAGCTCGATGCGTCCAATACAGATGGTATCTCCATCGTCAGAGCCCTCGCAGAAGCTAGAGAGGCTTGCAAGCTTAAGTATATTACTGGTGCAGCTCCCGTAGTGTATGGAATACCCTTCTACTTGTGATTACTTCATGTAATTGGCATATAGCCCAGTAAGCTCTACCGTTTCCGCTCCGCGGAAGACCACCTATCATAGAAATACATTACAACACACTTTGACGTATAGTGAAAATGTTAGATAATAAAATGGATACAGGCCTGAACATGAGATCTACTTGGGCATCTAGGTGGACACATCAAAATCTATGTAAGGTTGGCGCTGGCACCGATAACAGCGTGAATGAGGCCACAGGTTAGACCTGACTAGTAGGGTGTCCTGGTTGTCTGCTTCCTTGTGCGCACACCGCTTCGGAACTTGAGAGGCAGTATGCCAGAGAGCCGACGGCCTGGCAATGGCAGTTAGCCATACATGGAAGCAAGAAAGTAGCCGTGGCTTACTGTAAAGACCAAGCAAACGTAAGTCGGCAGTGAGCCAATGACGTCTGTGCGTCGAAAGCAAGTCAGGTTGATTTCCTTTTTCCTATCTTCGAATGGTTGCTAACCTATATTGGCACCTGAGTTCGCAGGAAGTTCGTATAAGCGCGAAGGGCAAGAGTTGTAGGGAGGAAAAGGGGCTCACCGAACCCCACTGGCGCATTTGGAAACGATCCGCGCAGCTGAGCAAAGGCAATCATCGTAGCCACTGGTAGAATCAAGACCGCAGTCTCGATCCTGTGGCGAAAGAATACAGCCTTTATCATGGCAGCCATTTGTGCGAGACTAATTAACCCTAGAAAGACGTCTGCAGGTCAGAAAGCCGGGGCAGGGGGGCCATGAAAGGGTCATACACATTCCAAGGATGATCGAGATGACATAAAGTTTGGCGGACAAAGCACGCTTGAAGAAGAGATTCACAGATTCTACGGGGTGTGCATCTGCTTTGGTACCACCCAATGTCGCGGTAA
Organism: Lactifluus subvellereus; assembly: GCA_022496195.1. Taxonomy (NCBI): domain Eukaryota; kingdom Fungi; phylum Basidiomycota; class Agaricomycetes; order Russulales; family Russulaceae; genus Lactifluus; species Lactifluus subvellereus. The sequence goes on along the minus strand of WTXC01000037.1, from coordinate 23,767 downwards.
ATCCGCTAGATTGAAAAAACCCTTTCTCAAGAGCGCTCTGGAGGTGCTGTGAATAAATACTCACAATACGGCACCGGTAACATTATAGATCCAAACCCCTACAGCCTGGCCTGTGTCATCCGTCTGTGCAGAAATCGACGCCGATGCGGTGTACCTAAAGAAAATAATAAAGATTGTTATCTCCCAATACATCCAATCGGCTTGGTACTTGCTTGTCAAACGGATAGTCGACAAGATCTGCCCGTGCTTGGAGAGGGTGCGGACGTGTGTCCAGCTGCGTTCGGAACACTGGCAGAGCGGAAGGGCCGTTCAGTGCAAAAGCCGTAGCGTTGTGTCGGAAGGTCGGCTGGGACGCAGCATCATTGTCGGAGGGAGGATTTTGAGGTGATGATCCACCAAGACTCAGAAATTGGTTGCTAGACCGGAAACTGAGGATGACTAACAAAGAAATCAATGCTCAGAATACGCACGGATTGACGTATATATCAACCACGGGGCATGCGGGAATTTGCGTGCTGTTTCCAGCAGTACTTCCAATACAATCGTCCCCGATGATCCTCCAGTCGACCGTGACAACATTTTGCAGGGGATCCAAGGAAATCAGGCCGAGCTCGAACAAAATGCTCCTCGTAGCCGGTGGACGCGGGAATGAGCCTTCCAAGTCTGACACGCGTAGGGACCATCCGATGATAATGCTAACGCAAGTCATGATTGACGCAGCAGCTAGACAGCATAAGATCCACGACGGCATGGGCCATTTTTTGTTAGGGAAAGTACGGGAATGAGTAAGGTAAGTCATTGGCACCAAAGATGAAGAGCGGGCTAGTGTGGGTGTTGCTAGGCAAGGGGTCAATATGTTGTGCGAACCCTACAAGTGTAACTGCGGTGAGATTAACCGAGCGAATGTCGGTATATGTGAGGTGTCTTCGGGCGGAAGCCTTGCCATTTCTGCGTTGTGGGTGGTGCTTTGAGAATGAAGGGTAGAACATGATGCATGTCATTTACCAAAGCCTTGCGTTGCACATGAGGACATGCCAGTGCTGCGGTGCCAAACACACCTAACCGCATTTTCAGAGGCACCCACGCGGCCGGGCCGACCTGATTTTCGAAGCTTTACTGGCCAAACGTGGAGGTATAGTATGAGAAGGCAACTTGAAGATGAAGCGACGATTCGTTCTGTGGAAGCGTTTCTCGTAAGTGCGTCAGACCGGCGAAGTTTGAAGGAGCGGGCGAAGACGAAACCGACAGGAGTGAATTGATAACTTGAACTTGAACCCCAGCTCACAAGTGGCGCGCTCGACACACCTGCACATAACCTTAGCAGTTGTCAAATTAGTACAGCGCCATAAGTCCGCGGAAAAGAAAAAAGCACGAAACGCCCCGACCCGGGCCAGATCCGTTGACAATTGAACGCGGAGATGAAGGCCCAGCCTTGTCACAGTCATGACAGGAGGTAAACATAAACGCATGCAGGGTGCCCATCAACTAAGGCCTACAGCACTAACTTAATTCGCCTCGGGGGCTATGTCCGGGCGCGCTCAGCTCCGGAATGCGAAAAGCGGAACGCAGAATTCGCGGAATTATTCCGGACCTGAATCACTGGCATGTCCAGCGTCATTTCATGGCACGCTTTTTTTTCTCAGCTGGGAACAATGTGGTGGCAGGTTTGTCGAAGTTTTCGCAGTGTCGAGTGGATTTCTCGAGGTCTAGACCCCATGGCGGAAATCCAATAACATCAGTGCTGTGAAGATGCATACTCTGTTCCAATCGAGGGTACATGTTGCATGTAATAAATGCAGATTCACACATTAATATATAGTAATACGACTTGCGCTAGACCTGTCAGGCCCACGGGCTTCTTCCGAGGAGCCTCATTGTTTGAACGAGTCTTCCGTTCGTACTCACCGGCGAAGTGTTGAAATGAGGAGCCGATCCCGCACATGGGATTCAAACGAAAATGATCTCATATTGTATCTGCTGTGCAGCTGCGACTGGGCAATGCGTGCGTACGAGGCATTGCTAGTCCTACTAGCGGCCTTCACATCCGACCTCGACGATATGGCATGGCCACCCTGCGACTCGAGTGCTGTCGATCTCATACCTGCAAAGAAGCTGGGAGGCGGTGTAATGAACCATGACTACGTCTCCGCATGCGCCGGGCTCACCCCAAATTCACTCAGCTTTGGCCGAAAGAGGGGCCTCTTCCCCTCTGAATGCTCTGTAGGGTCAATGCTCGGGCCCCAAGTTATTCTCGCTTTAGAGTCTGATTGATCGACATTCATGACCGCGAGACGGCCCCCGACAAGGCTATGTTCTTCTAACAACATCGTTCTTGACCTTTGTTGTCCCCGCAGAGAATCACGCGTCGAGACAGTAGAGGTAGTAGGTCCCATTTATCGCTGGGTGACGAGGTGAGTGAGCGAGCCTCACTCGTCGTATGTGCATGCGAAAGACGAATTCTGTGTGAAGCAGTAATGAATTGCCAGGCTTCGACAGTTGGGGCTTGAGCGGGGCTTGAACGGTTATATAATCACAAGCAACGCAGGCGTCAAGCGCCGTAATCGACTCACGTTCGACTTTCATCGACCTCGACCACCTTCCAGGCCCGTCAACAGTCATAATGGTTCGCAATAAGCCCGCCAAGGACGATTAATTAGTCTGATCCACGATGTTCTCAGATTATTCCAGTCCGTTGTTTCTCATGTGGGAAGGTCATTGGTGATAAATGGAACGCCTATCTTGAGCTCCTTGCAAAAGACATGAGTGAAGGGTCCGTCGCCGACTCTGCGTTCGCTTCGTCTCCCCTATTCACACCTTTTTTAAGCGATGCTCTTGATGAGCTACAACTCAAAAGATACTGTTGCAGGCGTATGGTTCTCACACATGTAGATCTTATCGAAAAGCTCTTGCATTATAATCGTGCGTTTCCGAACAAAAACTCCCCTTCGTTTGCCCCATCATGCTGACTATGCCCCTGATAGCGATGGAGAGAACAAAGGAGCGGGGCCAGTTCGCAGCGTAGTATCTGTATTCTTCTGTAAGTTACAATATCTTGTACACATTTTATAGTCGCAAAGTAACACTACTCTTTGTCCCGAAGCACTCTCAGCAGTGTAGAATTCCTCTAGCCCCTTTAGTCTATAGGCTACCGCCGCGCGTGTTGCGCATACTACGTCTGTTGCACACCCATTCTTACCCCCCATTGTCTTCCTGGTGGGTCCCCACTCTGTGCGTTTGAAATATTCCCACGCCGAGCGGCCCCAAAAATTTTGTACTCGGAGGGCCTCTATATACTTTCAGATGTCAGCTCTGGTCGGCCCTCTCTGACAGTTTACAGGCTTGCCACTTCCATCTCGTTTCAAATCCAGACTCAGCCCTCCATTTGTTCCCCCTTCCCCCAGAATATCGGTCTCATGAATAGAACCTACGCCGAACCGACCTGTAGCGTTGGCATGTGCTTGTACCCTCTCGGGATGTTTGTTCTCAGGTGCGGGGCCCGTTTGCTGCACGGCGTACTGCTGGATTTGCTTGGTCACATCACCCTTGCCATCGAAAAGCGCAGCTATCTCCAGGGTCCACGACGAAGAGGTAGAGATAGATGACCTCAATCGTGAGCAAGATATAATAGACGACCTATGCGTTCAATTCCTGAGAACGAGCTGCTATGCAACAAATCAAGGAGAGCCTACGTAATACCCTCCGTGTGGGGTGATCCACCACAATCGGGTTCAAGTTGAAGACGATTGTACGCGAGATCATGAAGCTGAATAAAGTGAGGCTTTTGGCATCGAGTATATATGATATAATCAAGGGCGTGAATGAAGAAATACTCGTAGGAGGCAGAGAGAGGAAGATACAAGCGATGATTCCATGAGTGAGGCCACTGTCAAGAATGCTAAGATACATGCGGTCGTGATAGTTTGGAGTGTGAACCAAACGGGCATGCCTATCAGCGAAACGAGGAAGGAGGTGACGCCCGGCCATCGACGCGAGGAAAGCCTAGCACATGTTTCAGATTTGCAAGATACCATTAATGAGGAGCTGGATGTTGGATTTCGTGGTGCCAATGTTATCGAGCACCTTGGTGAGGTAGAGCGACACCAAGCCATTGCGAGAACCAGGCGAGGGCGATAATACTAATCTGCAGACGCCTGCGCTCCATTCCAAGTGAACGTGGCGCTTGAGACGCGGTCAAACTCGATGGCTGCTCTTATCCCATCGTACTTATGGGTAGCAAGGAGTTCCTGCCTATAACGTGGTGTCAACTCGGAGTCCAAGGCCCGTGCTACTCAGACTGCATCCGCAGTGCCGCATCTCCCTGTGCCCCGTTCTCTGCTACGTGCAGTCAGAAGAGCAGTTGGCCATACGTATGCGATGCTTCTGCTCCCATGGGGGTTGTTCTCCCGCCCTTTGTCTAGGCTGACCCGTCTGCGTACTTTGTTGTCTGACTCGGCCCGACTCACGCTCACACGACGCCAGCGCCAAATCAGCCACCTGGCTTCATCCATGCTGCATCCATCTTCATGACGTCCATCATGATTGCTACTGCTATTGCTAGTCAATTCCTGAGGTGAACATATACTTATCTACCGCGACGGGAAGTGCTAAAAAACCAACACACTCAATTAAATTAAAGACGACATTATGACAGTACTAATCATATCGAGCAGCCAACGAACGGCATATACAACGCCTTCCATATATCCTATCCCCCATACCTAGGTAGGGGCCGCCCCAGCGAAACGTGGAATGCCCTCACACCCTAAGTCGCATCTGTAACTGCATAGTGGCTTGTAAGGTGCTCCGTATATACCACAAGCAAGCTCGCGTGAAAGGTGACAGGCCATTCTAGAATTGCTGTAGTATCTGCCGTGCATCATTCTTCCCTGAAACAGCATCTTGTTTGGCTGCTGCCTGTTTAGGTGCCAAGGACCCGGGGGACACCGCATCGGTCTTGCGGCGGCGCAAGGACGTGCCCCAAGTGGCGAGACTCGCAAACGCGCCCGCTGGGCTAGCTGTCTGTCGCGGCACAGGAGCGGCGAGTGGTGAACCAGAGGGCGGGACATGGAACGATGTTGTCCGCCGCCGCGCTAGCAGACTTGCCATTCCCTCACCCGCAGATTCAGCAGGCAAGGGTGCCGTTGTTGGAATAGATCCAAGTAGACCGGTACCTGGCTCGTCAAGAGCGGGCGGGGCAGTGATAGCAGTGGTCGGAACTGCCTTGGGCGCGCTTCCGCCTGCACCGCCGAATGCTGGGAGTCGCGGCGCAGAAAAACGAGACGATGTCGACAGTCGAGAAGCCCGAGAGCCTGGGCGCAGCGGGGAAGATGGATTAGGGTGGTGTGGCCGTCCGGCTGCCATCGTGGCAGGTAAAGACGAAGCAGGGGAGGACGACACTGCGTAGGGTTGTGGTGAGGGTGTCCGTATGGGAGAGGGAACCGGGGCTGGAGGGGGCGGAGTTGGTTCAAGAGGCTGTAGTTCAGAGGTTGCTGGGGCTTGAGCTAAAAGTCGTGAGAGAGAAGATGGGCCTGCTACAAGCGTCGAGTTCGACCCTGAGCGCTCGGTGGGGAAGTGCCGAGAAGTAGGTGCGCGAGTTGGATGGAAAGACTCCTCTTCGACTTCATTCTCTGGTGGTGCAGACAAAGGGACAGGAGGATCCTCTCTCTGTTCGGTCACCAACGAGAGCTTTTTGGAAGTTTGCCGACGTTTCGACGAACCTGGCTGAGTCCAGTCCTCAACCTCCAACATATAATACTTCACACCATCTCCAAGGCCATATGGATTACTGCTGGGGTCCTGCAGAAAACAAGGTCAACGATGTCTTCTGAATCATCATTTCAGCCAGCGGACCTTCGGGTCAACCACCCGCTCGGTTAGGGATGTGATTCTAGCAACTATCCACTCTCGCGTCTTGAGTTGCTCTGCAAGGTGTCCGGTTGCTTGCAGGAAATAGTGCGGGAACGAGACTGATAGATCAAAGTCAATACAAAGTCTGAGCACGAGAGTGTAACTCCAAAATGGAGAGCTGGTTCAGAATCTTACAAACAGTCCACCCGGACTGTAAGAATAACAAGAAAGTATCTCACGTACCGTTGAACGCGGCCCAGGGCTTCGATACTGAGTTGCGTGTTGGTAGGAAAAGCGCGAGATCGCCCTTGGCGAAGTTCCGGAAGGAGATCTTCCCCTTTGCACGTTCGCGGTACTCCTTGCACTGCTTCTGCCACTTGCGAATAGTAGAACTCGTTTTCGCTATCACCTCCAGGAAGTGGTCATGGTCGAAAGAGCGCAAGGTCTCCACCGCTCCAGCAGGATCGGAGGGGTCAACGGGGAACGGCTCGTCTAGCGGGATTATGGGTCCTTGCTTAGCGTTAGCGGTAAATGTGTGAGACTCTGCGAGTTGTCCGATCGACTTGGAAATAGAGGGATGGGAGATAGCCGCCTGAGCGAGCGTCAACGCCTTGAAATGGGCAGAGCGGTATGCGATGGAGGTCTCCAAGAGCTGTGCGATGAGGCGTTCGGATTCCTCCACCTTGTGCTCGAATTCGGACTGTGAGACACGGCCAACCCGAATGTCCTCTCGAAGTACATTCTCCATATGCCGCGCATCCCGCACCTCGCGCTCAACGCGCTGGAGTTCCTCCCGAAGGCTAGCGGCATTGGCTTCCTTCATTCCAGCCTGGGCGATAGCCTCCTTGAGCTGACGCTCTAAATCCTCCAACTCCGCTCGTAGTTCGAAGAACTGATGCTCTAGCACAGCTCGGTCTCCGTCTGCTTCGGCAACGTAATCACGTAGTTGCCGATCGTGCTCGCTCGCCTGAGCACGTAAGAGTCTGTCCTTCTCTTCGCTGGCTTCCCCCAGTGCATGTTTCATCTCGGCTCGCTCGTTGCACATTGTGTCGATCTGGGCTTCTAAGTTTTCTCCTCGAGCCCGTGCCTGTTCGAGATTTCGAAGGGTTTCGTCTTGATCTTCAAGGAGCTTCGCGATCTTTGCAGAGTTTCGCGCCTCCAGAGCCCTAATCTCTTCCGCTTCATCACGGGCCTGAGCCAACTGTTGCCGAAGAACCTCCGCAGCTTTAGTTTGGTTTGTTGCCTCCGCGAGGGCGTCACTCAGTTCTTGTTGCTGTCGCTCGACATTTGACAGAAGATCCTTGTGCCGATCTTCCATTAGACGGCGCGTTGTGGCCTCTGTCTCTATTTGTGCGCGAGCTTGTTGTAACTCCCGCTCGAGCCGCTCCACTTGTTCATGTTCACTGCCGGAGATTTGAAGCTGCTCCTTAAGACGGGTGATTTCAGCCTTCAAGGCGCGACGTTCTTCATTAAACAAGGCCTCGCTGTCAGCCTTCTTCCCTTCAAGATCGCGAAAATTCTCGGCGAGTTCTTGAAAAGCTTGTTCATCTGCATCGGATACTACGCACGGAGAATAACGTCAGCCTGGCAGACCCTCCAGACGCAAGCAGCCTACCCACAACGCCTCCGTGATAAAGCCAGCCGTGATGACGAGAGCACTACGCATAACAGTCAAGTTACTCACAACCATGAAAGGAAGCAGCGTTAGTGACGTACGTGATCGCTCCGCAATTCTATCGAAGCCCGACTCAAGGGAGTCCATCTTGTCGACCAGTCTCTGAAGACCCGTGCGCGTCTCTCGAACGTTGGCTAATGCCAAATCATTATCCTCGAGTGACTGAGCATACCGCTCCAAGTCTTCCAGGACGTGTAGTAGATCTATTTATCGAATGTCATTCCAGTCAAACCTCGGCTCTGCCAGGGTAAAACCTTGGAACATACTGCTAATATCAGTCCGCTCTAAAGTATACAGACTGTCGGCATCCTTGCCTCCGGAAGGGGAAAAGTCGATTGAGGGCACCGCATCGTCCATACCCTTGGGATCGAAAGGAAGCTGACCGTGCACTTCACCACGGTACACCTGGCGGCGCTTGCGCTCGGCAGCCCTTAAACAAATGTAAGAGATATTTGTGCGACCGAATGGTGCACATACGAAAGCTTCGCCATCACCTCCAAGATGACTTGACATCTTTTGTAGAAAAATCGTGCTATACAGATGTGATTAGGGGGCAATTTCTAGAGCAATGAAAAGCATCGCTACTACACACCAAATTCCTTCCGACGAACAATCTCGATGACTGTGGCGCCATAAGCATATACCAGGTTATGCAGTCGCTGAATATGAGGGAAAGTATTCTTGGCCCTGAAACTAGATTGTAACGAGGTTAAATCAGCTGGAAGTGCGATCAAGTCATTATTCAGAGCGCTAATTTGTCGAAGAGCGCGTAGCGTGTGCTCTGTGAACATGTTCTTGGCTGACATTAGGAAGGAATGATATGCAGACTGCTCGAATGTACCTTTAATTCCGTAACAGATGATACGCTTTTCCTCATTGATATATCCAATTGGCGGAGCTCTGGCGAAGAGTTCAAAATTGTCTAACGGGATTAGGAACTCATCTACCTTGCAGAAGCGCCTCGACACTGGCGACGGGGCCTGGGCAGCGATGAGTAAACGGCATTGGTGAAGCGGGGCATCGAAAGATTACTGTGAAGGGCGGATACAACTTCCGAAACTCTGCTGTGCAATTCGCGAGATTGTTGGTCTAATGCTTCGGCTTCATCCAAAAGCCTGCTAATGTTTTGAGAAGATACAACGAACGGCCGAAACTCTGATGCACCTTGTATCAGAAAGATTTAATCTCACTTCAGTCGCACCTTCTCCAAGCCTCTTCATGGTCGTCTCGATGTGGTGGAAGCGTTCTTGCAAGTCATCTTTACTGACGTCAACGTGCGCACATTCGAAAGGGGGAGCGAACTACCATGAGTTCTCCGACACACGCCCGCCACCTGGTGCATCTTCTCATTGGAGACATAATCCGCAAGCGTACGCCCTCGACTCCCTCCGTCCATCGCTCGTTGTACTGCAGATGACATAAATTCGCGGTGAATCTGGACGCGCGAGGCCATTTCCAGGTCGGTACTGACGCTAGCAATGAGCGTAGCCTGTTTGTCCAGTTCGCGGTGTGCCCCCATGGCGACGCCATCGAATACATCAGCGACGTTAAGCACGTTAAGGTCGAGAGCCGTCGACGCGATCCGTAAAGCAGACTGTTGACACCGCAGCGAATCCAAAGTGCGACTAACGGATTGTTGATGTGCCTGAGCCGCTCGGTGGTAGGAAGCGCCTAATTGCGATGGTCTGAATGGTGGCGTCGCAGTGATCGTTTCTTTCGAAAGGTTACGCTAGTCGCGTGCGCCTAGAGTGAGGTGCGTACCTTCTATTGGCGGCTGCAGTGGAGGTTGTAGATAAAGGAGCTTCATCACCTCGTCAAAGTCTTCATCCAAATAGTACTTGTTGAACACAAAGATGGACTACTGGATGGTCAGCAATGTAGAGGGCATGGAGAAAGCACAGTATTTGAAAATGAAAACGACCAAAGCCTGACGTGCATATGATACATACACGCGTAATAATACGCATGCAGGGTATGTGGGAAGAAAAGGACGCACCTGGTCTTGAGTCCCTCCGAGGTCCCGCACATTGTCCGTTCTCAATCTCCGTCCGTCTGAAAGATACGCCAACACTGCACCCTCCTCAATCCCTATCTCTTTTTGTAGAAATTTCTCCAGGCTCCCCAGCCTGCAAGACGCTTAGTCGATATATATATAAGCGACACTGAGTGCTGCGTTACCTCTCTATGTCCCAAAGAGTGGCACTGGTCTGTCATCCGGTCAGCGATGTAACCAGTTATCTATGAATCGCATACCTGGAATACTTCCCCATCTTCAGCCCTACAAATTTGAATCATTTTTGCGTATTTATGGGGAAGAAGAGAGGTGGTGGTTGGCTTAAGAGGCGCGCGCAGTGCCGAAGCCGCTACCTCTGGTCTCTGGACTCCTGAAAAGGAAAGTACAGACGCCCGCCTGTTCGGCCACCTGGTCAAAACCGCCGTTATAACCAACTACAACTACTACCAGACTGTCCTGTGTGGTATGAAGACAAAAACGTATTTCTGATGACCCTCTCAATGAGAGATAAGAAAAAGGACCCCTAATAACAGCCGGAACGCAACACCGTTTCGGTAGATCCACTGAGGAACATTATTTATCATGCTACTGTATCTAGAGCTCAACATTCATTCTCATTCTTGAGTATACCCATAAATTGCAATACGAAGCACGCGTCCTCTAGGCAAAACCGATAACGGGGTGACTAGCCCCGCGTGCCTCGAGCGACATCGACAGACGCGTCGCTGTGCGTGACTAAAAGAGCAACTCACGTGTCATTAGTATTCGCAGTCCGTCGTCCAAGGCAAATCACTCGAGGAAGTGAAGTCATGGCTTTCAAAATCCTCTCAAAATCTGAAAAATCTTACATCCAGACATCTCTACAGGCCCCCAGTCCCCTTCGCGGGGATGGCCGTTCCCTTTATCAGTTCCGTGCTGTCACCTTACAAACCGGGATCGCCCCGATCGCAAATGGCAGCGCGCATCTCAATCTCGGTCGGTCATCTGACGAGAGCATAGGCGGTACCGAGGTGCTCGCCGCTGCGAAGCTCGAGGTGGAAGATATAGGAGGCAGTGGTAGTGGTGGTGTAGAAGGCGGCAGGATCGTGTGCACCGTGTCTTGGTGCGTCGACTCGCCCTTTTTTTCCGCTTTTGTAAACTGAAGAGGTGCGAAGAAAAGTTCTCCGGCCGCATATTCACACCTCTCCGCGGCGGCACTGGATGATCTCCAGCACGACTACAGCGCCATTTTACACGACGTTCTCTCGCACGCTTCGCTGCGGCCACCAAACCTTGGTATCGTTCCCGGTCGAAAATCCTGGCTCCTGACGCTCGACCTCATGGTACTTTCGGATGCGGGAAACGTATACGACGCACTTTTCATGGCCGCGCGAGCCGCTCTTTGCGATACTCACGTGCCTAGGACCAAGGCCGTTGAGTATCGCCCCAATAAGAGAGAAGGGGAGAGAGATGGAGGTGACATGGATGTCGACTCGGAACAGCAAAGCGGCCTCGATACAAGGCGAGCAAAGGCTCCCGCGGCAGACTTCGAACTCGAAGATTACTGGGACGATGGAGCTGTGCTAGGCGGACGAGACGCCTGGCCCGTAGGCGTCACTCTCAACTTGGTACCGTCCTCGTTGTCCCATTCCCTTGTGGCTACTAACAACACGATCTTGACAAGTTTCCCGGCGTGCACTTCCTCGACGCCACAACCCAAGAGGAGGCAGCCACGCCATTGCGTCTGATCCTGATATACTCCTTTCCCCCAGGTTCACCGCCGGCGTTGCACGGGATGCACTTACTCGGTACAGGGGATATTGATCTCGCCCAGATCGAGTCGTTGGTGAAGGTGAAAGTGCAATGCAGTTCTCAGTCACAAATCCTGACTCGTCCTACCACCCACAGGAAGGGGAAAAGTGCGCGCTAGAGATGTACACGGCGTTAAACGCCAAGTTGAAGGACGAAGAACTGCGCGTGACAGAGAAAGCACGGCTCAAGTTCTCCGCGACACGATGAAATGATAATTTTATTTTGCACAAGTCGTGTTGCACATGCGAAAGAACCCCCACCTGAGCGCAATCGCCTGCGTTGTATTGGCGCCCCCAGACTTCGGGTCACAATGACTCCTATTGCCAGTCTTACTGATCACTATCGCGGGTTTGGCGGCTGTTTCAACAGGCCACGTAGCCCACTGCCGTGTTGTATTAGTCGCTGATACGCGAACTGGATTCTAGACGTTGTGAGAACTCCCTGGAAGGGCACAGGGGTTGTGATAGTCTGTCACGGCGCAACACATGCCTTGTCTATCCCGCACACTTTAGCACAGGCCTCAAGCCTACCGTACATTGTCCGCCGCCGCCGATGCGTCAACCCCTGTCCTGTCCTGATATGACATCCGCTTCTCTGGGTTCTCTGAATGTTCCAAGAAGCTCTTCCAATATTCTCAAGCAGAATGCAAGGACACTTCGCCAACGGAAATAATCTAGCCCGGAGCGGATAATTTGCAAAGCGTACTCGGGACGCGGCTGCGATGGTTTGCTGATAACTTATATGGCGTGTGCTTTCCGTGGATGTCGACTCGGAAGCTTCCGAGCGGAGCATTCTAAAATAATTGCAGTGCACGGAAGAACGCCAGGCCCAGCGCATCCACCCCTTATCCGAGTCAAGCTTGGGCTAGGGCAAAAGACTCGGACGCGTGTGGCCAATAGTCTTGAACGAGTTTATTCTCTAGTCAGGACTTGTGACCCATAGTAGCGCAGCTGGTATTGTTATCCACCTTCTTCACCTCATTCGCCAATACACGGCGCTTAACGCGTCAATCCTGGATTAAATTCAAAGTCCTCCGTAAACAGAGAAACCTCGGATGTCATGCAAAATAAGGCAAATATGCTTGATGGTAACGGCCCGTTCACGCATATCATTATAACACTTGATTGTCACGAGGGCAATGGGGCTGTACTGGAACAAAAACATGATGTGACAACGAAAACAGGAATACAGGAGAGGTTGTGTATGAGGTCCCGTTCACCACCATGTTACATGGCATATCTACATGGAGATAGAGATGTGAACCCATGACTTCAGGGGTCTATAAAAAGGACGTACTTCCTTGTCCACTCCCGCGCAGTCGCCTCATATCGAGCACGATCGGTCTTGTACAAGTGCGCAATGTCAGGAACAAGTGGATCATCGGGGTTCGGATCCGTTAACATCGAACAAATGGACAAAAGGACTGAACATTGAACAGTAGTGGTAGTACGGAAGTCAGATGTTACGGCCTAGCAACCAGAAGCGGAATGAAAATCGTACCCTTAGAGATCGTGAGCGCTGGCGACCATTGGTCCCTCAAGATGTCAAGACAGATCGACCCGTTAGCATTGATGTTGGGGTGATAAATCTTGGTGGTGAAGCTGACTTTCGGCGGCTTGAAGGGATAATCCGTCGGGAAGGTAATGGAGAGGAAAAAGACACCACCAGCATAAGGAGAGTCACTCTAAGAGCAGGGGGTATGTCATTGAAACGGGCAAAGTCGATGAATGCTGACTAGCTTACAGGGCCCATGATTGTCGCTTGCCACTGGAACATATTATCACCAGTAGGTCCGGCCGAGCAGGAAGAAGGGGGATCACGGCCAAGATCGATCAATTCCTGTAGGGATAAGGTGTTAGGGTCATGTCGAGAAACCATACATATCAGAGCGGGGTATCAGAAACTCCGGTTGGGACGGGCTCATCGCCTCGTGGGGGAAAGAAAAGCGCCTGATACCCGACCATACATGATACCAACCTTGTTGATGCGTTTGAGGGCCATTGATATAATGAACTGCTAACGACTGTCGTGCGACAGAAAATCAACGAAAGAGCGAGATCAAACCAAATCGCACGAAATTGATACGAGGCAGTGCGTGCGAGACGTGCGCAGATAGATAAAGAAGAGAGGAAGGGGGTGTATTTTGAGCAATTGGATAGCAGAAAGATGAATAGGAAAGGACGTACTAGGTGATACGAGTGCTAAACGACGTAGGAGAGAAGAAGATGGTGGTGATGGGTGAAGCTAGGTGATTCGACCATCTCAGCTTATTTGTACTCTTTGTCAGCTATTTGGTTCGCAGCCACAACCACAACTGCCGCACAAGGCCCATCAGTCGGTGTGACTTCGAGCGCTTTCTAGACGCCGTGTCCGAGTCTATCGAGTCAATTATCACACGTCACAAGCATGTCTGCTGACCATGTGGAGGATCACAGAATAGCACTCGGTCTGGGTCCAGTGGCGGTTAGTAGTGCCTTGGGCATGCCCGTTCCACGGGGCCAAACACCTCTTGGCTCTGGATTCTCGGCGCTGTGGGGAAGAAAATATGACATCCGTTTGAGGAATAATTGCAATTAGACAGTGTCTCCCCAGAAATTTGTATCTACACAAGTACAGTACGTTACGTTCACACCGGCAAACAGGCCTCACTTCGGAACTGATCTTCCGTGATATCCGAGTGATTGGTTGCAAGATAAGTGACTCTTGCCGTCAACGTGTGGGGGAATCACACTGTCACTGGCACTGGCACTGGGATCACCTCCGCGGGCTAGTTGGCGTGGTGTTCCGCTTATCTAAGCGCGCTTCTTCACTGGCAGGCGGCCCACACTGGCAGCACCTGCAACTTAGTGGCCAAGAGCTCTTATTATTGTAAGAGCGAATCGCGTTCTCACAAAATCTAGCGATCGAGTGCGCATTGAGTAGACGAAAAGTTGTGCAATGACCGCAGCTACCTTAGCGCCCTTACCTCCTTACCCGTCGTCTCAAGCACGTTCTAAACTCACACCCTCTCAGCTCGCCCTACTCAATCAGAAGATAGCTTTGTCCATTCAACAAACTCTCGATCTCCCGGTGCAGGCTCTAAATTCTGCTGCAACAGTGGCCTTTGTCTCCTCTTACGCTCGCGATGTTGCACAGCATACCTTAGACGCCCTAATATGGAACGCAGACTCCAAGTCAAAACCAAAGCCCGAGACGACCGAGGCACAGACCATCCGTGCCCGCACCCTAGTTCTCGCGGAGCATCTCGCCTCGACGGGTACCCTGGACCTCATAACCCTGCTTGACCTCAGCATCGTATATGCATCGCATCCCACGCGTCTCCGCGCGCTGTTCAGCAACGCGCTCTCCAGCTCCGCCTCCGCCCTCTCCTCCGTCACCGACTCTGCGCTCCCAGCCTTCACGTCCGTCCTCCTCTCCCACGCCAACACCGGGCTCCACGCCCTCCGAAAGGCCGCGCACACCATCCTCCGCTTCCTGCGCGTCAGCCCCCCGGAGCTCCAGCGCGCCTTCGCGCACAGCAAGGACTTCGTGCTCGCCCTAGCCCAGGCGTACGACGCGGGCCTCGGGGCCGCCGCCAGCTCCTACGGCCGCCTGTATCTGCCCGCGGCGGGTGCGCCCGCGCGCGAGCCCGACGACTGGGAGCTCCTCTTCCTGCACACGAAAGCCGACCTCCTCGACACGTCCCACGTCCTCCTCACCGCGCTCCTCGACGCCCTCGCGGCGTCCTCGCCAGGCCCCTCCTCGCGCGCCCCAGAAGCCGCGCGTGCCTTTGATGTCGTCGAGGCGCTGCGGGCCCTCCCCGCGCCCGCGCGCCCAGACGACCCGCCGCCCACGGCGTTCCTCAACCGCAGCTTGCTCGCGGACTATCAGCACGCGTACGACCTCTCCGAGACGCTCGCGCGCGCGCTGCGCCGCGCCGCAGCGGACAGCAATGGCGATGCACGTCTCGAAGGGCTGTCGGCCGCGCTTCGCGGGCTCGACGCCGACCTTGCCGCTGGAGGTCCTGGGTCGTCCTCGGCTGGGCCGGCGCGCCGCGGGGATCCGGGCGCGTTCGCGCTGTTGCTGGGCTCTGCCGGTGTGCAGCACGGCGTCGACAACCTCGGCCGTGGCTCGGGTATCGTCGCCGGGGAGCGTGCGGCCCCGTCTCGCGACGCTGAGGCTGCCGCGTCGTCCAGCAGCAGGGCGGCGGACCCCCGCGTCGAGGAGATCCGCGCGATCTTGCCCGATTACGCGCCGGCGTACGTCGAGGCGCTGCTGCAGCGCACGGAGTACTCCAGCGTCGAGCGCGTCGTCGAAGCGCTGCTCGAGGGGACCGCACCGCCACCGGAAGCGGTCCAGCAGCAGCGGGTTACGTCGAAAGCCCAGACACCCCAACCGCCAGACGAGTTTGAGTACACGCGGGATCGGCGAAACGTGTTTGATGGGGAGGAGATGGACGTTTCGAGGTTAAGAATTGGGAAGAAGAGGTGTGTGTACATGTGCCCCTCCATATACATTCTCTCGCGCGATACAATTCACTCAAAACTGCTTTTACTTGGCCTCGCGGCAGGGACGACGCGATGACGGTGCTCAGCGACCGCTCTTTCATGGATAAAATGAAAGTTGATATCCTACGACGCGTCGAAGAACCGTCCGACTCTGAGGTCGAAGAAATCAACGTCTTTGGCGTCGCAAGCGATCAGACCAAGGGCAAGGGCAAAGTACGCGTGGTCGCGTTTGACGACGATCTAGACGAGGTCAGCAGTGTGCGCGTCGCAGGCGACGGCGAGGAGAGCTCTGAGGATGGAGACGACGATGAAGGAGAAGAGCCAGAAATGGATCCTCAAGCGATCCTCGAGCTCGCGTATATCGCGAATCCGAAAGTATTCGAGCGTGATGCGGCCACGCGGAGGAGCAAAGAACGCGCAGTGCTTCGTGCACGGACCGGTGCGTCGGAAGGGAATTCCCTCCCCAAGGAGCGTTGCATGGCTGACGTCGTTCTGTTCCCCAAGGCTGGGTGGACGAGCAGATCGAAGGGTTCAGGATTATGCTCGATCGGGATGTGAGTCCAACCTGTCGTCATGTGGAGCCATACCTTACGCTTCCGGCCTTTTCTTCCTCAGCCAAAAAGGAAGGAGAAGATGCTTGAGAGGCACGAGTTCTCGGGTAACAAGCCCCTCACGGGGTTATCGGGCCCCAATAGTCGCAGTCGAACGCCGGATGCGCAGTCTGCACGGGGTCGTGAAGGAGGCGGACGTGGCAGTCGCGGTCAGAATCGGGGCCGCGGTCGTGGTCGAGGACGAGGCACAGGTGCAGACGCAGGAGATGGCGGTGGGAGCGGCAACGGCGGCGACGCACAGAGTCACGCATGGAAAGGTAAAAACAAGGCGCGACAGGCGAATCACGATCGGAAACGAGGGCACGACAAGAAGATGAGCAGGGCAGGAGGGCCTACCAGCTGACACGAATAAAGATTTTGCATGATATGGTTATGATACATGGCGGTTAGCAAGTAGTAGTAGTACTGAACATCAGATTAGACAACGATGATTTTTGAAGTCGCGCGCGAGCGGCAATCAGAATAATCTTCCCCGAAACTTTGGGTCGAACGTCAGCTCGGTGACCTGGTTCACCAAGGCCAAGTCTAGACGGATGTAGGTCAACACTCTGGCGGGAAGAAACCGGAGGGGCCAGACGGGACACACCCAGTTTCGGTCCCATGTTGATGCAAGCCATGAACTTGATAGTCGACGCATCTACCGGAGTGCCTATTATCTCAACAAAGGTGTCTGTAACATTATGAACCTGTGGGGGCTGAGGGGGAAGCCAAGGGGTGGCGGTCAGCAGGCCAGAAAGCGCGCTCCGTAACGATGGAGGGACATACTAGAGGTAGCAATACCGTTATTTGTCCTCCATCAGAGGCCTCCATGAGTAGATGCGTCTCGTCATTGGAAAACTAGAACAAGCCACAGAAAAAGCGGAGAACGCGTGTGAGCGGAGATGAGCAGCCCGCCACGCGTACGGCTAACACGGACGCACGTTGAGCACCTTGCCCGTAACCCTGACCGGGTGTTTGGTGTCCAGGTAGTCTTTGATGCGCGCGGCATTGACGCGAGGGGATACATACTCGTCCGACATCTCGATGCACGGGGCACGGGACAGTGTGTGGGCGGCGCTTTACGAGGGCTGAGGTCGTCGCGGGGACGCGTCGCGACTGCAATGCGTGAGAAAATTTAACCGCGTCTTTCCACACTGGCAGGCTGTCACGGTCACGGTCAACAGCGCGGCTCCGGGTTGTGCTTTACTCTTTTTTTTTTTTTTTGGAAAGCGTTTTATTTTCGTAGTTAGCTATGTACCGCTATCTACCGAAAATAATTGTTGGGCAGGGGTGATTGCCAGGATCAATCCTAACCCAACACGCTGAAGCCGGACGATGTCCGAGAGAGGTGAAATGCATTTATGCACATCCCGGTGGGGATAGTGTGGGACTCAGGTCACGTGTCCATCAGGGCTAGGCGCGTGCCCTCCTACCCACTAAAACCTCGCGACTGGTGATCCAGTCATCAGGGAGGTCCATTTGGTTCCTTAGGACATGTTCCCAGATATCTTTGGCTTTCTGGATAGTTCTCTTGTCACGCTTGATCTTCGTGGCGGTTAGTTTATCGTTGGTGGGTCTTGCATTGATGGTGCTGAGCCACCTGTGGTGTATTTCGCCTATGGAGTGAGTGATATTATTATTATGCTAATTGTGGCGGTCATTTGACCGGGTGTTCATCCGCAGTCTAATTAAGGGTTTGGCGAGACCTATGTACGCATAGACAGGCTGTAGGTCACAATTGGGGAGTAGATGTATGGTATTTGGGTGTCACAGGATTCTAGTCATTGTTGTACGGGGAATATCCCCTTGCCCTGCGCTCGTGTGCTTTACCGCCTCTGCCGCGTCGGTTGGTGCTGGTGGGACGGGTTCCAGGTCCGTTCCATCCTGGTATCGTTGGGAAGGGGCATAGGCCCCTCGGGTGATCGACGTGGTGGCATATGCCGCAGTGGTAGGGAGAGGTCTTGGTTGTGCCGGGGTGTCAGGGAGTTGGTGCAGGTCAGTGGGTTGGTGGGGGATGCGTTCATGAGGGTTTAAACAGTCTGTATTTCACAAGGGGCTTGGTAGGGTACATGGGCTGTATGGTATATAATAGTTAGTTGACAGGTATCGCGATGAGCGGGGCAGGTGTGCCAGCGGATTGGTAGGGGTGGTCGACGGTGTTCGATGGCGATGATACGGGGGTCGGACCCGGTGAGGGAGGGCACGGGTGCGTGTGCGTGTGCATGTGCGTGTGGCATTGAACAATGGAGGGTATTCAGGGTCAGCGCCTTTGTCGATGCGCTTGCGTGGGTGGTCTTTCATCGCTGGTCCTGTCAGGTACTTTGGTGGCATTGTGGTGGGTTAGGATTTAGTTGCTCTGGTGGGGTCAGCAGTCGTGGTGCCGGGGCGTCAAGGAGTTGGTGCCGTGGGTGGGTCAGTATGTTTGCGGGGATGCGGTCGTGGAGGTCTTAGTAGTCTATATTTCACAGGGGGTTTGGTAAGGTACATGGGTTGTATGGTATATAGTAGTGTCGCCGGTGGGCGGGTGTCCATGATGGGACGGTGTGAGTTGGTATGACTCGTAGGGGGGCCGATGGTGTTCGATGGCGAGGACGTTCCTCATCAATCCTTGTCCGGCTGATACCGTGGGAATCCGTACCATGGTGGTGGTAGCGGTTCAAGGAGCCCCCGTTGTGCTGTACTCTAACAATTACCTAGTTACATGTCTACAGTATAGCCCAACAGGACACAGACAGCGATTTCGACCCTCTCTCAATGAACTCCCCAATTGTCCCGGCAATGCGAGAACGCCTTCACCGAGTACCCGTTCCAGATCTACTAGTAACTACACAACATGGATTGCTGTTGCTCGCTACTACCCACCACGCCCTCGGGCAGTAGGTTATTGTTTCCTATACCTGATGGCCCAGGGTCAAACGAGTGCAGCAATCACATACCACACCATGAACGCCCTGACATACCGTACGTCGTCATACTGGGACGAAAATTGCATTCCTAGTACAAGCTTAGGACGTAACGACACGCATCGCATTTACAAGCGCCTACGGACGAGACAAAGACGTGTATTCGAGAGAACAATAGATCATACCTTGTGTGACATTTCCGCATTCTTCCCCCGTAGCAGCGTCGCCCGTACGCGTCCAGCCTTGTGCTTGCTTCACAGCCCCGCTCTTTGCCTTTCGTTGGGTTACACCTGTAGTTGGATTCATGGCTTTTGCGGATTTTGAACGATCATAAAGAAAAAGGCATCGACTACTCAGCGTGCATACCCATGTATGAAGCTGGAATCACTAATAAGATTAAGGAGAGCCAGAAATGGGTGGTCATGCGTGGCTAGTCGTGGAAATGTCCGGAGAGACATAATTCGCAAGTTCGCCCCTGCCTGTCCCGCCAGTTGTCCAGATGGGTTTGTTAGGCCTATCAGTGCTTCATCGTAGATGTTGCAAACTTGAACCTTTGGATCAGTTTGACGAGTTTGCGTCATCAACCCGCAGCTGTGTGCCGTAAGCAATACATGCCTACTTGTGATAAGGACGAGCACGCGCTTGAAGCACGTTTCTAAGGGTGCGACAGAGTCTCTTGCCGAGGACTGTGACCAGGGACGGGGTGAAACTGAACGCGATGATATCCAGTGATCCCGTAATTAAACCGATTTTTTGCGACTCCGCATTCGAGCCCTCCAGTAGCAATGATATAATCTTATACGACGACGGATGGCTCGCCATTGTTGTGGGACTTGCTTCAACTGGAGGTCGGCTCCTCGACCCCTCGAGATGAACTAAGTCCGAGGTTGAATAATGCGATGATGTGAACTACAAGTAACTTGGGACCCGCTGGCAGGACGTGGCACATTGCTGGTACAGTAGTGATTATAGAACGGGTCGTATGAAACACAGTCCAACAGTTTAGCGAGGTCCTGATCGCGCCCAGAGATCAATGACCACCTGGTGTTCCAATGCCGGAGGAGAGATCCCACAATCGACACAGCAAACCCTGACTCCAGTACCCAGGCAAGAATTATTTTTTTGACTTGCATTAATGTCTGCCTCAGGGTACCGTGACAGAATCCTACGAAGCATTGAGGCGAAAAATCATAGTAGGGGGGTCGAAGCACTTCGGAGAGAAAGATGCCTCGTGGGGTAAAGCCTTGCGGGAAGCATCTACCCAGACATCTTCAGTGAACAGTCGCCGATCCTTTCTCGTGAAGTACCTTACAATAGAGCAACATCTGGGAACGCATGCTAGCGAGACCTTGGCTGTGTTAGGGTACAACACAACAAGGTGATTCCACATTTGGACAACATGAGTCTACCTAGTGATTGATGGGTCTTCCGAGTCTTCATTAGCGCCCGGGACAAACTGGGATATATGGGACACTCAACCGACCAGTCGTTCACAGTCTCGCTAATTGTACCTACTCCCATCCATCCTACAGGCCATAACGAGTTGAATAAGGTGTATATCGTAACTTCTTTTGACCAACAGGAAAGATGCCCTCCGAGTCTTCAGCGTGGACTACCAGACCTTCCCTCATCGCAAAGGCTATCGTTTCCCGTGCCGCAACTATCGTAAACGAACATACAACATATCTGTCACCCTACAGCACCTTTCAAGAGTGTTGGAAAACACTAGAGCACATTAGAGTTCTTATTAATGGAATTTCGCCTGAGCGACGGCGGAAAATCCAGATCGCAGCTGAAAGAGGTGCTTGCAAACACCTCCGGGATCTCGAGCTGGAACTAGAAAGGTATATTCCACTTAATTATATCTTCCCTTCTTGATTCTGAATCTACTGTGCGATCAGTCTCGTCGACGAGTATCATAGGTTGTACCATCTATATGAAAAATACCCATTTTATCTGCGTCGTTTCCTAAGCGGGCACTTGCTCGACGACATCTTATCGTTCAAAGACCAAGTCATGAGATTTTACAAGGACGCTTGGGTGAGCATTCCTGACGTACAGGTCATTGTTTCTTATGTGTTTTCAGAAAACGACAGCACCCGGAGATAGGTCGATCAACTGGGGAGCCATCGCCCAAATGGCGTATTGACACACTTTCCTGACGCGCAGCAACTACCAGCACGTTTCTCACAATTGTGAACCCCAGAGCATAATTAGAGTATTCCGGCAACATTATATGGGTGTCCCCTTTCTCCATATGTCTGGGACCCTAGCGTGCATACTGGACTTCTTCAAGTGTAGTACATAACGTGTAATCGTATCATTCAATCCTAGCTTGACGGGAGCCCCAACG
The DNA here is from genome assembly GCA_022496195.1 of Lactifluus subvellereus. Classification (NCBI taxonomy): domain Eukaryota; kingdom Fungi; phylum Basidiomycota; class Agaricomycetes; order Russulales; family Russulaceae; genus Lactifluus; species Lactifluus subvellereus. The sequence goes on along the minus strand of WTXC01000037.1, from coordinate 2,107 downwards.
TGAGGATTCGGATGCAAGACTTCTTTGCATCTGCGTTTTTCTACGGTCGTGTGGACGAATACTGCTGACTACAGCGGGTTTCAAAGCGACAGACCCCTATTTCGGTTTTTACAGCCATAGGGCTGAGATTGAATGTGGTTCGGCAGCTTGCGCCGAATTTTTTTCTCACACTAAATTATTGTAGTAATTAAAAAAATAAAGTTAAAAAAATAAATTATGTAATCTTTCCCAGCATTTTGATGCTAAGTCATGTCTCCAGTGTGAAGGTGCACCATGCCGTCTCTTGCGACATGCTCACTTATTTCATTCACTATGAGAGCAATGTGTTCTAGAATATATTCTGCACTCAAGTAATGTAGTTATGTTGAAAAGCGGCAAATTACAATGAGCCACTGTTGGGAGCGGTCAAGGACATCATACATTGTTCACCCATGTGCAGCCATGGTGGTTATTACTACAGTAACTTGATGACAGCGACATACAAGTGGTAGTTGGGGTGGGTATCAACAGCACAACACACAGTAGACACACCCTAAAGAACGGTGATTATATATATAAGTTATTGACACTTGTGATGACATTCTTGAGTCACATACCCAAATGCCTCCCCATCGACAACGCGAAGGTGCTCTGGGTCAGGACCCCCCATCCACCCCTGAGGGTCCACCCAGGGCTACACAGATGCCCCCACCGCCGCTGCCCCCACCCCTGCCATTCCTTCCACCTCATACTATGCACTATCCTGTTCCAATGGGACATAGTCAGCATCCTGTCCCTAGCGTGGCGATGAACATACCATGGTATCCACAGCCCAGGCCCTATGGTATGCCCACATGGCCCCCTCTGTACCCACCACTCCAGCCCCCCCATCTTGTTCATGGTGCTGGAATTGGTGCCACACAACTTCCACCATGGGGTTATATGCATCACCCCATGGTTCCTCCACTTGCTCCTGTCCCAGATCTGGTAGCAACACAAGCTGGCGACAATGGTACCCCACCTGTGAAAGTGGCACAATGTCACGGTGATGCTGACAAAAGCACCGAGGTGTGTCATAAGGCAGGGGAGACCACTGTCGCATCAACTACAGGGGTCCCACCTAGAAAGAAAAAGTATCTGAATCTGCAAATAAGTGACAGAGGTGAGTATTATGCTTACCTTAATCAAGAGACCCAACACTGAAGTAATTCAGTGTGGCAGTTTCTTGTTAACATAATTGATGAGTGAGTAGCATCAGCAAAATGTAAGCCTTCTTAAAGTGAACTTAAACCTGATTTTAAGAAATTTTAAGAGGATTTTGTTTTAAGCAAGGTCTGCTTCTTGAAAGCTCTTTAAAACTTGCTTAAAATGATTTTTTTTAAGTAGCATCTAAGATGATTTCAGACTGCTTTTAAGGAACATTTACACCCTGCAACTTAAGCAGCTGCCAGGCATTCAAGCAAGTTTAAGAGACTCAAGAGAGCATTTAAGCAATTTTAAATTCATTTAAGGTTGAAACCATTAGTCTATGTAAAAAGCTCTTCTATTAATCTATTCACATAACTATTGATACAATGTACAATAAAATGCAGACATCAGATTGGCTGGCACAGCAGCGCCCACGGTGAGGGGGCTAGTGCCACAGTGGGCGTGGGGGGGCCGGCGCAGCAGCAGGTAGGGGGCTGGCGCCACGGCGAGCGTGGGGGGCCAGCACGGCGGCAGGTGCGGTGAAGGGGGCGCCATGCAACGGGCGTGGTGATGGCGCTGGCATTGCGGCAGGTGCGGTGAGGGCGTGCCGAAGGGGTGGGCGCCATGGCGAGCAGGGTGAAGGGGCTGGCGCAATGGTGGGTGCGGTGAGGGCGCTGGCGTGGCAGCAGGCGTGGTGAGGGGGCTGGTGCCATGGTGGGCGTGGTGAGGGTGCGGTGAGGGGCCTGGTGCCATGGCGGGTGTGGTGAGGGTGCTGACGCCGCGGCAGACGGGGTGGGGGCGCTGGCGCCGCGGCAGGCGTGGTGAAGGGGCTGGCACCACAGTGGGCACGGCAAGGGCGCGGTGAGGGGCCTGGCGCCACAGCGGGCGTGGTGAGGGTGCCGGCGCTGCGGCAGACAGGGTGGGGGCACTGAAGCTGTGG